>BMAC01000137.1:562935-612489 GCA_014905375.1 Phtheirospermum japonicum
AAAAAAAAAAGAATGTGAATTATTATATCAAAAAGAAAAAAAATATTGTTCACTTTAAATTTTAAATTTTTTTATTTTATATTAGTTGTTTTGTTTATAATGATATCATTTTTGTTGCAACAATGAATTTCCAGCCCTTGATACTCTTAACTATCAATATTGTGAAATAAAGATGACCTTTGCATTGTATGCGAGTTTATGTGTGGAATCATGTGCCCGAGTGTTTTGTGCTTCATGTACCTAATTCATATCATCCAAATTCGAGAGATGGATATGAAGTTATAATTTTGTATGTATATGGTTCAATTCTTGTTTAGTCATTATCGTCGCGGATGGAGTGAGTAGTTAAAACAATGAAAATAGTTTTATGTTGAAATAAATAAATAAATAAACAAGATTTAACTCATGTATATTAACCATTGCAGCACAAAAATTGATCCTATTAAAATTTTTCTAATTGATTTCAGCGGTAAAGCAATTGAAGTTAAGAAAAACTCAAAATCAGTACATTTAATTAATAGGTTGAACATGACCATCTGAAATGTTATTTCACCAAAGTTACATGTTCAGTAAATCAATTGGGAAATAAATCCAATCAGCATTGAAGACCAACAACATTTATATATGGACCATCACCATGTTCTCCCAAGCACACAATATAAGACCACATCAAATCCTTTAAAGAAATAAGAAAATAAATAATAAATAATTTAAATATATTTACATGTAAATAAGAAATTGATAACAAAAATACCAGTTCTTTGATCACGCCAAATAAGAAAATCTTCAAAAATAAATAGGAATCAAACGTGAATCCATAATAATCGATGAACTACATTGGCGAACTCAGCCAAAGGGAAGAATTAGACAAAAAAAAAACAATTAATTCCTTCTCCCAAAAATCAATAATCAGAAAAAAAAATTGTTTGAAATATGCAAAAAGAACGAATTAATTTTTAGTAATAAGAAATTCTAGAACTTCAACGAAAGCCTCAAAGATGTTAGAAGCCTGGAGCGACCTGCTTTACTTTTAGAGACCCAACTGAGTACACATCTCTCGTGCAATGTTTATTAAGCAATAACAGAAGTTTATTAACCATCAATTTGAGCAACTAAGTGCCTCCGAATTTGTCTGATAGGCAATTATCACATAAGAAACATGGGTAAAGTTATTATTCAACATGCTGGATAAAACTAAAAAAATTAGAAAACTATCGAGTTATTATAGTTTCGGGCTACATTGTATTATGCTTGACTCAATAGAAAGAATTAACATATCTGTCAAGGCTAACATATACATCTACAGAAAGGACAATAACATAAATTTCATATGCTGGATATAGAGAAGAGAAAAATACTCGATAGTATATCAAGATTGTACCGTTTCATGCTCGACTCAATAGAAATACATTCTGCTTTGATACAACTTTGCAGCTCAAAATCCCAACATCAAATGCTACATATCTCTTCATTCCAACACCAATATCGTCTTTTTGAGATAAGCGAGACAAAAATGAATCATTGATCGTACAATATATATCCCCTTCGAAGAAAAATATATGCAAAGCTAATTTTCAGCCCAAATGCAACACCTCGAGAGATCTGCACAATCTATACAGAAAACAGAAAAGATATAGTACAAATTTATACAGTCAAGTTAGTATATACAGAAAACAGAAAGAAAAAATATGAGAAGATGATATGAAGATACGAACCGTATGAGCGTCAAATAATCTGACCACTTTCAATTTTCCAGTTTTCTCTTTCTTTCTACACCAAAAAAAATAAAGGAAAAAAAAAACATAAAAACAACTAAGATATAATACAATCTAACTACTCATTTTCATTCTCTTCACTCCAATGTTAGATTGAATGTTTTCTATACATACATATTGATAAAAAAAATCCAAAACTTATAAAGTAGGAATATAAAAAAAATATTACTGAATTGATATGACTCATGAACACGGTGGGCCAGAGATTTTCTTCTTATAAAAAGAACACTAATATGAACTTTGTAACTTGCCTTACACATACATCTTTAAAAAACAAGAATGATTGAACTTGGGAAATGGTAACATCCATAGTAAAAGTATTATCTAATTCTTTTTCCACGTTAAAAAATAACCGAATGAAAAAACTAAAATTACCTTAATATCGAGATAATAACCTATTTTTAAATATCAAGATATTTGCAATAGATCAGATATGAGGACTTCTAACAATTCATGCATATATACAGATTGTCTACATATTAAATTCATCTAATACAAATATAATACTTTCTTGTTGGAAAAAGATTCCAAAAAAAAAAAGCATGAGTTAATTTTTTTCGCCACATATTATTATCATCACAGATCATACCAAGAAACACGATACAAATACCATGCGGAAAATAAAAGAGAAAAAAGGTAAAAAAATCATCACAGTTCATACGTAGAACACAAAACAAATAGAATGTGAAAGAAGAAAGAAATACTGGAAAAAGAAAGAATGAACCTTGTTCCAAAAATCATTGATCACACAAAATTCTGGTATTCAATAATAATAATAATAATAATAATAATAATATCCGGACGAAAAAAATAAAATTATCTTAATATCAAAATACTCTGATTGTGTAATTAAAATTCGTACAAAATATATTTTTAGAAAAAAATTAATAAATCATAAAGAATTGGTCAAATTAATCATTCCACTTTCACGCATTCTCACATATGCGAAAAGATTTGGGGAAATCTGTTTAAAACCCAACCAAACTCTGAAAATTATCATCCGAATACAATTGCAAAAAAGTCTCGAAAAAAATTGGGGAAGAGTGCAAGAATTGATTCGCATCCTAAATATTGTAAATATACCTCGCAAGCATTGGTAGGAGATGGAAGAACTGCGATAAAAGTGCTAGGCATTGTTCTGGAATCTTGGGGAATTATCATCCGAGAAATAAAATAATTGCAAAAATACATAATTGTTTCGCAATCGATATTGTAAATCTGTTAAAAACACAATCAATGTCTGAAATCATCATCCGAGAAAGCATATCTATCTATCTATCTATCTATCTATCTATATATCTATATATATATATATATATAAAGGCTAACGTTTATAAAAATATTTCTCAAAGTTTTTTCGCCCATTTTACTTGCTATTTATAGTATACATATTTATTATTTATATAATTATTTATGTAAATATTCTTTTGGAGATTATGATTTATGTAAAGAAAATATTAAATATATAAAAGAATTATGTAAATAATAAATAAAATCTGAGAAAAATAAAAATAATATAATTTTTTTTGAAGAAAATATAAAATATAAAAAATTATTTAAAATAAATATATGTAAATAATTAGTTGATAAATTTGAAAAACCCAAAAAAGCAAAAGTAAAACATAAATATTTTTCTCAAATGCTTTACATAAAATTAAAAATATTAATAAAATCATATAGATAAAAATATAAAAACTTATAATTAAACTATAAATATTTTTTAATAAATATGAAGCAAAACCGAATATTCAACAATCAAATAAAATTAAAGAGAAAATTCATAGAATAAGTTAAATTAACTCATGAAAATCATAATTAGATTCTATAAACTTATTAAATAAATATAAAAATAAAAAAGAGAATCGATAAAAATAAAAAATAATAATAGCAACTGCAAATATTATGTGTGTGTATGTGTATAAGAAATCTGAAAAATAAAATATAAACCTAAATATATAATATATAAATAAATATAAATAATTAGTTTATAAATCTGGAAAACCCGAAAAAGTAAATTAAAATATAAATATGTCAAATGATATCAAATAAATTAATTTTTATTATAAATAAAATATAATAACTTATAATTAAATTACAAATAATTATTTAATAAATACAAAAAAATATAGAAAACAAACCAAAAAGTTTAATATTGTAAAATTAAATATGAATTCATAGCTACAAAAAAATATCATTAAATTATAAAAAATTATTAACTAAATATAAAATAAAAAAATTAAAAATTACAAGAAATATAATATAATAAAAATAAAATGAATAACAATAATATAAAATTTAATAATTTGATAAAAAAAAATTTAATAATTTTGTTAACTAATGAAAAGTATAGTATGAGTACAAATAGAAAATTGATGCAACAACAACAAAAAAAAGAAATATAATCAGTAACAAGAACTTGTCTTTTCTTCCATGATTTTATTTGTTGACCAAACCAGGTGATATGAGGACAACCTAATAGCATCATATTTTCAATATTCTATACGTGACTCGAGTAAAACTCGGATGACCTAAACTTTGACTCTAAACGTGTCACAATCTTGACAATGACACTTTCTTTTCTTTTCTTTTTTTTCGTTTTCCTAAAAAATTATATTATGAACATAAGTGAAAGGTAAATAACTTTGTACAATTATTTGTTTAAAATTTGAAATCAAAATTATATGTGGGTAGAACAAAAAAATGATTATATAATTGCATAATAAAAAGAATTCAATACATTATTTTAAAATTCTTAACTAAATAATTATTTATGAATGTTTGTATATTTATAATTTGTGACTAATTACTATGAATTTAAGTATTTAACATTAGAAATCCACACATAAATTATTTATTACTCTCGGTTATATAATTACTTTCGTAAACTGTAATCTATATATAAATTTTAATTTATTATCGGGTTCATCAATTGACTCGATGACTTGGTGGTTAAATACTCAGTGGCTATCTCGAGTCAATTACCATACTGATTTAAAAAAAATAACAATAGTAAAATAGAATACAAAAGCCCTCAATTAAAATTTTAATACGATGCCTCATTTACTTGGTATTTCTTTTTTCATTTTTGTAGGATTTTTTTTTATATTTTTACAATATTTGTATTTTTTTTATTTTCTGTATTTAGGAGATGATTTTTTATAATATAATATTAATTAAATATATTACTTTCTGTTTTAGAATATTTTAAGATTTATTTTATTATATTTTATACCTTCTTGATCTTTGTTAGTTTTAATATCAACTTTCTAGATAAAAAACTATTTAAAATTAACTTTTATATATTTATTTAATTTATTTTATCACTATCGCCAATTTATTCTTTCAATGTCTTTAAAATAAGTATTTAGAAACTAATGATAATTTTATTATATTTTTATCCGATTTCAAAATAATTTCATATCTATATAATTATATGATATTATAATATTTATTTTTATATTTTATCTTATTTTAGAAATTATTAAGAACCATTTACAATTAAAATATATATGTTATATTTATTTAACTAAATTCATATTTTTCTGATTATTTTATTATTTATAACATTTTAAGTGTGTTTTGTTACTTTTAGGATTTAGTAAATGATTATTCAGGATTTAAATTATTTTTAATTTATTCTATATAATTATTCTGAAATAAGATTTATTTTATATTATTTAAACTATTACTATCTTCTTAATTCTTTTTAAAAAATTATTTGATAAGTATTTGTATATAAAATATATTTCTTATATATATTTAAAATATTTCATATTCTTTTATGATTTTTCTTAATTAAATAATTATTTAGAATTCATAATATTTTAGTTAAATTTTAAAATAGTTTAGGATTTATTTTATATTATTTATAATATATATGATTTTTGTGTTTTTTTAATTTTAATTTAACTAATATATATTTATAATCTAAATACAATTTTTTGTATTTATTTAGTTGATTTTGTATTTTTTTTCAATGTTATATTACAAGTATTATATTTTTATTGGTTAAAGGTTTATTTAATAATTGTATAATTATGTTGATATAAATTATATATTATATTTTTATTGGTTAAAGGTTTATTTAATAATTGTATAATTATGTTGATATAAATTATATCTAAAATAAAACGTACAACAAAGTACGACCAAAGTACAACTATATTATTCAGTTGTACTCAAACAGATTGATGTGGTAGAATTATGACATAATCTAATGATAAACTTTCATGTACATGTTGACAAACAAGTACTACGGATACCGATAATTAGAAAAGCCTAAATCTATTATAAGATCTTCACTTTGTCTGTGATACAAAGACCAAACAATGAGATGGACTCAATGATTTGTAATAAAAGTAACTAATATAATTGTTTCGCGACTAACTATATAGAAGAGCTTGAAACTATTGTCATGTGAGTTAAACTATAATTTGACGTATAATGTATGATGCAAAAAGTTGTTTCATAATATATAAATGTGAAGTTATTTATCTTTAATTTATTTTAGGGCGCGGATATAGGCACCCCATCTATTAATGAACACCCCACTAAGAAAAAATCAACAAAAATACCAAAATTACCCCCCACCCCCACAAAATACTACACCCCCAACACATCATCTTCTCTAACTTTCACCACCACTCAAACTCTTCCATTATCATCTCTCGTCACACCGTCGCCACCACGAACAGGAAGAAGAAAAAATGTGATGGGTGGTGAAAGGTAAGTGATGGATTTGAGTGACAAAGGGTAAAAAACAGATGAAAAATAGGGGTGTTCGTTTCTGGTTTCTCGAGCATATGTCATGTGTTTGAACTTTTTGATCGAACAATACAATGTTGTTCGAAATCTTTTTTGAACAAGCCTTAAAGGGGGCGTTCAGATCAATTTTTTTGAACATTTATTTTGTGTACGAATTGGTTTTTTAAACCTATATTTTGTATTCGAAAGTTTGGTTCGAACGACTTTTTTTAAGACATTTTTTTCTTTTTCTTTCTTCAATGGCATGACGGCGGCAGCGTATTTCTGTGTGCATATTTTGTTTATATTCTTCAATAGACGGTTACCATGGCAGTGACGACAGTAATGGGCGACGGCTCGAGTGGTGGTGGAGAGTTGAAGAAGATGAAGTATTTGGGGGTGTAGGGTTTAAAAATAATATTGACATTTTTGTGATAATATTTTTAGTGGGGTGAACTAATAAATAAAATGAGGTGCGTATATCCACGCCCTTTGTTTTAAATTTGCTCGTGTTGACCAAATCGTGACTTGAGTATTTTAAGTTATTATATTATATTAATAAATTAATAATATTACACTTACAACTAATAAATTTACACGATCCATTCAATTCGCTCCGTGCATCGCACGGGTTAAACACTAGTTGTGTACAATCCACCGAAAAAAAATCTAGTAACAAAATTTGAAAGATTTGCGAAAACAAAAACAGAATAGCCCCTTCGATTTTTCCGTTCTTTAATATTTCAGATATGAGTGATTTATGAAAATAAAGAAAAAATAGATCTGAATCATTACGGATCGACAACGTTATAAAGAAAATAAGAACAGCCCTTTCGGAGAACAATAAATGAAAATCAAAGAAATTAAATAAAAAAACAAAAAAACAGAATTAACAGAATATTATGTACAGAAAATTGATCTAGAACATATGCTTAACAACTCATTCGTTACCCTCGATTCGATTCGTATTTGATAAGAGCACCAAAATTCAAGACTCGCAATTATGACTCTTCTCTAAAAAAAATAAGTAAATAAATAAAAATTAAAAAAGTTGTTTTTCTTATCCTGTAATTAGAAAAAGGAGATACTTTCAGCCTTTAACATTGGACATTATACACAAAGTAACACAGATACATTTATTGACAGGGTTTGAAGATTTTAAGAAATCTTCTCTTTACCTTTATTGTTACTCAATTTACTCAAATAAGATATTGCTAATAGAAGAAAACAATCTAATCAAGCAAACTCTAAATAACGGCCGGTACATAGATAGAAGTATAAACTAATTGTGCAATTAATTAGTAAAGGTGATCAAGTCTAGACAAATTCGCTCATAATTAAGTCAAGTAAGTGGCATGCAATTGAAATTGAGTTAGCTACGTACCTCAATCTTCTTCATCCAAGAGCTGGCCTTCTGGACTTGCTCACCTTCCCACCCATTAATCACAGCATCCTCTCGCTTAAACCGATTATTAATCATGGCGATCTTCGCGTTCTGCCATGCGTTAATCTTCGACTCCACCTCCTCTTTCTTCACACTTGCAAACTGGCCATGCGGTGAAACTCTTTTTTCATCTGAGATTTGTTAAGCAAACTGGCGGGCTTGTTCTGTTTCTTTGTCTTTGTTGTGGGAAAGAGAACAGATTGGTCCTTGCCAGGCTGGATGGTCACAGTTTTCTTATTTGCCAATCCTATAAACATATAATAAGCATTCAGAAAATTAATTAAATGCCATATAGCGATAAATGGCATCGAAATAAAATCAATCAGATATATAAAAGAAGATTAAAACTCACTTCTAAAAGTTTCTCAAAACCAACGTCAATTTGTCTAATCTAATGCTCTCTTCAGATTTAAAAACACCTCTTTTTATTTTCCGGCTCCTTACAGGATTATTAACAATGGCAAAAAGATTATTGACTTGGAAAAGAAATTACATAGCATATGAAAAGCATTCCAGTTCAGGGGTTGCATGAAAAGCATTTTCAATGGCTGAAATAATGTCTCCTAGCGAATATTTTTCAGAATTAGATGCTACATATCCAGCTTCACTCAGAACTTCCTGCATGATGCAATAAACATATAAACAAAATGGGTCTTACTAAATACGAAAAGAAAACAATCAGGAAGAAAAAAGATATCCAGCCCATGATGGCACAACTCAATCACAAAAGTTTCAAGTTATACGGGTTTCTGTTCTTTGGAGATAAATTAGTATTGAGAATTTTGCATTGGGTCCAATGGATTATTACAAAGCAAAAACACATTCTGGGGACAAATATAACATTAGTTTCCCCTACCTTTCTCCATAGTTACATCTATAGTATACATTTTATTACTTTTCATTAATTCTCAGCACGCATGAGATCTGAGTAATGCAACAGATTAGATACTCATGATCATACATAACTGGCCTTCATGAGGATGTACAACATACTTAATGAACAGACAGGAGTTTAAAACTGGAATATAGAAGGTAAATAAATTATACAGATTCGACAGTATTTTTAAAAATAAAAATAAATCCTAAAGATGGAGTTCATCCTATTCTGAAAAAAAAGAAGAGAAAAGAATAAATCATATTACCATTAACTGATTAACGGAATGAACGACGACTTTGAAAAAGGTTGGAACAATAATTTTGGAAATAGAGGATAATTGAGACGGATTTCACAAGAGAATAATTGGGAAAAAAAGATTGAGAATAATTTGTGAAGAAGAATTCTCAATGCTGTGGTCGGATATGGAGAATAATTCATGAAAACAAATAACAAATTGAGAAAAATAGATCCGGAAAAAACATAAGGAGAGTGGCGCCCTGCTTTTTGTTCCCAGAGATACGTTTTGTTTGTGAAATTAACATAAATAAATAAAAAATTGTTATTTATATCTGGTCAAAATTTTGGCCTCGTCCCAAAATAGACCCATTTGAACCACAGCTCGACACTTTATTTTTTGAGCATTCTTGGTCCACATATTTCTCAAAATACTCTCATTTTAACAAATCAGCATTAATAGTTAACACAATTAACAATGTGGATGAATATTTATTTATATTTATCCGACGGTCAAAAGCGGGTCATTTTTAGATACCATGGGTAAAACGGTCCACTGCGGATTTAAGTCCGAGGAAATCAGATGGATGTCACAATCACAAGAATGTTAAAATATTCCCAAACTTATCCCAATCTTACACACAGGAATCCACTAAAACATTAAATCAAGTGACATACAAAAAGTAAGCAAACTGCCAAAGCCCAAGCCCACTTTTCCAAAGCCCAATCGCACCATCACCATGTGGCCCATCCGGCCACCAACCAACACGTGTCGCGTGCACAAATTTTCGGTTGTACGAGGACCAATGAGAATGCAGAAAGTGATCGTATCTCGAGCTGGGCTCTCAACCACGAGTCTCGTCACGTGGCGATCTCATGTCAGCCTTTTTATTCCAAAAATTGGACCATCAAATAAATAATAATAAAAAGAGAAAAAAAAAAAAACAAATTCCTCTGTTCTACAAAAGCAGGTTTTTGTTCTCTCTCTATCTCCTTTTCTCTCTCTAGAAAATCCTAGATTTGAGACTGCAAAGGATAAGAGTTAGGGTTATTGGATTAGCTTTCTGGAGTGAAGTTTCCATTTTCGGTTTTCCGGCAGGCCGATTGATTTTCCGGTGAGTTTCAGCTGGTTGAGTATTAGCTAGCTGCAAACCATGTATGCATCAAATCATTTTGTTTTTAAATTGTTTTTTTTAATTAGATGGGTAAATTCAGTTTATGAATCGAAGTTTGCTTGGTGGGTTGAAAACTGCAAAATCGAGGATTAAAACATGGAAATGACTTTTTCTGTTTCTTTACCTTCAAGCTCTGTAATTATTCAGGGTTGAAAATATTTTGATGCGTTGCAGCAGATTAGCTATCTGGAACCATTTTAACTTTTCAATAACCTCTATTTTTGGGGCGAATAAATCACTTTTTCTTGGTGATGTATGCTTACCGTTTGTTTGTTCATGGTGACTTTACACTATTTTTTTACACCTTTTTGGGTAATTCCTAAAGTTGAATACTGAGTGACCTGAGTTCATTGGTTCCTTTCAGTTAATTGGGCTAGTCTTTGATCTAATTCATTCACTTCTTAATCTGTGTTTCCTTTCCTTTTCTTTTCTTCTCTCTCTCTCTCTCTCTCTCTAAGAATTAAACATTACATAGCATTTGAAGATGATTTGGGATTTTATTGATGGATCTTAATCGTTTCAGTTTGGTTGTTTCATTGGTGGATTTGTTGAATGAAAGTGAAGGCAGGTTTTGAAATTAAGTTTGAAGAGAAGTGCATAAGTTTTGAAGTACAGAGAGAGTGCTTCAAGGAATGTCGGACGTTTGCACATATCAAGTAAGTCCCTTCTCCATTTGCCGGAGTATACCATGTGTTCAATCTTTTTTTTTTTTTTTCGTGTTAGTTACATATCATTGTTAATCAAAGTTGAAACAGCCAGCTGTTGATTACAACATGGCCCGAATATACCATGTGTTTCATTTTAATTGTCTTGTTAGTTACATATTATGTCAATAAAAGTTGAAATGTCCAGCTGTTGGTTACAATGTACACGTGTTCTATAACCATCTTTGGTTACCTTACAACAACTTAGAGGAAACCAGGAAGCTTACTACTCAACCATATAGGATTGCATGATCTTTTTTTTTGGGGTGGGGGGGTGGGGCACTTAAATTACAAGAATCTTAGTGTCCAATCTAATATAGGTTTGCAGCTAAAAGTGAAACCCCTCATTTTGTTCTCTGTTCTTTTATTAAAGATAGGTTTTCTGATACAGATTCTGCATTTGACTTACTATTTTTAGTGGGAATATTTTAACAAAGTCAGTATTTTGCATAATGTCCGCCACTGTTTGACTTTGGGGCTCCTCTAAATGTCTTTCCTCTTAATCTTTATAAATAGTAACAAATTTGTGCGTTTTCAACTATTTATTTAAGGTGTGGTTATGTATTATTTCCTGAACAAGACATGAGCAAAATATCAATATGTTGTGATAACTGTAAATGAGTAGAGCAGAAGAGTTCAATCAAGGAAAATGACTATGCAATACCAGTGTCTTTCTTGATTTGTCTTTCATATGTTGATCAGGGAAGGGAACTTAGTAGATTCTCAACTCTGAGTAAAAGAAGGAATACGATGTTGGAAAAAGATTCATTGTCACAAAAACCGAAAGTTGCATTTACTTCTGCATCTGACAGTGACCCAAAGAAAGAAGCATCAAATTTATCTTCTGATAATACCATGCCATCAACTCATGACTTGAAGAGCACTGATGCAGGCCCCAACGGTAGCGAGTTCTGTGGAAATGATGCCATTTTCAGCGACAAGACCAATATAGTTGATAACAATGCTTTCAATTATCAGCTTGGTGAAATAAATCACACCGGCAATGGTCTCGATTTCTTGGGAAATGCTGAGAACAAGGATTCTAATGATTTCCTGTATTATGGTTGGCCTGAAATTGGGAACTTTGAGGATATTGATGGAATGCTTAGGTAAATGTGGAGCTGTTCTGTTATTTTGAATGATGTTTCATTGTTACCAAATTATTTCCACTTATAAATATGTCTCTCTTTTTTTTCTTCCAGAAGTTGTAATTCAACATTTGACCTTGGGTTCTCTAAAGACGCCGAGTCAGGTTGGTTATCATCAGCAGATGATCTAGGCAGGTCTGGAGATGTGGATGTTAAGTTTCCATGTCCTGAGCCGGACGTGGTTAAAAATGTTTCAGAGAACCATGAGTTGTTGAAGGGCTATTCTATCAATAATACTTCTTGGACCTCAGATAATTCTAGTTCTTGTATATCTTTTGCGCGCGTGCATGGTACAGCTGATAGAAATGATGGGTTTATCTCTCAAGAGCAGGTTGGAGCATGTCTCTGTGATTTGGACCAATGCTTCTGTTTTTCGTCTTGTCAAACCTTTGTTATTGTAAGTTGTCATCACGATTTACTGATGATATGGTTGTTTTGCAGGGTCTTGGTTTGAGTGATCAGCAGAGAGTTTCAACTAACAAACATTCCAGAATAGGCGATGCTGCAGTGGTACACATGTTGGAAATTTATTGATTATTATAGTTTCCTCGCAGAGTTAATTTTCATGTATTGGTTTCTGTATCCTTAATCAACACTATCATTAATTTGTGTTTGGTGCTTTTCACAGATGAACAAGCATAGAAAGCAGATCAAGCTACATAACCAATCCGAGGGAAAAAGCAAAGAACAATATAGTGGAAATGGTAGTTTCAATCATCTCAGCGATCTGCCTAACGATGTCATGCCGCTTGCTTCTGGGCTCACTTCTCAACATGTTTTCCCATCAGTTCATATGCAACAGAATCAACAGGCTCAGTGTCCAGATTCGTACAATTATTTGCAGAATCATATTTCTTTTGTAAAACCATCTACGGACAAATCTGAGACTACTGGCTTAACATCAATTTCTACAAGAGATGATTCCTACAATGCATCCGGTCAACTACAATATATGGAGAGTTCTCGAGACCCACCTTTTGAGATGACTGCCCGAGCAGTGTGTGAACAAAGGGAGACGCTACATAGTTGTGAAGGTAAATATGAGAAACACCAGGATCCAAGAGGAATCAGCTTGGCTACTGGAGCAGAATTAAGCTCCTCGAATGTACAAGAAAGCTCGACGTCGAGTTCAGGTTTTGATGATCTTTCACTAGAAGCATCTAGTTTTCGCCGGCTTCAGCTTGTTACGGACCAGGTCTTACTACTTTCTTGAGACAGAATATATACTTTGGCACCTTTATCAAGTTTACATTACTTGCATGTTTATCCTAAAAGGGGCAAGTTCTCTTTCACATGTTCATTTCGCTTATATATTTGGCTTTGATGAAGTTCCTATAATATATGTTCATAAAAGATTGCGATTAGCATTCTGTGTTCAGTTGGTTTAGATGGAATGTGATGAGTTCTTTTATTTGTGTTTATAAAGTAATATTACCCACCAACCAATTACAATGCAGAGAACGAGGTCTGCATGAGATTTCAATTCATCCGATTGCAAAAATTAAATTTGTGAAACCAAGATTCCACTTTCATTAAGAATTAACAAGAGAGTCGTATATCCCTGCATATTTTTGTGAACGTTTGTTTAACATTGCTTTAAAATGTGTACTTGTTACTCTCTCGTTATTTGTAAGATCTAAACCTAAGTTCATATTCTGCCTTAGTATTATCAACTAAATGTCTGAAAGCTCTAATGCTCTATCCTTAAAAAAAAAGTTTGAGAACTCTTACAAGTATAGTTTTGTTAACCTTTGACACCTTTTGAGGTATTGTATTAATTGGCTTTGGTCACTGGCCTTTCCAAGAAATTGAAGTGCAGCAGCATTATGTGAGTTAACAATATTATATGCTGTCGTCAGGAAAATGGAGATGCAACATGAATATTGACATGTATTAATATATATGTTCAAAATTTTAACCATCTATTTCCCCTGAATATTGTCTGAATTAGATGTTGAAAGAATGGCTGAAATGTGTGAAACTAGCATTTAATATATGGCGTGGCTTCATGGGAAAATGAATCACATTTGTGGAAGCATCGAAGCTTTTGCAACACACTAGTGATTCCTGTAATTACTTTGAAATGTCAAAGGAAAAGTTCATAAAGTGCTTATATTATAGATTGCTAGATCTGCAGTTGTTGGCCCTATTGCAAATTAAATTACATTTAGAGCACAACTCTATGCTCTTTTATATTCAACTGTGTTGAAACTAAAGTCGTTGCATTCTTTGGTATAGTTGGATTTGAGAATGAAGTTATGCATAAGGGATAGTTTGTACCGTCTAGCTCGGAGTGCTGAACAAAGACATAACCATGCAACCCGGAATGTTGGTTGTGGAAACGAAAGAGATGCCGCTACTGGCACACCCATGACTGATGGAACAAACAAGTGAGTGACCAGTTTCTTGATTCTTAATCTATCGTTTTTGCAAAATCTAGTAACAAGTCTATGCTTTAAACTACTTTAAAGTACTGATTCTCATTATACCCAATCTCAAGGGGTATATGTTATACCTTATGGGGATTTGTAATTTTGAAGATTTTTTTTGGTAATTAGAGCTGGCAATAGCTCGGGCTGGGGTGGCTCGGGTCGGGCCAACATTCCTTCGAGCTGCCATTTTGTAGGCCCAAGCCCTGACCATAGATACGAAATTAGTGTATTTTGATGTCGGGCCATGGGTCTGATTGGTGGTTTTTTCCGGGCCTCTTATATATGAGCCTAGGCCCTCCCTATTTTGGTGGATCGGGCAGGGTCTAAAACTGCCGGCTCTAGTTGTAATTATGCTACATTACACCTCAGGGGTAGATCCTTAATTTATGCCTTTTATTTGCACATGCCTTCTTTAGTTCTGTGCTTACTGATATTCTCCGATGTGTAGGTGCGCCAGTTACATGGATATGGAAACAGACACGAATCCCGTAGATCGTTCGATAGCGCACTTATTGTTCTACCAGCCTTCACACTCGCCGTCTGTGCCATTCCACGACTCATTTCCTTTCAAGTCGCCTAGCGTGGTAAGCATTTGCATATACGCCGTTGATTCCAAATTATGATTCCATGCAATCTTATTATGGTTCTATAATAATGACTTGCTGTGCTTATGAGCAGGTTCATGGGTCTGATGCAAGTCCACCTGTCATGGCCGAGAATTTGGTTAGTGAAGAATTCGAAGCAGAGAAGATCGAGATTGCTGATTGTGAATGCTAGAGACACTATATTTGCATCAGCAGAGTTAAATGACATGTAGCGTGTATAGAAGTGCCGGTATATGCTGAGCTCTCTCATGTTTCTTGTGTCATATCTTAGTTTTCTGATTTTAGTCTATTACAATGAGTGTATTCATAAAAAGTTAGCATTATAAGCTATTTATATTCTGGGTAATAACCTCTTCTTTTTTTTTCCCCATGTTTTTATCTGTTCGGGCGGACAAGTTAATACATCATTGTTTTCAGTAGTAAAGAGCCAAAAAAATTGAGTTCGCCGCCTTGATCCCAATATTTGAACACTAGATATCATAAATTTCATATGGTATAGAAGAAACCCTTTTGAGGTGGGGTGACGGATGGTTAGGTTAGGTTAGGTTAGGTTAAGGTTAAGGTTAAGGTCAAGGAGAGGAGATGGCTACAATCGAAACATGTGTTTCCGTTCTAGTAGTTTTTACTTTTCTTTCCTTTCCTTGGTCACTAACTCAAACAAACAACACAATAATATATTAGTAATTTTTTTGACCGGGCACGAATGAAAGGCCGATTAGTCTTTTCTAAAGAAAATTGGTAGGCGTGCTAGCAGCACAATAATATATAAGACGGAGAATTCAACGATTCATTATAACTATTCAGAAAATTACATTTATCAGATCGGACTGAAGAATGTCTGTTTGACCAAAATTTCATAATTAATACATTATTGTACAAAATTAATATATTTGTCATTATATTATATTATAAATATATTGTATTGGGTCATAAATTTCCAAAAAGTTAATTCTTATGAGTACAAAATTTATAAATTGTAGTATTGAATTTGAAGGCCTGAAAGGTCATAACCTATAAATTTGGTGTGATATAAGTGTTTAATCTATTAATAGTTACAAAGATTATAACATTTGTTCTCAACCTAGTTTTCATATATTGAAATTGTCTTAAAATATAATTGATCAATTTAACATTAAAAAAAAAAAAAAATCTTTCTTGAAGTCAAGTAATTAGACAATTATTTAATAATTGATATCTCATATTATTACGCAATAAAAAGACAGAGAGAGATAATAAAAAGACATGGAATGAAAGAAAAAGAGAGAGGGACAGAAATAGCAATTAGACATGAAACAGATATAATTAAAAAGAAGAAAGAATGAACATGGTATTTTAGTAATAAATTTAGGGTGTTTTGTGATTTAGATTATATAACATGATTTTTATTTTTATTTTTATTTTTAACGAGTTTGAAGCAATGATCTTATAGGGGTGTACTAAATAATAATTATCCATAAATTATAAGTTGATTATCAAGTTGCTTTGTCTATATATTAGTTTTTTTTTTAATTGTGCGATGCACGAAATGTGTGTAAATATATATATATATATATAGGGTTGGGTTCAAATGAGAACCCGTCATTATATGTGAACCTAGAGACTCATCTTGACCATTAGATTGGATAATCTTGATGGTTGAGATCATGACATGTCAGCAGGGTAATAATGTAAAAAAATGCATTAATTAATTAAAAATAGTATTTTGGACATATATCAACGTTTACAAAGAGCACTATATTGTTCTTTGGAAAGCACAATAGATTAAGAAGAAAAACACTACGATTGTATACAAAAAAGCATCGCAAATTTCGTCAATAAACTGCAAATTCAAAAATTTGAAATGAAACTCAAATTTTCAACAAACCATAACTTTTTCAAATTTTATTCGTTTTGAATGAAATATATATCAAATTAATCACATTCTCAAGATCTACAATTTAAGATACATATTGCATATTTTAAAACGTAAAAAATATATATATATAAATTAAATTAAAAAAACTGGACTGATTTTAGCACTACAGTACTGTGTAAAAAGCACAATGAACCTGGACATATAATTGCACTGTGCAATATTAGATCTAAGGCCAGGATTAGTCCCTAGGTTCACATATAACGACGGGGTTCTCATTTGAACTCAATCATATATATATATATATATATATATATATGTGTGTGTGTGTGTGTGTGTGTGTGTGTGTGTGTGTGATTAGGTTTAAATGAGAACCATGTTCTTATATGTGAACTTAGGGTCAATTACTGGCCTTAGATCTAACTAAATAGATGGATCGGATTTTTTGTGTATTTTCTTATTTAAGTAAAAGCATTAGAATTGTATAATAAAAGCACTACTGGTGTATATAACTAAAAATATTAATAAATCACTGTGATTGTATAATAAAAACACTGCTGGTATATAATAAAATCACTAGTTCGCAGGTTCTCATATAATGACATGTGTGTGTGTGTGTGTGTAATTTTGCAAATTTATGATTTTCAAAAGAGATGTTATGTCTCGTGATAAGTAACATCAGACTTAACATCAACCAATTTGAGAAATGTGAACTTATAGCAAAACAGGTGTTATGAATGATGTTAAATAACACCAGTGATAACACCAGACTTGCAATATCAGAAAAATAGCGGAATAAAAATAAATAAATACAGTTGTCAACTTTTAGTCCGTAAGTAAACGTACTTACGGAAATGGTTATACAAACTCGAAAACTATATTACTTAATCATTCAAGAACAATTACAAAAATGCTTAAGTAATATATGAAAAACAAGTGTATCAACATATGATACACAAATATTTGTTGCTACGAATGATACGATCTCCTCCGTTGGTTACCCAACGTTGAAGATGTGTTGATTCCGACTTATAGCTCCAAGTAGATCTTGCGGTGTGTTCTATTTCTCAGAGTATGTCTTGCGTCCTTTTTCCCAAAAATCGTGTTCATTTGTGTCGATCTTTTTTCCCCTTAAATAATCAAGACTCCTAGTCTTGATAAAAAAGTTAAACTAGAAATAAGAAAACTAAATAACGACCTACACTACTTTAAGAGATAAACTAGATTTCTAAATAAATCAAAGTCTAAGAAAGGCAAACGCAAAATTTAAAAAATTGCCGAGAATATTATTCTCAACAATCTCCCCCTTTTGCCTTTCTGAACACACACACAAATAACATAAAAAAGACATACCAACAACTCCCCCTGAGTTCAACGTCTCCCCCTAAATAAACAATGTTCAAACATCCCAAAACAAAAGAAATAAAGTGTTTATGTAGCAACCAGACATATCAGAAAAATAGACGAAGAGAAGCATGATCACTCAAAGATCACGAGATCTCTTAGATCGTCGAGCAGACGACGATATCCTTTCATCAGCCTTCCTCTTTCGCAGCAGCTTCTTCATCTTCCTCAGCTTCTTGTTCCTTGACAAATCTTCTTCCTCCTCTTGCTTAAGCTGGCCAACACCTCGGCAACTTATCCATCAGTATCCTCGGCAACCGCATCAGTCCTCTTGTCTTCATCACCCTCAGCCTCCTCATTTTCCTCCTAATCATCTCCCCTTTGTTCAGAAAGCAAAAGGGCCTCATACCAAGAACCCCGCACGGCCTGAAGTTGGGCAATCTGAGTGTCGATCAAGGCAATTTGAGCGCGCATAACCCTAAGGTGGAATTTTGACCATGTTGAAACCGGTGTTGGGAACGCCAGTACTGTCACCAGGCCCAACACCACTCGGCACGGCCGAATGCCAGGGAAGATCCTTGACATGCAATCCAGCCAAGTGTTAGCTACGCAGGGTGAACCACTCAACCTCTCCAGTAAGAGCACCATCCTCAATTGGCGTGAGCCCTTGGTTCTCCAGGATGCCGTAAATAAGAGAGGAAAAACAAAGAGAGGACAGAGTTTTGGAGATGGAAAACCTTGTAATACCATCAAAGACCTGCTGCCCGAAATTAAACTTAATGCCCCGACCAAGCCGAAACAGGAATTGAGCTTGAGGGCGTGTCAATACGGTTGCATTCTTTGAAGGAACCCTATTAAAAACGTCAATCTTATGCAACACAGAGTAGAGGGAGGACAAACTGGTGCTGGGTAATTGTTCTCGCCATTTATTTGATAACAATTATCTGAAGTTCCTTGACTGGTGAGAATGTAAGCGTTTCCTTCATCATAAACTTTACACTTTTCCCTTGTGAACTTAAACTAAAGCCTCCACCAAACAACTGACTAATGCTGATCAGGTTAGCAGTCAGTCCTTCAATAAGTAACACGTTTTCGAGTTTTACAATTCCTGAAACATGGAGAGTTCCTTGTCCCACAATCTGACCGTTTGCACCTCTACCATATTTCAATTTCCCACCTTTAAATTTCACAATATTTGAGAGAAGGTCTTCAGAACCGGTCATGTGCTTGGAGCATCCATTGTTAAAATACCACGCTCCTGGAATATGAGATTTCAGAGAAGTATAGTTCATGTTACATTTGATCTCTTCTTTCTTCATCCAGACTTGTTTAACTTTGTTGTTGCCTCTGATGTTGGAATCGTGGAACTTATCATGAGTCATAACATGTTGCCTTGTCCTCTGAAACTGACTTTTCTTCCCCGACTTCTTCCAGCAAAACAGATAAATATGACCAGCCTCTCCACAGTGATGATAGACATATTGTCTTCTTCTCTTTTTGTGATGCTTGGTTGTCTTCAGTTCGTGGTCAGCTTGTTGCACTTCCTGTTTAGGTTTGTAGCCAATCCCATGTTTTGAGGACTCTGGGAATGACATTCCCACAATCTCATCTAGCTTTGCAGTTCCCTTGTTGAGGTTTGAGAGAGTGTTTTGAGCCTTCTTTAAGTCAACCTTCACTCATCCTAATTCCGAGTCTTTCCTTGTGATGGATGATTCCAGACGAGTGATTAAATTCAACTGATCCACCTTCTCATGATTTAGATTTTCAACTTTGATCATGAGAGCTTTTAATTTTAGGACCTAATTTCCCCAATTTGCAAACAGTTCGTCATACTCTATGCACAACTTCTTATACTCGTTAGATGTTTCCTCAACCTCTGCATTCAGACATAGGATGTTGGAATTGATGTTACCAACTCGTATGTCTTCATCCCAGATAACATTAGCAAATAGTGTAGGAACTGACTTAGGTGAGTCAGAGACATCTTCATCTTCATTAAACTCCTTTGAAATCATGCGCTTTTTCCTCAATGTGTTTGCACATTCATTTTTGTAGTGTCCCCATCCTTTGCACTCGTGGCATTGAACTTCACTAAGAGGTTTAGGTGAATTCGATGTCCTCAACTCAGACGATGAGAGCTGAAAATTAGAGAGTTTCCATCCAGACGATTTCGGAGGTGGGTCTCTCATTTGAACTTTGGAAATGTGCCTCCAATGTTATTTCTTATCTTTAAATGTTTGTTGAATCTCTGAGTGAGCATAGACACTTCTTCTTCTCCAAGAGTAGTATTCTCGATCTTGTCCAGCAAATCTCTCCAATCGATGGATTCACTGTCATCATCCGAGTTGACATCAGTAGTGAGGGCAACGTTTTTCTCTTTCGAGTTGGAACCAAGATGATCCATTTCCAACGTTCTGAGTGATTCAACTAGTTCATCAAAGTATAAATTGTCTGTGTCCTTTGATTCTTCTATGGCAACCACCTTGACACTAAACTTCTTTGAGATGGATCTTAGTAATTTTCCAACAAGGCGTGAATTTGACACAGGCTCGTCAAGTTCTCCACACTCGTTTGCATCTCTGAAAGTCTCATGGCATAGTCCATAATTGACTCTTTTTCCTCCATCCTCATTGCCTCGAAGGTAGCAATCAGCATTCTCAATCTTGACCTCTTCACACTTTGAGATCCTTCGCACACCCTCTGCAATGCATCCCATGCATCCTTTACTGACTCGCACTTGCTGATCACTTTGTAGTAGTTCGAGTCGACATATCCACAAAGGGTGTTGATGCACTTGGAGTTCCAGTTTGAATCTGCAATCTCATCAGCAGTCCAGTCTATTTCTTTCTTGCGGAAGGTTTCTCCATCAGCATCAGTAACTCGTGGTTTCTCCCATCCAACTAGAATGGTTCTCTACGCTCGTTCATCGATGTTCTTGATATGCCATAGCATCCTCTGTTTCCAGAGAGAGTAGTTCTGTCCATTGAGGCTAGGAGGTCGCGGTTCCCTTGAGAGTCCATAAGTCAATGAATTTACAAAACAAATAAGGATCAAAATACTTAATGTAAAGTACCCTGCTTTGGTGCCAATTATAATTTTGTAGATCTATGATTTTCAAAAGAGATGTTATGTCTCGTGATAAGTAACACCAGACTTAACATCAAGCAGTTTGAGAAATGTGAACTTATAACAAAACACGTGTTATGAGTGATATTAAATAACACCAGTGATAACACCATATTGTGCAATATCAGAAAAACAGCGGGATAAAAATAAATAAACAGAGTTGTTAAACTTTTAGTTCGTAAGTAAACGTACTTACGGACATGGATATACAAACCCGAAAATTATATTATTTAATCGTTCAAGAACAATTACAGAAATGTTTAAGTAATATATGAAAAACAAGTGTATCAACATATGATACACAAATACTTGTTGCTATGAATGATCCGATCTCCTCCGTTGGTTACGTAACGTTGAAGATGTGTTGATTCCGCCTTGTAGATCCAAGTAGGTCTTGCGGTGTGTTCTATTTCTCAGAGAATGTCTTTTGTCCTTTTTCCCAAAAATCGTGTTCATTTGTGTCGATCTTTTTTTTTTCCCTTAAATAATCAAGACTCCTAGTCTTGATAAACAAGTTAAGCTAGAAATAAGAAAAATAAATAAAGACCTAAACTACTATAGGAGATAAATCTAGAGTCCTAAATAAATCAAAGTCTAAGAAAGGCAAACACACAAAATGGAAAATTGTCGAGAATATTATTCTCAACAATATATATATATATATATATATATATATATATATATATATATATATATATATATATATATATATATATATATATATATATATATATATATATATATATATATATATATATATATATATATATATATATATTAAATAAAAATATTTCTATCCCAGTGACTTCTTAGAAGCTTCAGGTTGACGTATAATCTTCCAGTTGTTTGGTTGCTTACTTGGCGAGTTTTTGAGATTTTGAGACTTACTAAAATATAAGAATTCTAATATCCACCTAATTTATTGCATTTTATTTTATTATATTCTTTTTCTTTTTTATATTTACCTAACATAATAAAAAAAATTATTATATTTTTTCTAATTCAATATTTCCTTTTATTATTCTAATATAAATATATAAAAATTCATATATAATTAGAATTTTTTGTACTTATTTTAATTAAAGGATGAATTACTTATAAAATAATATTAATTAAAAAAAATTAATTATTTATTAATAATCTAAATAAGTCGTATTTGTAATAAAAGTTAAAATATTTTTATTATTAGGATTTCAAATATATAATATAAATAAAGTATGAGTTATTTATAATAATCAAAGTATGTAACTAATTTATTGACAATTACAATTTAAGAAATATAAATTTTAACAATACTAATTAATAATATTGATTAGACACATGTACAATATAACGCAGGTTGGGAATATGACATCTTTTGGATTTTTATAAGTATGTAAATAAAAGTTAGTATAAAATTAAATCTAAACATTAAAACATAAAATATTTAATAATAATAATTATTATTATTATTAATTATTAGAAATTAGACACGAGTCGATCGTGTGACAATTTTTGTATATAATTAAGTGTGTAAATAAAAAATCATTAACGAATTTAATCTAAATATTAAAAAATTATTTAAAATAAATTATAGTTAATAAATAGTAACAAGTCATCGCTAGAAGAGACGAGTTGAGGATGCAATATCTTTTAAATTTCTTAATTTTAGATTTAAAAAATTTATAATGATCAAAAATACTTTTTATATTTCTCTTTTGATAAATCCCGTGTATAACACACGGGTCTTAAACTAGTGTGTGTGTGTGTGTGTGTTTATTTTTCCTATATATTAATGCAAAATTCTCTTATCCTATGTGTCTACTTCCCACGCTTCGTTAGGTTGGAAATTTTTTTGGTACTTCGATGTCATCCGAGCCTAATATTTACTTAATTTAGTATTTTTTTATTATATTTACCTAATTTAATATTTTCAAAATATTATATTTTTCTTAATTCAATATTTTCCTTTTATTACATATTATTTAATATAATATTTTCTTTAACATATTTTTCCTGATTCAGCGTCTTGCTATTATTCATCTAATAAAAATATAAATAATTTATATCTAATTATAAAAAATCTACATAAGTTGAAATAATTTTATTTATAATAAAAGTTGAAATAATACTATCTTTAGAATTTTAAATATTTATTTAAGAAAAATAGGAGTTATATAAAATTATTACAAAAGGAAAATAAATATAAAAAATAATAAACTTAAATTTATTTATCTAGTCCTAATATAATAAATTTAAAATAACATTAGAAATATATATGAAAAACTATTTTTACGCCAAAAAGACAAAAAAAAGAAACAACAACAATAATAATTATGCCTACAAAAATATATCAAATATATTCTAAATCTCTTTATCTAATTCCAATGTAATGCATTGATACACACATTATATACGTATATGAACAAATTAGTGTCTTACGTAGAAAAAATAATATTACATTCAAGTTAGATGTATGATATTTTTTCAATAAAATTATCAGTGGCTTATAAATTTTAATTTTTTATATCCAATATTCACATGTGACACGTGAGTGTTGTATATTTTACATTTTTTTCAAACTCAATTTCTACGTGTTTTCCGTCAAGTTTAGGGTATTTTGATATAATTTACAAGTAATTTCTTGACTCACGGTAAAAAACAACAACCAAATTTTTTTTTTTTGAAATTTCTTTATTGTGAAATGTAATTAGAACAAATAATGTTATGATTTGTGTGTTTATTATGAAAAATAATATTCCTGTAAATAGAACAAATAATGTTGTGATTTGTATGTACTATATTTTCAATATTATTCTTTTACTATTTTTAATGAATATTATTATTTTTCAAATCGAGCAAAATATACGGGTGTTAAACTAGTGTGTGTGTTTGTGTGTCTGAGAGAGATTTGTATCACGTGGGGAATTATTATTTTAAGTGGGAATATGGAACCCACATGATCCATTAGATTAAATCAAATGACTGGCCTAGATATTGTATGTTAATTATATAATTAAATTAATTATTATTATTATTATTATAGAAGTTTATCAAAAGATAATATAAGAAATATTTCTGATCATTATAAAGCTTTTAAATATAAAAATAAAAAAATTTCAAAAGATATCGTATTCTCAACTCGTGTCTTATATATATAGCTAGTTACTATTTATTAACCATTTTTTATTGTTAAATAATTTTTTATTTTAATGTTTAGATTAAATTCGTTAATAATTTTATATTTACGCACTTAAATAAATTAAAAACTTGTTAACCCGTGTCTAATTTCTATTAATTAATTATTATTAAATATTTTAATATTCTAATATTTAAATTGAATTATATAATAATTCTTAGTTACATAATTATAGAAATTCAAAGATGTCATATTCCCAACCCGTGTCGTATTGTACTAGTGTTTAATTAATATTAGTTACATACTTAGATTATTGCATGTAACTCGTAATTTAATTATATTATATATTTTAATTCCTAAGAATTAAAATATTTTAACTTTAATTCTAAATACAACTTATTTAGATTATTAATAAATAATTAAGTTTTTTTATAATTAATATTATCTTATAAGTAATTTGTCTTTTAATTAAGATAAGTGATTTAAGTTTTCTTTCTAATTATATATGACTTCTTATATATTTATATTAGAAGAATAAAAGAAAATATTGAATTAAACAAAATATAATCAAAGAAAAATATTAAATTAGGCAAATATAAAAAAAAAAGGAAAAGATTAAGTCAGGCAAAATATAATTAAAAAATATATAATAAATTAGATAAATATTAGAATTCTATATTTAGTAAGTCTCCAAGCCTCCAACATTCGCCAAGTAAGCATCCGAACCACCAAAAAATTACACGTCATCCCGAAGTTTTATAAGCAGACACGTAGGATAGGAATCTTTTCATTTAGTACAAGGTGGGATACACACACACACACACACACACAAACACACATCTGGCCTTGTGCAAATCATTGCATACTTGATGGCTCCTATTGCTGAATCGTATGGGATCTTTTTCATGCGCTCAAGTTTCTGATCAGTAGAAGGATCGTCCTCCTTTGATAACTTGATACCATGACTCATTGGAATATATCCCTTGTTGGAATTTTCCATAGAGAATCATATTAAAACTTTATCTATGTACATGGACTGTGAAATCCTCAACATTCTATTAGATATATCTCGGTAGATCCTAATTCCAAGAATATAACAGGCTTCGCCCAAGTCCTTCATCATGAAGGTGCTGGACAACCAATCATTTACTTATTGCATGACACGGGTATCATTTCAATAATCAATATGTCATCAACATATATAATAATAAAAATAATACTCCTCCGGTGCGTTTACTATAAACGCATGGATCTTCTTTGTTTCAGATAAAATCAAATGATTTGATTGCTTTGTCAAAACAAATATTTCAACTTCTAGAGGCTTGTTTAAATCCATAAATAGATTTTGTAGCTTGCATACCGCTTTAGGTTTCGATTCAGATGTAAAACTCTCTGATTATATCATATACACTTTCTCGGCCAATTCACCATTAAGAAAAGCGGTTTTAACATCCATCTGCCAAATATGGTAATCATAGTATGCATCTATAACAAGTAAAATCCTAATAGACTTGATTTTCGCAACTAGAGAAAAAGTTTCATCATAGTCAATTTATAACATTTTGCTACCAACCTAGCCTTGTAGGTTTGTACCTTACCATTTGCATCGATTTTCTTTTGAATACCCATTTACATCCAATGGGTCTAACCCCAACAGGCAAGTCAACTACGTTCCAAACCTGATTTGTGTACATCATGTCCATTTCTGATTTCATGGCTTCAAGCCACCTCTTTGAGTCAATGTCTAACATAGCCTAAGTTCTAGGTTCATCATCGTCTGAAATTTCCACATCACCTTGACCCTCTACAAGGAGGTTTAGTCTTTCCTGTTGCCGATGAGTCCTAGTAAACTTACGAAGTTGGTTATCATGCGTTTGAGTGATTTGAGTGTTCTGATCATGAGAAAGTTCTTTTGTGTTGGATGGTCTAACATTTTGAGATCTCTTAGAAGTGTCATCAACATGAACTTCCTGAGGAGGGAGCTGTGCAACCATTTCTTGGTCTTCCATTGGTAGCGATGATAAATTTTGCATTATTGCAACAATTTTATCAAAGCTCCCAATGGCTAAAGATTGTCCTTTAAGTGACAAATCTTCAATATAGGAATAACAAGGAGATCCCACTGAATTCTTGTCTAGGTCATTAGACAAGTTTTCAACCTCCATGTCACTTTGTGATTCTTAAATTTCTTCAAGCTCTACCTTATTTCGACTCCTTTCCTTGTAGACATAGTCTTCCTCAACAAAAGTCGCTTGTCTGGAAACAAGGACCTTATGTTCTCCAAGAAGATAGAAATAGTATCCTTGTGTTTCTTTAAGATACCCCACAAAATAACATTTCTCACTTTTAGATTTCAACTTGTTAATAAGCATCTTCTTTACATATGTGGGGCAACCTCAGGTTCGGATGTGCGTAAGTGCCGTCTTCTTGCTATGTCATAACTCATATGGAGTTTTATCTACTGACTTCGATGGAACTCTATTTAGGACATATACTGAGTTCAATAAAGCATACACCCTAGGTATGTCGGAAGATGTGAGAAACTCATCATGGATCTAACCATATCTAATAAAGTTCGATTTCTCCTTTCAGAAACACCACTCATTTGTGGTGTTCCAGGAGGGGTCCATTGCGATTGGACTCCATGAAGTATTAAGTAATCGAGAAACTCTTTACTTAGGTATTCTCCTCCTCGATTCGATTGAAGAGTCTTAATACTCTTTTCAACTTATTTCTCTACTTCTAACTTATACTCCTTAAACTTCTAAAAAGCCTCTGACTTGTGCTTCAAAGATACACATGTCCAGACCTATAGAAGTCATCAGTAAAAGTAATGAAGTATGAATAATTGCCTCTAGCTTGAGTAGGAATAGGTCCGCATACATCAGTATGAACTAGCTCAAGCACCTCTTTTGCTAGTATGCCTTTCCCAAAAAATGGCTTGTTGGTCATTTTTCATTTGAGACAAGACTCACATTGTCCATAAGACTCAAAATCAAATGGAGTTAAGTAGTCTAACTTTCTTAACCTTGCGATTCTTGTTTCATTTATATGACCAAGCTAACAATGCCATAAATAGGTGAGATTATTCATATTACTTAACTTTATACATTTGTTTTGCACATTAAGAATGTCATTACTACAATCAAGAACATATAAACCATTCACAAGAGGAGCATTTCCATAAACAACTCCATTATGCGTAAATAAACAATTATTATTAGCAAAATGGAAGGAATACCCTTCAATGTCTAACATCGGAATGGAAACAATATTCTTGGTAATCGATGGGACAAAATAATAATTATATGAATAAAGTCAATGACTTGAGGGTAAATCTAATCTATAAGCCCCTACACCCTCGGCAGAAACCTTTGCTCCATTTCCTACGTGCAGACAAACTTCCCCCGGTCTAACCATCCTGTTGTCACTTAGCGCCTGCACATTGTTATAAATTTGTGAACCACATCCGGTATCAAATACCCAGCAGTGATACTTATTAATGACATATTTATCTCAATGACAAACATACCTAAGGAGTCGAAAATATCTAATATTTTTCACTTCTCGCAGTCTCTCTTCCAATGTCCTTTCTTTCCAATATAAGCACATATCTTTAGTCAATGTTGACTTCTTATGAGCACCTCATTTTGGATTCAAATCTATAGGCTTAGGCCCAACCTTAGTTTTCTTTTTCTGGTTTTTCTTACCTTTCAGGTTAGATCAAGCAGATGTACTCAAAATGAGTACAACTTTGCCCTTTGAGGTGGAAGACTCATATGTCTTAAGCATGTTATGAAGTTCGGGAAGATTTGCTTTCGTGTTGTTCATATTATAATTCATGATGAAGTTTTCAAATGAACTCGGAAGCGAATTCAAGATCAATTTGACTGAGATATTTTCAGCCAGGTTCATTCCAATTGAAGCCAACCCCTCAATCAACTCTATCATCTTCAAGACATGCTAAGACGCCTTTCCGCCATCATGAAGTTTGCATTTAAAAGAGATCTCTTAGCAACTCATAGTCCACAATTTGAGTTTGCAAAGCATAGAGATTCTTCAAATGCTCTAACATTTCATAAGGGGTCATGTGTTCATGTTACCTCTGCAACTCCATTGTCATTGCAATTAACATGACACACTGTGCCGAAGTTGCATCATCCTTATATTTCCCATGAATATCCTTGTCAAACTTGACATATTCAGAAGAATCTTCATCAGGAATCTCAGGAACAGGTGTGTCCAACACATACTCAATCTTTTCCTGTCTCAAAACTAAACGTAGATTGCGCAACCAATCCATAAAGTTTGTTCCGGTCAACTTGTTTTGTTTCAACCAAACATTTCAATGATAAATTCGACATCTTAACTATTCTGGAGAAAATAAATAGAGCGGGAATTAAAACTCTAATTCTAATTCCTATGATCACAATTATGGGCTAATTAACAAGGACTTTAATAATTAGCTCCCACTATTTTAACATATTCTACGATCCCACGATAGAATACGGACTCATATCAAATATGATCATAGCGAGCCAAGATCCATATTCATACTATTGCAACCCCTGCTGGGGTTGATGACCACAATAGCACAACTGGTAAGTCTCCAAACCAATTATAAACAATTATAACTCTTGGTCGATCGGATCTAAAGCGATCTTACGCCCTTAGTTGATTCCGACGCTAGGGCGACAAGAAAGAACAAAGTAAGTCAACCTCATTACACGATCGCAAATATATGCATCTATGAGTAAGCCTTAACCTCGTCGATTGGAGCAAGCACTAGGGTGCAAATACTCATGGACGAAAAAGGTTTCGTACTCACCCAATTATAATGGACAGCGCGTTCATCCAAGATGAGACTCATAATTTATTGGGAAACATTTCTTGGGGTTTAACAATTAACAAGATCTAAATGTACAATAAACAATTATCGGGGGTCGCCTACCCATAATTTATAAGCAAACGGTTTAACAAATACCGGACGCCACCTACCCAGAACTAAAAAGTAATATACAAGTCACATAGCCAATTAGGAACAATAGAGGAACAATTCCATCATTGAATGAAAACTCAAAACTCTAATTTAATTCACATTTAATAATGCAATCATATAATAATAATCGTGGGTTATTCATTTAAATATAGAAAAATTAAACTCCAAATTTAATCTGATTTCTAAATTCCCTTAAAATGTTTAAATTTAGAAATTATTGAGTTCCAAATTTAATTCTTATTTCTAAGTAATTTTAAAATTGCTCTAATTTAGAAATTAATTAAGTTCTAAATTTAAATTAATTTCTAAGACAATTTAAAAGATTTTAAGCAAAATACATTTTTTCAAGATTTTCTACATAGCCAAACAACCCCTTAACAATTTTTTAAAAGTTTTAGGGATCTTTCTACAATTTTAAAAAATTTAGTAATTACAAAAATGTCAGTTGGGCTTAAAATAGTTTTCTGAAAAGATCTTGGGGTCTGAACGGGATTTTGGAAAGGTTTTGGCTAGCCTCGCTATTTTTGAAAAACTTAAGGCAGTTTTGTGATTTTCATAAATTTCTAAAATTACAAATAAGCCCAAAATTATATCAAATTTTCAAAATTTTACCCAAGTCCTAAATCGAATTTAGGGCTTTCGATTCGGGCCTCGCCGGCCACCACAGCCGGCGCCAAACTTCGCTCCATTAAGAGACGCAGTCGCCGGCAACAGAGGCCCACCAGAAAAGCTCCCGGAGTCGCAGAAATTCGAGCCCAAAAAGCTCCAGAGTTGACCGCCTGAAAACCGCCCATCACCGCCGCTCGGAGGTGCCATGAGATGCAGCACCGGGGACGTTGCTCCAAGCGCCGTCGTCAGCCAGCCCATCACCATAGTCAGATCTGCCTCCCAATTGCAGATTGTGTCGATTGCCATGGCCGATTTGGAGCAGGTTTTCGATTTCCAATTTTTTCAATTCTCGTGTTTTCTTTAATAAAAAATTAATCAAGTTAAATTAAAAACAAACAATTAATTAAAACTATTGTTATCAATCATTTATTCAAATTAAGAATTAATTAAACTATAATCAATCAATTATTAATATTATAAACTTATAAACATAATCATTAACACATCCCCGGGCTCTGATACCACTGCTGGAATTCATTGAGATGAACACCATGCTCGTGTAGTGGAAGTTTTAAAAAAAATTAGATCCAACAGATCCATACCGTGAACAAATATATTTATATAAATAAACAAGATAAAACATGGAAATCTTACAGTAAATCTAGATATGAGTTCAATACTAAGGTATCCACGCAATTAATTCTCGAATTGCAAGATCTAACTTCAGTGTATTGCTATCATGAAAAAATTTAGGAAATCTCACGAAAGTTCAAGAACTCCCCAATCTCAAAATCAAGACTTGTTATGATGTTTCTCTAAAAACTTTCTCTCACCAATTTATGACTTTATGTTATATTTTAGGGAAAATTCCCGAATACTACCAAAACATCAATCTCAATTCCCATATAATCCAATGACTCTTTTGCAATTTGTCTAAATTATTGTCATTAATCCCACTAATTTAGCAATTTGTCTAAATTATTAAACTATGTAAATTATGAGACTGAAAGTTAGCAAATAAAGTCAACAAATAAGCCTACTATAAATTCTAATGCAAAATAAATATAGTGGTAAGGAGGAATAAATTTACAAATCAGCACCATGGGCGTCATAGAAATGCTGGGTTTTACATCATCGAGTGTTGGTGTACACCTCGTACAATTTTTTGTGACTTAATTTGAATGAACTTTGGACTCAATAGAAAGTAATTATGATCTTCTTCATTTTAGAATAAAACAATTATAACTGAATCTTTATTCATGATACATCTTTAAAGATAAATAAATGTTATTCAATATTTGACCTTATTAATTAGAAGTTTAGAGCTATAGATTTTTGTTTTTGAATTCTTATATGCTTACGTTGTCCGCATCCCTCGATTCATTATCTGTTCACTAGGTAACTATGTTGTATTTATTGGATGTGTTTGCTTCTGACTTTTTGAGATTTATAAAATCTTGAATTGAATTTAATCAGTGGAAAGGAGAGAACATTAATTATACTTTTGAAGTCTTAATGTGAATGTGAATAAACTTGTATCCATATTTGTTTGTATAATTATAATTTAGAAATTAGACTTTTAAATCCTAATAACATGTATTTTTAAAGTTTCAATGATTATAACATAGGAAACTAACCAACAAATTAATTACTTAATACTAATAGTATTATTTAATAATTTATAATAATAGCTTGTAATTAATTCAGCAAAGTAGTATGTAATTTTCCAAAAGTCGTGGAAAGTAGTTTGTAATTTTTTAAAAATTTTGTGAAGTAATATGCAATTTATGCAAAGTAGTACCTAATTTCTCAAAAAATTATGCGAATTAGTATGTAATTTCCCAAAAACTATACGAAGTAGTGTGTGATTTTCCAAATTTACACGAGTAGTTTTGAAATTTACACGAATAGTTCTGAATTTACATGAGTAGTTCTGGATTTAAACGAGTAGTTCTGAATTTACACGAGTAGCTTTGAATTTCTGAATAACAAAATAAAATAGTTAAAAAGGATAATTTAGTACTCTTATATAAACAAAGTAGTTTGTAATTTTAACAAAGTAGTACGTAGTTCGCAATCTGAATAAAGTAGTTTGTAATTTTAATAGAGTAGTTCGTGATTATACATGTAATAGCATTTCATATAATTCCTACGTTTTTTTGTAAAGTTTCAATTACCTTATTTATTATGTTTTACTTTATTGGTTAGACTTCAAGTTTGGAAAATCTGAAATTGCATTAAATGTGTTTTATTAACAGTCATAATTTGATTGTTTCAACTCCTCCTCTTGAAAAAAAAATTATTAAGGGTAGTTTAGTATATTCTTATAGTAATTGGATTATTAGGGAACTTTTATATTCAATGGGGTTTTAGGACAATTGATTTTATATTTTGGAGTATGTGGGAAATTTTCCTATATTTTATATTGGGTACATAAGAGAACCCTAATCCTAAAAAGGGTTGGACTTTCTAAGACATGGGTCTTTGGCCCAAGTACCTTTATTAATATAACATAGATAATTAAGTACAAATCCAATTTAATTTGATTAAATAATTTCTATCAAAGAGTAATTAAAATCATAATTAATAACAATTAAATATTACAATTTTAAATTGAGTATTTATTATTTTCTTGATACACCCTTTAATCGGAAAAGTAATCGCATATAGTGTGACCCTATAGGCCTTTATATATGATATCAATCTAATGATGATCCAAACAAAACTTCTAGACGGCTTAGTTGGACAAACTCAATATATAAAGAACATCCACTTGAACTCAGCGAATTATAACCTTTATACAAAATTTTGGTGAAATTCTTTTCATTACAAATCACTCGATTAAACTAAAGACTTATCCAAGTGTCTATCTCAATGGCTTAATCAATTTATTTCATCTTTATTAGTCGACAACTAGACCATACTGAACTACTATATTAAATATGTCTCTTGCATTGGCCAATGACTCTAGTCGACCTAATATAGAGATTATGAGTGATCTCTCTCGAAATTTCAATCGAGACATGAGTTCTTTCTTGGCTCAACTACCACCTTCATTTACATCATGATGTACCCAACACAAGTCATATCTAACCCGAAAAGGAATGTAAGCATTGGTCATGGTCAAATACATTATTAAGTAAATAAGGTGTGTATTGACCTCAAGTCAAAGGATTACACACTCTATTTACTGATAAGTTTGTAAACATATAATAAATAACTTACCAGTAGGGTTTACCAATACTTTCTAAAGTATCCATGTGTCCATCACGAATAACTATTATTCGCAGTCATAAGACTAACTGCATTCTCTAAGAATGTGATGCAGACCACATGCCGACATATATTATATTACCAATATCTCAATCTTGATAATCATTAGTCGAGGCTATTTTAAGAGTAATATTCTATGATTGATATCTCACCATATCAATGACAACATTAACTTTACGGGAACATTTATATGAATAATCACAAACAATCAAAATAATAATTCAATAAATGCATTGCCATATATATAACTATATATATATATATATAATAATAATTGTGATGCAAGTATAATGTTTTTAAATCTGATTATCTTTAGGGCATTTATACTTTTACGAGAGGGTTAAAAACTTCTAAAATAAAAGACATAATTTGAAAATCCGTCATCGACACTTCAACACTCTCCACGTAATAGTCTCGAGTCCATAAACGCGACCTTCAATAATTCTTTTTGATTTCTTTTATTACTCCGCTCATTCAACCACCTTGTTTAATGATAAGATAATTAATTAAATATAGTAAATTAGTAAAATAATATGCAAAGATTATATAAAAATACAATAAAACTTGGGTTTTAAAATTACCTTCTAAAACAGTTAATTAAATATAGTAAATTAGTACAATAATTAGCAAAAAAACCAAAAAATAATAATAAAATAAAAATTGGGTTATAAAATTACCTCCACGCCGTGAAATACAACCTCCATTGAGGACCTTTGGTCTTTATAATTAAACCTCGTTCTAGAAAAAGAAAATGAACAACTCTCGGCTGTAAGACTTTCTTATTCGTCTGGTCAATGTCTTAGTGAGTCCTAATAGATGCGAAAATCACCAAATAATTTTTTAGCACCGTTTTTGAAAAGAGAAGAAAAAAAGAGACGCATCGTGTGATTTGATGAATTTTGAAAGTGAACTATTCAACAATGGACATCTATTTATAGGATAAACTAGTTGTAACCCTTACAACTTGAATTTTGGCAGCGTGATAACCCCAAAAATCAGAATTCATATAATTTATGCAAAAGATCAGGTTTTATTTAATTTTGATTTTTTTATTACTTAATTGTATCAAAGAAATCAAATCTAATGCATTTTTTGTATATTTAAATTCTTTAATTAGGCAAAAAAAAAAAGGATTTTGATGAATTTCAATTTCTGTAATTACATTATTGTATAAAAAAATAACTGATTTGATGTATTTTCCTTGTTGGAGACTGTAATTATGCAAAGCAAACGGAATGTTGAATTCTGAATTTATTTATATTTTTGATTATTTTGTTGTTCAAAATAGCATATTTGATGTATGTTATATATATTTGGAGTATGTAATTATGCAAGGAAATCGGAATTTATTAAATCCCAATCTTTTTGAATGTTTTATTATTTTCTTTAGAATTATTAAATTTGGGGTTTGTAACGTATTTTTTTTATGCTTGCTTTGTTTTTCGTATATTGTGACTTGTATATTTTATATTTTATAAAAATGTAATTATGCAAGGAAATTTGAATTTATTAAATTCCGATCTTTTGGATTATTTTGTTATTTTTTTGTGTTTATTAAAGTTGGATCTGTAATTTAATTTATTATTTTATACTTGTTTTATTTTTTGTATGCCCTTTTTTTTTTCTTNGTTTGGCACCCCATATATATTTATTCTTTCGTTAAAATTAGTCTAGACAAATATTGATTTTAATATAATTAAACAGGGGTATGTTTATGTAGAAATGAAAATTTTTACAACTTAACGAATGTGCAAAGAGCACTTTACTAGCATAAAAGTATTTAAAAGCCTCTAAAAATATCAATGCTTTTGTGCATAAAATTCGTTAACAAAATTATTTTGCCCAACATCATCTAGTTTCCTAACAATATGCATTCTCAATATTCGAGTTTCAACCACACACGCATTTGATTTTTGTCGGTTCGCTCAAGCAAAGAACCCTAAATTCCTGATTCCATATACTTTCGAAACTCGAATTGAAAACTGAAGATTCTCGATCTTTACATAAACCAGTCGAGATGTTTCTGCATTTTCTTCAAATGGAAGGAGCTCGTAAGTATTTTAATCGCATACTGGAATATGAAAGCTATCCTTGATAAGCATAAACTAGGAGAGTATGGACGTAGAAGAGAACCTACCACAACTGCAAGTGTTCTTTCCGGTTATAAGTATGAGTTGATTTCTTATGCAATTGATCATGTTGACGATACCCAAAATTTGAGGGAGGTGCTAGATTCTAAGTATGGCAGTGATCCTGATCTGGCAGCTCGTTTGCTTGAACAGATAAGAGATTATCAGCTTCATGGTATGGATCTTGCTGACATGTGGACTGGGAAGCGGGCAATGATTGATGTTGCATTGATTAGGGAGGGGTCGTGCCCCCTACCTTTGTAAATCGTTTTACTTTTCGGGTGTTCCTATGTCGTTGAATTCTAGAAATGATGGATATCTGGCCTTACAAGACAAGGATTGTGCCTCTCTTAATCCAAAGTGCAACATTTGATATATTTCAAATTCGATAATCCTCCTAAAGAATGTATGTATGTGAAGCTAACTTTTGTTTGGAATCGCACGTGCTCCTGTCTATCGTTGCTTGTAAATGTGATGAATGGATGAAAAATTTAACATACTGCTGCATTTTGAAAAAAAACACACATTTGCATGTAACACAATCAAAAAAGCTCAATGAAAACATTAAACAATAATGAGTAGGGACCAACAGAGAACTCATTTATCAAACTGGCAAGATTAGAACAAAACAATAATGAATGGAGCTGTGCAGTTGACTTGGGTTAATGGATGGGCCAAACAAGATTCAATAAATAGAATTCATGATAAAATATAGTAGTATATTTGCATCGACTCGGGCCTCAGTTGAGATTGGAGCTGACAAAAGCTCCGGTTGGGATGATCGAGCTCAAGCAGAAAAACCGGGCCATACATCTTTTAGGATACACAACAAACAAATCACCATTCATCTAAATGTCAAGTTTTTCCCAATTTCAGGACATACAATTTGGAGATATAATCATCATGAATCTCTTCCCAACACTCTAGAGCTTTGCTATTCACTCTGTCTATTCACTCAACTTTTTTAATAAGAACACGAGACACGAGTGACAAGGACAAAAAACAAAAAGCAATGAGAACTAATCAAACTGCTGTCGGAGATGCATCTCCGTTTCGCTTTTCCAAGTTGCGTGCGACGATTGACCCTTCATCCTCTTACTTTTTTCCTTATCTTTGACGGCTGACCCTTTCTTCTTCGCATTCTCTTTATCCGAGTCCACAGGAGGTCGGTCCCCACACACAGGGCAGACCATTCCTTTTGCATGAGAATATGTTTTAGGAATCCCGCAGCTCACGCACATCCTGTACAGACAGATGTGAAACAGGCACAATGAGTATATCATCATGCTTTTGATTAACAGCTACTTTTTTAGTAAGTTATTAATCATTTCGGAAGTAATGTTGCAGATTTGATGTGTTCGGCAAGAGTTTACCCATTGATTCCTATGGCATTTTTCTTATAGGGATAATTACAAAAATATTGAAAAATGCTAACCTTCAAAATTTATAAAAGAAAACCTCTCAGGTTTGATTCATTGTTAAAAATGGGGCAAATTGTAATATTTTATAAATGTGAAGTCGGGGTTTGAAATGTTCTTAGCTTATGAAGGGGGTAAATATAAGTCAAATGAAACCTCAGGGGGGAATGTTCGTAATTTCGAAAGCTAGCTGGGTGTTATCCTTATAATGCCAAACATCCAGAGTACTTTTTTTAATAAAACCCTTTTTCTTAAGTTAGTTGTATTCATCTGGAAGGCAAACCTCAAAAGCTCAGCCGCATCTTCGACGTTGGGGTTGCCGACCGTTGCCACACGTTTACCACCTGGTGCACTGCCAGCTGTACCATTAGCTTGGCCTTTGGAAATGTTGCCCTCGATATCACTTCTCACTCTCTCATGAATTCCAACTAATTGAGCCTTAGACTCCACTACAGCACCTATGAACAACAACATACAAGTGTAAAAACTGTCAAAATAAACCAAATGGAAACACCTGGACAGATCCTAATATTAGCTCAAAAACAATTTTGCATCTTCATGAAAAATGAACCCTAAAATGCAACAACCCTAATATTCCAATTTATCTCATCACGTAATTTTAATTATATGTATCCATACAACAAGACCACAATGAATGCAGAAGCTTGTATTCTTGACTTTAAAGAGGAATTAAGTTCATTCATTGACCCCCGACAATTTAACTATCTCTAGTGTTTCATCTCATTCCATTTGGATATAGTTGAAAATATTAGGAAGCGCAAAATCATGCTACAGGAAACTGAACATCAAAACAGCTTTTTCACTTTTCTTACAATAATTGTCATCGAAATTACAAAACAAAATTACAAAAGGGCATTCAAAATAATTGTGTTTCTTCAAAGTAAAATAATAATAACCTGAAGGTATATCCTTCTTTTCTTTGCGATATCTCCTACCACCGCGCCTCCATCGCTGCTCATCCTCTTTCGGGGCATCTTCTTGAACAGAGTTGTTTAGAAACTGCGGCGGCCCCGTAACCTCCAGTGTTTTTTTTCCCCAACAAAGAAAGAAAAACAATAAATAATTAAGAACATCAAGCAAAACCCTTATTTCCTGAAACGAAAAAACATTACATAATTGCCAATAAAAATGCACACACACACGCAAAATGTGTATTTACTTCTGAGAAGACTGCAAAAGCTGAGGGCAGTGAGGAAGAGGACGGGGGGTTGGGATCAAACAAGGGTTTGTACGAACGGCCAGTCTCCAAAACGGCGTCGTTTGTCTCCTCGTCTGTAGACACTTCATCTCGTGATAATTGCGGATGGTTGTCATCATTTTCTTCTTCTTCTTTAGCGGAGGAGTAGCCTTGCAGCAGAGCTAAGCTCATCGTCTTCGATTTTTCTTTCTTGGAGATCCGACGACGAGCGGTCACTTTACAGATATTTCGGTTCGAGATACAGAAGAGAGAAAAATAATTGTGTTTAAATTGTTTTAGGGAAAATACACCGAACCCCTGACCTAAACTATTGAATTTTTAGACTTTAAGCATATAAAATATTTTTTATTATACATTGCTATTTGAACTATGTGATTTTTATATTATGTGTATGTTTACTAAGTATAATAAGTAAGTTTATATCTTATTTAGAGGATTAGGGCTGAGCACAGGATTAGAAAATACCTGAACTGTACCGAATTTCGAATCGAACCGTACTGAAACCGAAAAATCTCCGTTATTGATCATTGACCAATCTCCGAACCGAACCGTCCTGAATTTCTTTTACGGATCGGATCTGGAGACTTTTAAATCCCCTTAAAATTTTTGCATCGAATCGAGAATCGATACTAGAATCGATTTATAATTGTACTAAATTAGCTATAAATCTCATTATATTCGATAGTTAATAAGTAAAATACTATTTTTATTAATCATGTATCTTAATTAATCATCAACTAACAAGTAAAAGTTAAAATTCACAATAATCTAGTAATTCTAATGTACGATTATAATTTGAGCGTAAAATGGAGATTTATCCGAAAACCGAACTGAATCGTACCAGAACCGAAAAAGAACCGTTGACTTTGATTTTTTCTCGAACCGAATCGTACCGAAAAAATAATTGTACGGTTCTGGAGATTTCCAAATCCCCGAACTGAATCGGATCGTACTCACCCCTATATAGGACTTATAAGCTCTCTGTATTTAAATAAGGTTTGTTTGGTTCAATGAGATTATTTGAAAAGTCTGATCTTATCTTAGATGCTACTATTACAAGCGTTTCAAATAAGCTCATTGAGCTTTTTGATTTTACTCCAATTTAACCCTTTTATTTTTTTTTTAGAAAACTACACAATTATTTCGTTAATTTTTTTTTTTAATTTCACCAATACACGGCTACATTATTAACTTCAAGTTTCCGCTTCACATGGTTATTCAATTGTCTGTTGCATCTATAGAGTCTGGATTTTGTTGGACTTGTTTTGTGGTTATGCTCTAAATGAACCTCGGTAATACGCCATATAACTAACATATATGCGGAAGCTGTAATCTTAGTTTTGCATCCCATCTGGATGGTTGGTTTTTGCTTCAATGCACTACTTGTAGAGCTGCTTCGTTTGCCTTCTCGACAACAAGCAAATGTTAAATATCTTAGCTGCCCATCGTCATCTTTACTGGAACTTCTTCTTTTGACTGGGAACCCAACCTTATACGCATATGCTTTGTAAAATTCAAAAGCCTCTTTGTCACTTGCAAATTTCATTCCAACCTTTGGTAACATCTCACCATCGACTACCGTATTTCCATCATTCTCATTGCATTTAGAACTTTCACCACCCATAACAGGTTCATTCTCGACATCACAACTTGAATATTTTGTTCCTGTGTATTTTCACAATTAGTGAGTATGCATTGTAAGAAATCAACATAAAGGGCAAACTTTATTGGTTATTAGTGTAAATAAAAATAATTATAATTTGAGAATCAAAAGGCAGCAAGGTTAAGAAAATACATAGTTATTGGTTGTTAATCCTAAAACAACAATCACAAAACTGTTCTAGTCAAGCATTCCTTTTAATTGTTTCAAGTAACATTCTTTTTTTAATTAATTATATATTTTTTTTTAAAAAGAAAATAATATTGGTTGGGAGCATGCTTTCTTTCACCCACCAAATATAGTAAAATTAACAGTCCCCAAACTTCATAATTGAAAGAATCACTTACCAGTGGATATTATTGGTGTTTAATAATCTACAAAGGGGACCCCAAATGCTATTTATGTGGAAAATCAGCACCTCTGGCATGCACCACCGGAGTTTAGAGGTTGTCGAGGTGCTACACGATGCGGCGAGTGCCCAAGTTGCAAATTAGACGAGTAAAAAAAGTTTGAAATTGGGGATTTGGATTGAGAAAGAAAGTCACAGATGACTTTATTTCTTGCACATACGTTCTTTTAATAATTTATCGTTCATGTTGTAATAGGAAAATAAATTACCAAAAAACTAAGGAGATTCATATTTCATCTCGTGAGATATTGGTAGGTTTTGTCCAAATAAATGTTCAAGTAACATTACTATTTTTTTTTCCTTAACTAGAGAAAGCATTATCATAGAGAAATGATTACGGTGGTGCCGTAAAGGCACCATACCCCCCACTCCCTACATTTACATTCATTGATCTACCATTATTCATAATTAGTTTTTAATTTAATAGTTTTGATTAAGTAAGGAATGGTACCGTATAAATCCCCTGTCATATGATTAGACATATAATAAAATCAACAATAATTCATTACCCCGAAAAATGAAGAGAACTATTTGTGAGACAAGGTTTTCTTTTCTTTTTTATTTAGAGGAAGTGTAATGATATGATTAGTGATTTAATACACATCAATAATAATTCATTAACTATACCAAAAAACTGGTGTCCAAAAAAAAAAAAAAAAAAAAAAAAAAAAACAATACCAAAAAAAATCACGTGACAATCTGAGATCGGACTATTCCCGCAAACCTTAATCAGGACACAAGCCAACACAAACACAAGCTGTTTATTTGTTTTGATTTTAGTTTCTTGGTCTCGCCGTCCCTTTTTCCTCTCACACCCTCACACGCACGGTATCACTCCCCATAATCAGCCTGCTAAACCAAACCAAATTCAACCACCAAAAAATCCCACCTCGTTTATCTCGCCCCCATCTTGGCCTTTTTTCTAATCATTTACTGTACCATCGGCATTTCTATTTTTCACACACACTAAAATCTTTGCACACTCCATTTGTTTATCAATGGCGTCCAGTGTTTTCTCTCAGTCTTTGTTATCCGCTCAGAGCTCTTCGCCGTCTCCGATTTCCAGGAACACCATCGGCCTCTCTGTTTCTGTCAAGCCGTTTCTTGGTGTCTCCAGATCCGACGTCGTTTCGACCCATCTCAAGAAGAACCTCAAACGTTTTGTCGTCAGCTCCGAGTCCTCCGTCGAGGCCAGCTCCTCTGTAGAAACCCCAATTGAATTGAGTATGAAATCTTGATTTGTCGATAAAGAAATTTAATTAATTTGGGTTTCTTTGATTTTTGAAATTATTGAATGTTTGAAATTATTGAATGTGTGAATGTCCTGTTTCAGGGTACCCTGCATTTCCAACTGTCATGGACATTAATCAGATTCGTGAGATTTTGCCTCACCGGTGTGTGAAGTTTCACATATTTTCTTCTAATTCACATTTTTGTTGTGTCAATCTGATTTGGGGTTTTATATATATATATTGTTAGATTCCCATTTTTGCTAGTGGATAGGGTGATTGAGTACAACCCCGGTGTGTCGGCTGTGGGCATTAAGAACGTGACGATAAATGATAATTTTTTTCCTGGTCATTTTCCAGAGAGGCCAATTATGCCTGGTGTTCTCATGGTTGAGGTAAATATATATTTTTTCTTTTGTTGATTAATGGTGATGATTATTACATACATTGCTAATTAGTGGTCCATGAATCGAACTTTACTTTTTCTTCTCTTTATTAAAATTGTGGATGTTTCAGTTCAAATGTATTGGATGGCACCTTTTTCGAATCGGTGTAATGTTTTAGGTTTCTGTTAGTAACTTTAGATTTGGTACCAAAAAAAAAATGTTCTTGACATAGAATTCTTGTTTTCTTTGCTGTTAGATATATTCGGCATCTTGATTGGTATCTCATCATATTGTATTTTTCATAAACTACATTAGAGAATCAAAACTTGTATGTGTATATGTTCCAAAGTTACGTTAGTCCCACTTCTTGCCTTTATTTCAGACTCAGAAGAATTATACCCGTATTAGTAGCTTAAATCTGGAACCGGCTTTTCGTTGCATTGCTAATAAAAAATTCTACCTTTTGCATGCTTATGTGTCTAGCTACAAGAAAAAAAAGATGTTTGGGGATGGGAGTGGGCCCTATTTAGACATCTGGGTTCGGTCTGGGTTTCAACTTACCAACGACCGGACCCATTTAATTATTTTTATTATTTAAAGCATTATTGTATATACACTTTGTTTTTTATAAACAGTAAGAAGGCTTTAATAGTATTTTATTAACGAAAATATATATATTTTTCATATTATAGAATGCGTCCAGTAGTCTACTGGTTTACCTACCGGTCTGGGTCCTCAAAATCGTAGGCCTTGTATGGAATTGTTTGCATTCCATTTTCTAATTTCTAGTGTTGAAAATGAATTTTGAGAAGTTATTAGTTTTCGTGTGAAAAATGAAAATATGTTCGTTAAGTTGTCTAAGTTTCCCTATGTTTCAAAAAACGAAAGGCGGAAACGAGGCGTTTTGCTCGGATGAGGCGAGGCGGAACAAGGTGTGCGCCTCAACTTTTTTTTGGAAAAAATTAAATTAAAAAATAATAATAATAAAATTAAGTCTAATGTATACATACATACATATATATATATATATATATATATATATATGATGTGTGTGTGTGTGTGTGTGTGTGTGTGTGTGTGTGATCTAAAAGTCTAAAATTAATTCACAACCAAAAATTAACAATTAACTAACTATCAATTGAATACAACAATTAAAAAAAAAGTATCAAGACTGGCTGCAAAAAAATTAAAATAAATTAAAATCTCAACTCAAAGTCTAAAATTAAGTCAAAACCATAAATTAACAATAAACAATCAACCATTAAATGCAACTAAGGGATTATTATTATAAAGTTCGACTAACTGCCCAGAAAAAAAATAGGTTTTAAAAAAAAAAAAATCTGTATTTTTACAAGTTATATAACAATAGCAAACACCTATAGTAATATAACAATATACTTTGTTCAGAAGAAAGGGAGAAAAGGGGGGGAGATAGAGAGGGGCAGATCGAGCAGAAGAGAAGAGAGAGGAGTGCGATGTAGGGGTTTTTCGGCCGACTGCTTTAGATTCTATTTAGCTCCTTTCATATTATTCTATTTAGCTTCTTTTATACATTTATAAATAACAATAAATAAAGAAAAAATAAAATAAAAAACAAGCACTTACATTGAGGCGTCCGCCTCAGACGCCTCGACATTTTGAGGCGCCCGTTCCCAACATAGGGGACTGCGCCCGCCTCGAACCGAATTTCCCAAAACCGTTCCGAGGCGCGCCTCGAGGCGTACGCCTCGGCCGTTTTTTGAAACAACTTAGTTTCCATGATTGAAAATGAAAAGCGGTGTCCGAATTTCCATATTTTACATAACTTTATGTCCATATACATACGTGTGATTGTAATGATAATTCGTTTGAATTTTCTATTTCCATGAAAAAGGGAAAAGTGAAAATGATTCAATTTCCAACAAGAACTCATTAAACATAATTAATTTCATTTTCGGAATAGTTGAAAATTGGGAAAAGGGATTTTGAATTTATTCCATACATGACCTTTAGTGGGCGGGACAGTTAGACTCAACCTTTGACATCCGTAGTGATTATTATCGGGTGCACTGGGATGATTAAATCTGAATTTGACTAATGATTAAAAGATAAAGGAGTGAATGAAAGGATAACATAATGTATATTAACTGTTCTTTCCCATGGTAATCACTCTTGTTAGTTATCTTTTCGACAACTCATGATGAAATCAAACATTGAGGTCCGACTTTAAAAATCTTGCTTATACACTAATTGTATCACTTTTCAGCTCTTGTTTTACATTCATCGATCATTTCCCTTTCCCAGTTTTGACCAATCTTGTTCCTTACGTCTTACCCTATTTACAAATCACACCCTCCATAGGTGGGTATTGTTCAAAATATACAAACCTCAAGGGGGTGTTTTTAATTTTGAAAATTATTATTATTATTACTACTACTACTTATTATTATTTATTTATTTCGTGTGTGTGTACAAGAACTGATGCATTTGTTACTCCTGGATTCAGGCAATGGCCCAGGTGGGCGGATTGGTAATGCTACAACCCGAAGTGGGAGGCTCACGAGAAAATTTCTTCTTTGCTGGAGTTGACAAAGTGAGATTCAGAAAACCGGTCATCGCAGGTGACACTTTGGTTATGAGGATGAACCTCGTCAAGCTTCAGAAACGTTTCGGCATAGCAAAGATGGAAGGCAAAGCTTATGTTGGCGGCGAAGTGGTATGTGAGGGTGAATTCTTGATGGCTATGGGGAGTGGTTGATATGACGTTACTTGTATTTTTGCACAAGGATTTAAGTTTCGTCTCCTTTTTTCTTTTCCTTGTATGCTTGCTGAGGAAACTGAGACTGGTTCATTATTTATCTTGAGCTAGGAAGGATTAATGTTTAAATTCTGAGATTAAATCTGTGGTTTAATTGCTTTGCATCATCGATGGAGATAAAGATGAGATATTATCATATTTAGATTATATTTGATTTTGGATTTTATTAGTTATTTATATTAAATTGATCAATTAGGATATTTATTATTATTATTAGGTTTGTTTCTTATTTCCCAAGCTTATATTTTAGTATAAATAGGCTGTCTTTGATTATTATTAAGGTTGAATTATTGAGATTTTAAATCAGAACATTTGTTCTTGGAGATTTATTCTCTTTATGTCAATATCAACGGTATTCATATTTGTATAAAAGATCAAAATAGCAACATAGCAACTCTAGCATGCTTAATCTCAGAAACCTTCAATCTGCTTAATCTAGTTTCAACTTAATTTGTGTGTCTAAATCTAAAACGACATTTATTGTGAACTGTAGAATACTATTTTTATCGTAAGGTTAAGAGAAATGGAACCCAATCCATGACATTTCTGAGAATCGGACCAGCCCGAACAGGTCGGTTCGACTGCTAACCGGTCACCTTATCTGTGATTTTTAATGTAATTTAATATATTTTTAACATAAATAAGAAAATATATTTAATATTATCAACTATTTTGTCAATTAATTTACTCACTCATATTAGTTAAAATTTTCTAAAATACCGGCATTTTGTGTTTTTTTATATTTATGTGTTTCCTATAAAGTATAGATTAATTATCATCAGTTCAATCACGGTTCAACGATGATCAAACATGCATGCCATTTGCGAATCATCCTTCCCAAACGCAACATACATCTCATTATTGTGCTGTGCTCTGAGTGTACAACCCAATCCATGAAATCTATTACAGCCCCATGTGGCGAAGAGCCAACATTTAGGTATCAAACCTTCCATTGAGAGCTTTGCATGGAGAAATAGAATGAACATGTATCACAATGCTCTCAGCGTGTGTTACAATAAACGCATAAGTGACGTGAACGAAGAAGCGTTGTCGATTTGCTTTATAAAATTAAGGGCTCATGCTGTCCACACACAATGTAATGCTAAGCAACGCATCCAATTTATGGTTCTCTGTACAAGTCCACAAATGTATAAGAGGAAGGTGGGCTTTTGAATTATGAGTTCTTAACTTAAATCTTTGAAGCTGCATCAGAGTTGGACCTGTGCTTCACAAGGCCCTAAGCAATGGTCTTATGTGACTGAATCTTTTTATTTTAAAATAATATTGATCTATATAAGGGGTAAAAAAAGGGAAAATGACTAATTAATACTAACTAGAAGGCATCTGTGATCATTAGATCACTTTTTTTTTTTTCCTTCAGGTACAATTTTTACTTTTTTTCTCTCACTATTTTGCCCTAAAATTAAGATAATTTGTGAAGTTTTAATAATTTTTTTAGACAAGAGGTAGAGGTCGTGCGTTTTTTTTTTGTTTTTTTTTTTAAACACCCGATGGGTGGGATTTTATTAAATGGACGTATTAAAACGCCGAGGATTACAAGGGAGAATTAAAAGATACAAGTATCGACTTCTATTTTTTGGGAGACAATCCCGGGACATTAACAAAACCTTATCAATTGAACTATTCCTTATTTTAACCTAAATGATGAATAATTAAGTTGATCCATCCGACATAAACTTTTACACATTTTTGGTAAATTTTCAGAATTGTAAATAGTATTTCGTTGATCCCGGCATCCGATATTAGCGAAAAAGTCGGCCGGTTTGTTTCCTTCGCGAAAAATGTGTCAGATTTGTGTTACGGGCCGCGCGAAATTGTTGGATCTTTAGGATTGAATGCTGCAGAGCCCAGTGTCCAGATTGGGCCGAGTTGGTGTTGGAGGCCCATTGCATCAACCTCAATCCAAATTTACTGGTAGGTCTTTGAATATTTCCAGGCCAAATGCTAAGGATTGTGCTTCAGCTTCCATGCTGTTTTCTGCTTGGAAAAAAAATGGAGAATGCCCAGATGACTTCTCCTTCCGGTCCCCGAATGAGTTCACCACCTCCGGCCTGATTTTCTTGAACAGAACCATCTGTGTTGATTTTAAACCAACTGAACCTTGGCTTGATCCACCGCACTATGATCAATTTTGGCTGTGTGTTTTGATTAGAGACATGTACATTAAAAACCTGGGCCATCGACTTAATTCCCTTCCAAACACCAGGTTCCAACCGGTTAGCAATGTTGAAAATGTAATTATAAATTTTTCCCTTGATTCTTTCAAAGCTAAAATTTAAGTCCCTGTACTTTGAATCATTTCTGGCAGTCCAAATAAACCATAAAACCAGATATGGTATTAATACACTCAAATGTGATGTGTGTGTATGTGAGAATGAGTTTATCCAGAATTGTATAAGCAATTTCACATTTTTTGTTTGAGATTTCTCCAATTTCGAAAGATTTGCAAAATGATCCCAAATTCGTGGGCGTTCTTCTCTAGGCCTATCTTCGAGCCGTGCTTCTCTTGGTTCATCATTATCATCTCATCGTCGCTTAGACGATGAAGACGACGATGATATGATGTACTAGTACATCGGAGGCCTCATGACATCACGTTCTAGTATGATCGAGATCTATGTCGTTCCCCCGAGATAAGTAACTTTAATTTAATTTTTGTAAGTAATAAATTCTTTATTTCAATATATTGTCTTAATAAACTTTATATTTTCCCAGGATACGCAGAAACACGACGGAGTTACCAACGATCCTTCGGCTGATCCACGAGCCTCGTGTACACCCCGATGGGTGGAAGTACGAGCATATTCCCGATTCTCATCATCAGTTGTAGTGGCCCGAGTTTTTTGTAATTAAACTAATATTGTTTTCGAAAGTTATTATATATAATAATTTTTATTAATCAAATTATTTTGAATTGTTTTGCATAGGCGCTGTTATTGGGAGGGGCGTAACTTCTACATTTCTATGCCGCCTCGTGGCGCATCCGTCTCCATGAGTGGAAGACGAAGTGGAGAACGGAGAGGAGGGTGCCCGAGTGCGTCGACGAGGAAATTTGGAGGAGATGGGTGATGCAGTTCGAGAAGTCAGAAAACAAGAAGCAGTCTGAGTAGGCGAGCAGGAACAGGATGAGCGAGCCTAACGGACCAGGTATGGGGATAGCCAAGCAGAGAGGAGGGTCCGAGCTACGATTGGTCATGCATGTCATCTCGTAAGTAAAATTAAAATATATTCATAAATTCAGCTCGTAAGTAATTAAATAGTTCATAATTAGTGATAAATTAAAAAATAATTTAAATATTGTATACAACGTGATGATCTGGGTAGGGAAACCAACCCATTCGAACTTTTCTGGACTATGCACCAGAGACCCGACGGCTGTTTCACTGATCCACAATCGCAGTAGACGTTTGTAAGTATTTTTTTAAATGTAATTAATATAAATATATATCTTTCGTTCTAATCCTCGTAACGTTAAATTATACATCAATCAAAATATTGCATGAGAAGTATTATAGACGTCTGGAAGAGGCTCGTGCTTCATCATCGGATCCTACCTCCGTTGACGAGAAGCACGGTCTATCTACAGACCGTTAGGATGATTCCAGACGCAAATGGAGGTTTTGAAGAGTTAGGCCGAGAATCAGATCGAGGCGAGCATGCGTGCACATCAGGAGCAGCTCCAGTATGAGGTGGCTCTTCGTGACCGGGTGATGCAGGAATTCGTCGCAACGATGGCGTAACGTCAACGACCGTCCTCTGATACTCCAGCAGCTGCTGCTGTTGATGATGAGTAGTTGATTTAACGACAAATAATATTTATATTTGGTACTTTATTTAAACTTTATACTTATACGATATAATTGTTAATTCATTGTATTTTATTTTTAATTTTATATTTTTTTTGGAATGCAAATTAGTTTTCGTATTGAATTATTGATTTGTTAAAAATAAATATAGGTAAAAATATCAAATAAAATAAAATAAAATAATAAATTTATTTGAAAATGCTGACGGGGTAGACCCCGCCAGTATCATTTGACCAATGCTGACGGATGGAGACTGTCAGCAAATGCTGACGGATAAGACCCATCAGCATTATTTAAGTTTGCTCACTGGTATCAGACTATGGCCAGGGGTTTGCTGACGGAACTGTAGATTGATTCCGTCCGCAAAGTATTTGCTGACGCCAAAAATATTGACGGATCACGCCCGTCAGCAAAATGCAATTTTACTGTTTCTTTTTTTTTTTTTTTCGGTAGTGAAACATATGCGCAATTCCATACTGACCATTGTTCTAAAAATTGGATCAAGCGATTTTTGAGCGTCGCGATTTTTTTCTAAGCGGGTCTCTTAGGTGCCCGAGTAGTTAGGCATCCACGTTGTCTGACGAGTTTAGACGGGCTAGGGGGCGCCAAGGTAAGTCTAGGCCCTTATATTATTATTATTATTACTATTATTATTATTATTATTATTATTATTTATAGTTATATATATATATATATATATATATATATATATATATATATATATATATATATATATATATATAGGATTAGGTTCAAATGAGAACCCTGTCAATATATGCGAACTTAGGGGACCAATCCAGGCCGTAGATTAAATAGGATCAATGGTCAAAATAAAAAGAAACAATTGACTCTAAAATAGGAATGCCGGGGTTAATTTCGTATTTTAAATTCTGGACAATTATTACGTTCCATAATAACGTATATTACATTAAGGAAGTATTCAATCATCGGCCTATCACCCTAATCACAACGGCGACAAGAAATTTCCTTAACCCTCTGCGGCCTATCCCATAATCACCGTG
>BMAC01000137.1:612514-627955 GCA_014905375.1 Phtheirospermum japonicum
CACGGTGATTATGGGATAGGCCGCAGAGGGTTAAGGAAATTTCTTGTCGCCGTTGTGATTAGGGTGATAGGCCGATGATTGAATACTTCCTTAATGTAATATACGTTATTATGGAACGTAATAATTGTCCAGAATTTAAAATACGAAATTAACCCCGGCATTCCTATTTTAGAGTCAATTGTTTCTTTTTATTTTGACCATTGATCCTATTTAATCTACGGCCTGGATTGGTCCCCTAAGTTCGCATATATTGACAGGGTTCTCATTTGAACCTAATCCTATATATATATATATATATATATATATATATATATATATATATATATATATATATATATATATAACTATAAATAATAATAATAATAATAATAATAATAGTAATAATAATAATAATATAAGGGCCTAGACTTACCTTGGCGCCCCCTAGCCCGTCTAAACTCGTCAGACAACGTGGATGCCTAACTACTCGGGCACCTAAGAGACCCGCTTAGAAAAAAATCGCGACGCTCAAAAATCGCTTGATCCAATTTTTAGAACAATGGTCAGTATGGAATTGCGCATATGTTTCACTACCGAAAAATTTCTTTTCTTTTCCTTTAATTTGTAGGTTTACCGAGGTCGCCTTATTCTAACACATTTATTGAGTGGTCCGGATAATGGGTTTATAGCACATTCATGCTGGGATCCAGAGGGTTTGCAGCTACTAACCTGTGGAGAGAGCGGTGCCAGACGATGGGACATCATCTCAGGCGAGTGTCTTGCTACACTCACAAAGAATGACGTTTCAATGTTATAATGTGCCTGGACAAACGACGAGAATGGTCGCTCGGTTATTTTTACCGGAAATGACGATGACAGCATCAGCGCGTGGACCGAGGAAGGGAATGAGAGTAGAAACTGGCCTGATAAGACAATTAGAAAATCAGATTTCGCTGTTAGTGCCAACATGGAGATTGTGTTCGCAAGTAATACAAGTACGGTATCGTTTTTCAACTCAGAAACCTTGGAAGAAAAATGAGTTGAGGAAAACTCGATTTTAGTTTCACTCGCCTTCCCGTCGGACCTTAAGAATCTGCTTATTTCCCTACGTAACAACACTATAAGTCTCTAGAATTGGTCCCAGGTCATGTTGTTGGCTCCATTTCACTACAGGTATAAAAAAATGATTGATCAGCTCATGTATTTACCTCCGTATGCATCATATAATTGATGTTTTGGTTTTGCGCTCTTTAAAGGTAATGGATATGTGTGTAGGTGAAGCATGGAATGGATGATCAACCTATACTCCAATATGTCCACGGTTTGTACCATGACATTGGCATACAAGATTTGACAGTGCAAACTGATTATGCTTGATCGATCACATTTTCATATATTGTTGTTAGTAACAGTTGATTCACTTTCGAGCAGCCAGGTTGAACAATTCGGAATAATAGAAAATATGATACACTGTAAAGTAATATCATAATTATTTCATGATATAATTATAGATTTTAAAATTTTGTAGAATTTCGAATTTCACTGCCTTTCAGAATTGTATCTCGCGTCTTACTACATAATTATGGATTGTATCTCGCGTCACACTACATAATTATTTGGCCACTATACTCAAAATTGGGTTGTGAAATCTTAAAAAAAATATGGATTGTATCTCGCGTCACACTACATAATTATTTGGGCACTATACTCAAAATTGGGTTGTGAAATCTTAAAAACATCATCGTCAAGTTTCTTGTTTCCCTTATTTAATTTAGGTTTGAAGTGTTGTTGATTTTTTGAWTGTACATAATGCAATAGGAAGTAAAATAGGATATCAAAACTTCATAAAACCGGCACTTCGAYATTGTCTGGCCAAGACYGAGGGGGAAAAAAGCAATAGACAAAATTAGAATAAAACTAATTTTCATCATCATCAYTCTCTTTTGAAACGAAACGATTTGGGTTGCTTCGAGTTTACGGAGCTAATTGCTTTAACAAAAAAAAAGAAGTGTAAATTTCACAATGCTCTCAAAACCCACACAATTATCCTTGTTGCAGACAGTTTCACGTATTAGAAATTCCTATACCTTTATTTCAAAAAAAAACATATACAACATGAAACTAGTTCATTTCCATTAAAATTTATTACAAAACACCACATACAAAAACCAACACGGTCCTTGGTTGAAATAACATCTTCTAGAAAGCAAAACCCATGCTATTTCTTCCCAAGCTGACCATTGATAAACTCCAGTACTGAAAGGCGCTGCAAAACAAGAAAAAGGGCTCAAATCAAATTCAAGCCTTGATGAAATATATACGCTGCTAAAACTACAATCAAGTAGAGAACAACAACTAAGTCACATACCCGTTGCTCAAGTCCAACCTCTTCGGCACTTATTGTTAATGATTCCAACAATTTAATGGCCTCTTTAAAACCACTAGTCGCTGTATCTTCATTCCCGAGATTGCTATCCACATCAGCTACTTTAGAAATTAATATAGCTACTTTAGAGAAAGTAAAAGTATTTTACGGATTCAACGAGACTATTACATAGACAAAACTATAGCAATACAAACATATACTAAGAGCACTATACACAAAGAATTAATACAGATATCCATTATTTAAAAGCACAATACACATGAGCATACTAAACAAACAAAAATTAATTAAAAATACTATCACAATTTGTTATGTGAGCACTGTGAACCTAGGTACATTCGCACATAAAACTATTACATCATCACTAGATATTACAAACACACATATTCAAAAGTTTTGTACAACTACACACKTATTCAAAGCACCTGATATTACAAACACATAAATCCAAAGCACCAAATGCACATACCCAAACACAAAAAWWTTTCAAAAGCAACAATTACACACACTTAAAGCACCATCATATTTAAAGCATCATCAAARAACATTGAAAACACTACAAAATACATTTATTGTAAAAACTCTATACAATTAGCTCTACCTCACTGCAAACATATTATTGGAAGCACACTTGATGATAATTCAAAGTATCGTAAACAATAAAAGCACTTGCGCTATATATCAAAAAACAACACACACGTATGTTTTTATTCACTGATTTGAGATGAAAGCATTGGAAACATATTTCAAAAAGGATTCCTACATACATATTATATAAAGCACAGCAACGCATGATTCAAAGCACCATAGACAATAAAAGCACTAATAACACGTATCAAATGCACCGCACACATAAACATTATTAAATCGTGTAATATGCAAGCAGTGCAAACATACTCCAAAACGCAGTACGGCTCTCTTGAAAATCAATTTTCACCCAAAGAATACTCCAGGAACCCCATTTTCATGCCGCACAAAAAAAAAAAATGAAGAAAACAAAATTAAGAGGAGGCCCAACAAAATTAAGTTCAGGACTTCAATTGGAATTATTTTGGGTAACTGGAAATTCAGTTATTCAACCAGTCTGGAATTTTAATTCAAATACATACTACTTTCTAGGGTTTACAGATAAAATCACGAATCAATTGGTTAAAATGGTACCTGTGTCGCCCYCAGTCGCCGCCCGCCGAAGACCTCTGGACCGCCGGTCGTCGCTCTCCATCAGAAAACCTCGCAATTTATTCTCCAAACTCAAAGTGGGATTTCAACACCGCGATTATRTGTACTGCATGTTCGATAGAGTTCTTTCTATTAGATCGACACACATCCCAGTGAATTTTTTGGGATGAATATATAATACGGGAAGTTTCATATTATACTTGCCTTTTGGTGTTCCAATTATCACGGGGCTATACAAGTGGAGGGATTTGTACAATATTTTGTTAGGCCTAATTTGACCCTCCAAATTACCAAACCAGCGTGGATATTATATTTTTCCCATTTTTAGACATAAAATTTCAATAAAATCTGACCTTTGGATTAAATAAACCTACCGCTCAGATTGATCCCTAGGTTCACATATATTGATGGGTTCTCATTTGAACCCAACCCTCTATATATATATATGTGTGTGTGTGTGTGTGTGTGTGAACGCGTGTATATGAATTCTTAATTGTATTTATGGCATATGTTAAATTGGAATGATAATAATTATTAAATTTTAATATAATAGTTTTAATATTAAAAAAATATAAGAAGTTTCGATTCTGGCTAGGCCCTGATTAAATATCGCTTAGGCGATACGCACTGGTTCGACGCCTATCAATTGCGTAGAGATTTTTTGAATATTGATACCGATTGCTTACACAAATTTTGTACAAAAAAGTTATACTTATTTAACGAATTCAATCCTTTTTAAATAAGGAAACAAGTTAAGTTTTGGTCAAAATATGTGCAGGTAAAGCCTCTTGTTTCATGGTGACCACTTCTGGGTGAACAAGCGATAATAACACAATCAAATTATAAATAAATTCAACCGAAAAATGTAAGAAACAAGAAATTAAACATTACAAGAAAAACCTTAATTACATATAGAAGATTGATAATAACACAATCAAAATATATATAATAAATTCAACCGAAAAATGTATGAAACGAGAAATTTAACATTACAAGAAAAATCTTAATTACATATAGAAAATTGTCAATAAACGTGAATAAAACTGTAAATTGTAAGTAAATTTATTGTCGGCAAATATTCATTGACAAAATCTGAAATTGTTACTCCCTCCGTTTTAAAATAAGTGTCGTTTTAGAAATTCAATTTTATTACAAATTAAGTGTCGTTTTAGAATTTTTTTACCACTTTATTCCAGTTTTGTCCTCACTTATTTTAAGAAATATAAATAAGTTTATTGGTAATAGAATAATTAAAGGGAAAGAATGATTAAATGAGAATATTATTAATTGACTGAGGATATGTTAGTCAAATATTATATTTTTTAATTTTGAATAAAAACTCTAAAACGACACTTATTAAAAAACGGAGAGAGTAGTAAATATGTTACACGTGTAACTTGTGACTTGTACACACATTGAATAAATATAAATTGAAATTCTTGTCTATAACCTAGTGAGTCTCTTCTGCTATCACTAATTAATTTTAAAATGAAATCTTACGCGATTACCGCACCACAACCCCAAATTTTGAATTTAATTATATGTATATAAACTATATGACAAACAACAAATCAAACTGACTAAATGGCAAATAAGGCTTCCATGAGATGATATATGACAAATTTCCGTAACAATTCTGTAATAGTTAGATTAGCAAGTTACTTTTTGGCAATTTTGTAATAATTATAGTAGTTCTTCGGTCTCGTTTTATCCGTCGTCATTTTGAAATTTTCATGTCCCGTCACACTTACATTTTTAAAAGATAATTATTGTTAAATTTTACTTACCTAATATAAATTAAATATTATTTACTAATTTTATACTTACTTTTATTATTTAACATTATTAATTATTTTAAACAAAAAAATATCGTGATCATTTGATATGTATAACTATAATACCAATTATTTTTCTTAATCATCGTGAAATTTTCAATTACAATGTATACAATGAGAGTGAGGAAATAATAATTATGGAACAGTGACATTAACTAGCACTTCTTTGACAATTATACATGGATAGTAGTTCCGACTTTATTAGAATATAAATCTATAATCACGTATAATTGTTGTCTAGCTAATATTGTTATATTTGCATATTAATAAAACCTCAACAATAAATAGTATTTAAGTTGTTAGTGAGTAGATACCCTTTTTTTTTTTTTTTAATATCATAACCTTCACCCAACAAATCTCAATCTTACATTAATTGGCCAAGATTGTGCTTATTAAGCTTTTTCTTCACGTAAAAGTACAAAGAAAACTATTTATTACGGTAGAAACTAAGAGTATCTCCGATACTTGTTGTTATTAAAAAGTCAGTCATGTCAGCAAGTATCGGAGATGCTCTTAGTTTCGACTGTAATAAATAGTTTTCTTTATACTTTTACGTGAAGAAAAAGTCACTTAAAAGTCAGTCATGTCAGCAAGTCAAAAGCAGTACAAATAATTTATAATCCAACGCATAGTGTTGGTGTTGTGCTGACATGAAAAAAATTAATCTCTACCCTTTAATCGCGGTGTTTGATTTCTTAAAGGATGTTAAATAGAATAAAGTAGCAAAAAATTAGGAACTGATTTAATTTATCTTTTGGTCAAACTTATCTATATTTTTATTTTATTATTAAAAAACTAGCCACATGTACAAAATTACTGATATATTTTTATTTTATTATTAAAAAACTAGCTACATGTACAAATTACTGATGTTGACTTTATGCATTGGAGATAATTTTTAAAACCAAAATTTATTCTTTTAACATTCATTTTACGTGATAGACATTCTATTAGTTGATTGACATGTGTTGAAAATTATTTAGCGTCAAAAGACTTGCACTCGAGATGCTCTAAAATAATACATGTCTTTACTTCGTGTAAAAATATAAAGAAATAATTATTCATTTTGTCCCATTCTATTATTTATTGTGATTAAATATTTCACACAAATTAAAAATGATAATTAATATTATTTTATAAATATTAAATAATCATAATATTTTTTTATTTAGATATACTAAAATTATAAATTAATAAGATGGGGTAAAATTAGTAAAATGATATTTAATTAATTTTTTGTATGTAAGATGTAATATTAAATCTTTATTAATAATATAAATGTAACCGTTGACATATTGAACGGAGGACGGAGTCAACACTTATTATGATGGAAGCTAAAACTTTATCTAGTTTGATGAGAAATAGACCCAATTTAAAAAAAAAAAAAAAAAAAAAAGAGATTAGGAGCGTGGTGTGTAACCAATCATTTGTGAACCATTCAATTTAGCGTGTTTTTGGTTTTGCACATTTCAAAAGTTATTTTAGGTGGGAAACTGCTTTCCGAAAAGCATCACGATCGAATCTTATTCAAGATTCTATTTATATTGAATATTTCAAAGTTCACGATTTTTGTACTTTATTTAATCAAAGTCCAATATTAATTGTAATCTGAAAATTGAGTTTTTCTTTTTCCGAAAAGATTAATTTAGTGATTGTCACGACTTACTTGGAATTTGGAATCTCAATCTCTAAAAAATGTCCTTGAGAAAGCTTGCACTGTTCTCTACGCTGCTCGCAGTCTCGGCTGCGCAGGCCCCGGCTCCGGCAGTGGACTGCACGCAGTCGTTGATGAAATTGTCGAGCTGTTTGGCGTATTTGATGAGGGGAAGCGTCACGGCGGATCCGGACCGCACCTGCTGCGATGGGTTGAGCAATGTTCTGGCAACAGACAATGGCGCGGTGTGCCTGTGCGGTGCTTTCATTGACAGGGCCGGGCTATCAGGGGTTCAGCTCAATGACACCAGGGCTCTGTCTCTGCCCACCGACTGCTTTGTTACCAATTACCCCTCCGCTGCCAACTGTAGCTGTAAGTTTTCATCACCCTGTTTTAGTATATATATATATGTGCACTTAGTTTAACAATTTTATATTATATGAGATTTATCAAAATATTTGTGATAGTTATGGAGTTTTAAATCTAAAATCAAAAATTTAAAAGATGTCATATTCTCATTCGGTGTCTTGTATATGTCTAATAAATATTAATAAATTATTATTATTTAATAAGTTTATATTTTAATATTTAGATGGAATTTTTTAGTAATTTATTTACATAATTAGAAAAACTGAAAAAATGTCGCATACTCAATCTGTGCTTAAAAAAAATAAAAAGAATTATTATAATAGAATTTCAATTAAATTATAAAAAAATTTGAATAATTCATTTTATTGGACAAATTATTCAAGAGTTTCTATTAAGCAACATGTAGTATATGAAACGATGAAACTATTATTATTATTTTTTTAATTCTATTTTTGATATTGTATGTTTTTAAGCGTATCAATTTTACATTTTTATTCATTTTGCTTGTTGTCATTTTAAACTCATGCATCTGCCACAGTTGGGGGTTGGAAGTTTTAGTTCCTTTTAGTCAAAATAGCAATTTAGTCCTATTTTTCGAAGTGTTTGGGGACATTTTGGCATTTAAGGGCATTTTATATAGAAACAGGTTTTGGGACAAAAGTTGCCAAAATAAGTTATTTAAATGAAATTATTAATTAATTGAGTAATAAAATATCAAGATTTTATTTTATACATCGGATCAATTTTTTTTATTTTTTTATTTTTTGGCACAATTTTGGTGCCGTAGCCCGGTAGGTAGGGGTGTAAAAGAGCGAACCGAGCCAAATGCTGTCAGGCTCGAGCTTGAGTTCGACTGCAAAACTCGAAGCTCGAGCCGGCTCGCCTCGAGTTACATAATATTAATAAAAAAAAATCCTAAAAAGCATAAAATAAAATGATTAATATTAATATTTATTATATATTTAGGGTATATATGTAAATAAGTAAGTATAATAAGGATAAAATGCTAAATGTAATAAAACTCGATTAGGCTTGCGAACTTATCGAGTCAAGTATTACTGAACTCGAGTTCGAGCTCGATACATAATCGAGTAGCTCGAGCTCGAGCTCGGCTCGATTAACCTCGAGTCGATTTTGAGTTTTTCTCGAGTCGATCCCAATAGCTCATGAGCCAGCTCGTCTCACCTACACCCCTACTGTTAGATATCCTATTTAACCATCTTATATAAAGTCCAATTAGACACTTGAACTTAGCCTTTAACTAAAACTTCACAAATTAGGCCCTTAAACTTTTAAAATAAATCAAATAAGGCCGCAACTTCCAAATTCAAGATGAATAGGACTCCATGAATATTAAAATAACTAATAAATTCTGGAAATCAACAAGTTAAATCAGAAAATACTCTTGCAGAAATAAACTTTAATTGAGGTATTTGTAAAGAAAATACTAATTACCTCAATAGGATATTAAATTTTACCAAGTGATAAACATATTTTCTTTTCTTCTTGGTAATTAGAGTAAGGCAAACACTTGTGTTAGGTCAGATTAACGGGTCATGACCCGTTAGGCCATCTGACTCGATATTATAATGTATTGGTTTTTTTTACTGTGATGTATTGATTTTTTACTGTAAAGTATTAGTTTTTCATAAATCTTTTACCCGTGCTATGATGTATTGGTTTTTTATATTGTAATGTATTTATATTATGATGTATTGATTTTTTTTATTATAATTTATTGATTTATGTACTATAATGTATTGATATGAAATTTTGGCCTAACGAATGATTCGTTAGTCTGTCCTAACAAGAATGTTGCTCTTAGAGTAATACCTTGGTCTATCATGATATGGAAAATCTAAAGCCATTCTTGTCTTAGTGTTGATTCTGGACCATGAAGATCAAGATTCTATGCATCATAATCCTTTCTAACATTGGCATATGTCTTTCTGCTACAGCTCTCTCTAAATCGGATGCACCTCCAAGCCCTGTCGTTGAAAATCCTCCTGTCGGCAGCACTGGAGCCAATCCGGGTAACTCTGGTTCTTATTCGCTCGCGCACACCGTCACGTTGTTCCTTCGTACCGCAGCAACTGTTGTATTTTTCATATTTTAACCTAAAGGTTGATAAATAAATTTAGGGAGAAATTATATATTTAAATAGGATACAGATAGAACTCTTTTGTTCAATCTTTTATACACAAAAGTTTTTGGCATCTACGAATTTCTATGTAAAAAATATTTTGCACTCACAATTTTGAATTTCTCTACCAGGACAAAGAAAAATGACTTAGGAAGATGAAAAACTCATTGAATAAGGTCGATGAAACAATTAATGGAAAAATTGTTGAGTAAGAGAATAATTCACATTTAACTAATAGGATAATTCATGAAAATTCCAACTAAATCATGGTTTGACAAGATGGTTGAAATTAAGTTGTTACTCCACAGTGAATATGCTTGAAACTTAATTAACAATCACTTACTATTTTCATTTCCAAAATCACGTCAATCGGAATTGTGTATTTTGAAGATGTGTAATACCAGTGGGAATGCAAATTTTCGTGGTCGAGCTGCAGTTGGAAACCTTATAGACAGATGCAAAGTAGATTGGCGAGGGCAATGGTATTGGTTGTGTGAATCACTATATATAACCATGCAAATCACTCCATCTGATCTGTTTTCATCGGGGTGGCTTGCGTGTCTGTTCAGTTTATTGGGTGCAAATTTCTCAATCTGCTTTAATTTTATGATTATATGGTATGTTTTTGTCTTAAATAGAAATAAAAATATTCGAAGGGTTTTATGAGATTTTGGTTTTATGATATATAACTAAATGAGAATTTTTCTTTTTTTTTTAGATAGTGGTTTTTGGTTTGTTTGTTTTGTTCTCTTTTTTTCGTCTTTGTGTGTTTATTTTTTTCGTATGTTGTTTTGTGTTGCCTATGAGGGGCTCAGGGGCGAATCCAATAGGTTCACCAATTTTGTCCGGCAATGGTGGAAACTAGCTCGTGCACGATGTTTTGTGTTTATTTTTTATGTTGATCCTTCTGTTTGAAAGGTCGTGATTTTCTCTTTTGTGGGATGAGTCTCCCTTGCGTTTGCTTTTGTTTCCTTTACTAGTATGTTTAATCTCTCTCTCTCTCTCTCTCTCTCTCTCTCTCTCTCTATATATATATATATATATAAATAAAGGCTAGCATATTTCTAAAAATATTTCCCAAAACTTCCTTCCAAAATGACTTGCTAAAAATAATAGTAAGTTTTAATTAATTAGAAAATATAAAAGTCATTTATTTAAATCTCCATATTAAGTTATTAACTAGATACTTATTAAATCTTAGAAGTACATATTTTTGGATCATATTTAAATCTTAGATATGACTTATATATAATATATGTTTACACATGTAATTCTTTATATGTAATATTCAACTCAAAACTGTCATTAAAACAATCATAACCAAATGCATACATATTTGATTAATTAGAAAATTGACATGGTAAATTAAAATTAAAACTTATAATTATCTATCATGTTCATTTATATTGAAAAATAATGCATATATGACTTGCATATAAGTTTTTTTAATATATTTATATTCAAATATAATAAGTAAAATTATTTTTTTAAATCAAATTATGAAAAATTGTAATTAAAATTATTTTTTTTACAGATATCTATAACTATATAATAAGAGAGCAATATAAAAAAAGATTATTTTCAATATTCTTATCGTTATTGAATGCATGGTTGCCAATTTTTATATACAATAAAATCCCTTCGAAGGTATTTATATATCTACATTACTAAGAAATTACTATATAATTATGTTCTAATTTATATTTATGCATGATCTAACGCCTTTAGCATTATCCTAATTGATTCATATTAGTATGTAATTAACTTAAATTAGGTCCTAAAATTAATTTTTAAATCATATAATGAATATAACAATATAATTAGATATTTTCAAAATAGAAAATCAGTATGGAAGAAAAAATTGGATAATCTTTAATTTAGAATGCTCTAATATTCCAATATTTCATAATAACTAAAATATATAATAACTAATAACATAAATAATTATTTACTTTCCATTAAGTGACCTAATATACAATTTAGCCTTCATAAATAATTACTTAGTTAAGTTTATTTATTGTTTAATCATATTTTAAATAAATAATAATAATTGAAGTTTTTCTTGAACACAATTATCCATCCATAACTTCAAAATGGTAAACTACGAATTATACCCTCCATCAAATATTATTTATTCAAAATCAACTATTACAAAACAACTTTCATAAATAATTAATTATTTAAATATGGTAAATTCAATTAGATTGATCATTTTCAATTTCTAAATGGTGAAACTTGAACAATTTCAAATAGATAATTATCCCACTAAAATAGATAAGCAAATACATTGGTCATTTATGGCAAATAATAAAGAAATATGATTTTATTTTTTGCAAAAAGTTGATCATGTTGTTTATTTTTTCACATAATTTATTGATTGTTCATTTGATACGCCTTGGGGATGCGGATATTGTCCCCTTACGGTTAGTAATGTTAGCGGATCACCCACTTGGCCTTACCTCAACGATCTCGAAAAGGGGAATCTTAGTTAAAGTCATTTAAAAAAAACAAAAAAACTTTACCAGTATTGGGAGGTAATTTTATTTGATTATCTTTGAGAATAATTGCCATGGGTTTTGAACAGTATTTAGCAAAAAGGTAATCTTTCAGTTAAAACCACAAAATAATTTTGCCAGTAAGATGAAGTAATTATATGTGATTATCTTTGACAATAATTGTTATGATTTTAAATAACTTTTTATTAGTTTTGACATAAAATGTATTTTAGTTTTTTTTTCTTCCCTACTACTTTAATAGGAGAATAATTTGAATGAATTTAATAACAATTCATTTTGATTTTTGTTTAATTGATTGGTATTATTTTATCATGCTTGAGATTATTTTTTTTAGTGTTTTGATTCTAATATTTCATGTTCCATATATGACTATTACTCGGTTGTATAAGTTTAATTTTTGAAAATATAAGCTAATGCTAGAAAATGACTTCTATTTATAATTCAAGATGATTAAGCCATTAAAATATGATGCATGAGAGGGTGAATGGTTCTAAATAGTATTGAAAATTATTTTTCTATTTAATATGATTCTTAATAATGATATTTTAATTTTTTTTTTGAAAAATATGTAATTACCGATCAGTTAGTATTTTTTGTGATTCTAAAATAACAAAATCAACCAGGTGGTATCTTTTAAAAAACAAAACTTCATTAATTACACATGCAATTGAATAACTCAATCGATCTATATAGTATAACAAAACATTGATTTTTATCATACATACTATTAATATTACGCGATACATGTCAATAAAAATATGTTAGATGATAGTTATATATTAAAATCAAGTAAATCATATTTAAATTTGTAAAATGACATTATATAGTTTATTTTAACGTTATTATAATTTTTTTAATTTTCAAAATATCGAGTGGAGAGGAATTATTGACTGAGACTAATAAAATCATCGATGAGTTGAGGCCGAATAATTAGTTGAAATGTAATTATAAATGATTATATAAAGAAACCTAAATACTTTAGTAATACCAGTCACTATTAATCATAAGAATTCCAACAAAAGAACCAATATACCCTTGTTTCCATTTCACCTCACCTTTTCAACACCAAATACAATTTCAGGATTAAATTCATGAAATTGTTATGATCAGATTTTCCAATCGTTTGACAAATGCTAGATTTGTTATTAAATTTAATTTCTAATTTTTATGAATCTATAATTAATAATGAGAACTACTAATGGTTTGATGCTCAGGTAACTAATCAAGCGTCAAAAATAGGGAACTATAATTGTGAAAATGAGTTTAGAGATTGAAGATTTGAATCACAAAAAAATTAGATGTTGTTAAGACGATTGGGGAAGTGGTGTGCTAATAAAATTATTTATATTTAACGACGGACATGAAATTCATCGGTAAAATTAAGTTATTTCATTTATTTATTTAATTAATAACCGACGAACATGGTGTCCATCGGTAAATTAAAAAAAAATAAGAATCCCAACGGTATCTTACCGGCGGCTGTACCCGTCGGTATTTGCCGACGGCCTGATATTCCGTCGACAATTGAAATTATCGACAAAGGATTTGCCGACGCCGTAGATTCATTGGTAAATCACTTACTGACGGATTGTGCCGTCGGCAATTCCAAATTTTTTTTTTGTAGTGTTTCTCATAATGTTGAATTTACTTAAAATTTATTATTTCAATAATGATTATTTTTATTGAAAAAAACAAATTATTGATATTATAAAGTCTAATATATAGCATGTTTTGAAACCGACTTGTTTACATCTGATTTACCATAAACCCAATTTGATGAGCCAATTACATTAAATTACCTCCCATGTACTTTGCGAAGGAAAAAAAAAAGAGAAGTAATCACACATTATTAAATTTGGTCAAACCATAATACAGTAAAATTTTTCTAAATTAATAAACTTGGAACCATAAAATTTTGTTAATTTAAAGAGATATTAATATATCGATAAATTAATATTTTATTTATTAAAAGAGAGACTTTTTATATTCAACAAATTTAGTACATATGTATTGAAAATAAATAAATTTATATATGTTTCATTGATTATATTCATGCATCAACCAATTCTTTGTAATTAATTAAATATATTCATGTATAATATTAATTCATTATATAAAATTAACTATTATTATATTCATCGACGCATGTATCAATTCATTGGAATTACTTAAATATACATGTTTACATTAATTTGTTACACTTAAATAACAATTATATCCAATTAAATATATTTATGCATGATGAATGAAACATATACTATATAAATCTCAATATGGAAATAAAATAATTTATAATACCCAACCACGCCTTCTCCTCTAAAAGGCATCACGAGAAATGAGGCTTTGAGCGCGGCAACAACTCTTCACAATTTCTTTTTGTAATTAGAGAACTCGACACCGTAACTCTTGACTGCAATTAAAAAAGTCAGGGATAAAATCCAAATAGATTTAAATTATATAAAAAAAAAGTAACAATAGATTCATATTTTAGCAAATTACCATCATATTTATAATTGTAATATTTATGAATTATTAATTTAGAGTTTTAATGGGATCTAATATTTATAAAGGGATTTTTAGAAAAATTATTATCTTATTATCTTATCGAATTTGATGATTTTTTACAAAGGTCATGTCGGGACTAAAAGATTTTATTATTTTAGAGAGTTTATTAATTTGTAGAAGTTTTACTATAGATTCGACATCCAATTGCTATATTAGATTTATGATATATATATATATATATGGTTGGGTTCAAATGGAACCATGTCAATATATGCGAACCTAAGGACTCATCTTGTCCATTAGATTGGATAATCCTGATGGTTGAGATTATGACATGTCAGCATGGTAATAATTTAAAAAAATCCATTAAATAATTAAAAAGGTTATTTTGGACATATAACAACGTTTATGAATAGCACTAAATTGCTTTTTAAAAAGTACAACGGATATATAACTGCAAATTCAAAAATTTATAATAAAACTCAAATCTTCAACGAACCATAACTTTTTTAATTTTTATTCATTTTTAATGAAATATATATCAAATTAATCACATTGTTTGGAAACAACCGGCGAGGCGACGAGCGGCGTACGATGGAATTGACTCGACGATGAAAATTGGGTGGCGGCAGAAAATCAGGCGGCGAGTCGGGCTTGACCTCGGGCCGCGATTGGTTGTGGTTGGTGGTGGGTTGGACGGTTTGGTTTCGGGCCACGTTCTGGGCCGCAGTTGTTTTGGCTTGCGTGGTGACCAGAAAACGGGCTATGGTGACGAGATGATGGTTTCAGGTTTGGTGATGGGTCGTGGTTAGTGGTGGTTCAGCGGGATTGGCGTACGGGTTTGCTGGCGGTGGTTTGCCCGTAAAGGATTGTGG
>BMAC01000137.1:628248-642599 GCA_014905375.1 Phtheirospermum japonicum
CCACAATCCTTTACGGGCAAACCACCGCCAGCAAACCCGTACGCCAATCCCGCTGAACCACCACTAACCACGACCCATCACCAAACCTGAAACCATCATCTCGTCACCATAGCCCGTTTTCTGGTCACCACGCAAGCCAAAACAACTGCGGCCCAGAACGTGGCCCGAAACCAAACCGTCCAACCCACCACCAACCACAACCAATCGCGGCCCGAGGTCAAGCCCGACTCGCCGCCTGATTTTCTGCCGCCACCCAATTTTCATCGTCGAGTCAATTCCATCGTACGCCGCTCGTCGCCTCGCCGGTTGTTTCCAAACGCCGCCTCGTCGACGTCCCACAGCTGCCGCGGCCTTCGATTGGAGCCGCTGCCTAACCGGTGGCCTGATTCAGAAAGGGCGCGTCACCCAGCGGCCCACGGTGAACCAGCCGCTGCCGACCTCGATTCCACGCTGCCGCCCAATTGCCGTCGCCAGGTGCCATTCGCCGACGACCGAAGGAGGAGCGAAGTGCTACGCCGACTTGGCCAGAGAAGGCGGCGAAGAAGGAAAAAGAGAGAAACGGGTTTGGGAAGAAAAAGGGGTTGGGGGATGATATGGTAGGGTTCACGGTTTGGGGGAAAATGGAGAGAGTTCTTAGGGATTTAACCTGATCAGGAGCATTTATAAAATTACATGAAAGCCCTTCTCCTTCCATATATGTAATTTAACGAATTTAAAAAATAGAAAAAATCTGGTCAACACATATTATTAGATCTAAGGTCAGTATTGGTCCCTAGATTCGCATATATTGACAGGGTTCTCATTTGAACCCAATCCTATATATATATATATATATATATATATATATATATATAAACAGTACTGGCTATATGAGTCAATTGTTTTAGTTCCCTTCAAAATTTCTTTCTTTCCCTAAAAAGAAACTTTTTTGGCGCATCAACCATTTTTTCTTTTTTTAAATTTAAATCTCACAACACACAATTTTTGACTTTTCAACACGAATTTCAAATTTCATGCGTGTGTTTTTTGAGGTTTAATAGGGAGACTGAATTTCTAATTTTATGGCTACAAATTAGGATATCATTGATTAATATTTCAAATTTGTTACTAAAATTATTTGATGCTTTTAATTCAGACCCGTGAGAATCTATTTTGATTTTTTAAAATATCAAAAATACATATTTTTGAGCCACATAAATTGAATTTTTGACTGTATGAGGTTATCAATTTTACATTTTTTATATATATCTTATAATATATATATCCGATTATTAGCCATATATATATATATATATATGTATATATAATTTTCAATTGAAATAATAGATAAAGCAAGCATGACAAAAGCAAACATAAAGATAAAATTAATTAAAGGCCCCGAATAAAAGAAAAATAAAGCATGAAAATAAATTAAATTACAGGCCCCAAATATAACTAATTTGACCATAACACAATAAAGCATACCGGAATTAAACTCTAAATCTGATCTCCTTTCACAATTAAATTCCAAATAATCTGGTATCTTTCACACGCATGGACTTTGAAAAATCGGTATTTGATTCAGTCCGATTCACTTGCAGAATTAGAGTCCTAAACAAAGTAAATACATTAAATCAGAATTTTATTCAAGAAGATTGATTGCCTAAAATCACTCTAGTGCAGTAGGACGAATTAAAGACATTTAATTTATTGAAATTAAAACAGATCGATTTTTTATAAATAAAATCGACCAATAAAAAAGTTCAAAAAAATAGAATTAGGCAACAAAATAAAATCGAAATTGACAGATTTAAACAAAGAATCGCAGTAAATTAGGCAACTAAATATAATATCATATTTTTTCAAAATATCAGATTGCATAATATTTTTCAGCCTAATTAAAGACGTTTAATTTGTGAAAAAATAAGCAGAACAATTTTTTAAATCTAAAATCGACATAAAAAATCTACAAAAGAATTAAAAATGGATACATTGTTTATAATGAAGGGATAGAAAATCTTATATTTTCGGGTATACGGAATTCTAAAAATTCAAGATTTAGGGTTTCAACTAATTCACCCTATAAATATAGGTTCCTATTATTTGCAAATCAAACTCACATCCTCCTCTCCCGAATGTGTCTTTGCTTTTTCTCTATTTCCAAAACGTGGGTAGCTAGAGTTTTTGGAACGATGCCTCCATTATTTGGACTGACCAAAGACATCGATCGAACGAATAAAAAAGCACTTAAGCTTAGGGTCGTTCGGTTTTTTGCTAGATCCGGATTCGATGATAAGGATAAAAAGACTTCAATGGAAATTATTTTCCATGATTCGGAGGTAATTATTTTGTTCTCAATAATTTAGTTATTATATATAGATGTATATAGGTTCGAATTATCTACTAATTATTATTCGATTAATGTATGAATTAAACTAAATTGTCTCTAATTATTTTAAAACATGGAGGACAAATTACTGGTGTTATAAAAAAGATCAATGTCAAATTATTCGAAAACCGAATAGTTGAAGGTCGCGTTTATGCGATTAGAAACTATTACGTAGAAAACAACACCGGCAAATTACGCACCACGATGGCAAAATTCAAAATTATTTTCCATGCAAAAACAATTTTAGTCGACGTGAAGGAGGATTCTTTCCCTAATTACGTGTTTGATTTTCGTACTTTTTCAACACTGACTGGCGTCAACAAAGTTGACGAGACAATATTGTTTGGTTAGTTTCTCAATATTTTTGAATAATTACAAATATATACAATTTCGGTCATTTTCTTAACTAATTTAATTAAATTTGTTATTGTAAATATAATTAAAAAAGTGTCGAAAATTCGTAACCCCAAGAGAAAGATTTGATCGGAGGACGTCGAGTAAGATTGATTGAGATTATTCTCGAAGGTTTAAGGTAATTTTCAATTATAGGACTTTGCATATTATTTCAATTATGGAAAATCGGTACAGAATAATGTCCCAAACTTCGAAGAAGGTTGGGATTCATGAGGAAGACGAAGTGATAATTGGTGGAATTGTGCAGGGTGATGATTGAAAAGAACATTTCTTGGTTTTTTATTATTATTATTATCATCATCATTATTATTATTATTACTATTTATTATTATTATTATTTAGTTACTACTACTTTGAATATTGCTATTGGGATTTCGGATTTGAGATTTATTTTTCTTATTAGAATTTAAAGTGACCTATGAAAGCATATTATGCTCAAACAGTATGATTTAGAATCTGATATTTTTCAGATTTTATATTGCTTAATAAAATCGTTCAATTATTAACTCTTGTGTTAAAATAATTATATTAAAATAGTAGTCTTTTATGTGGATGTGTATTGTTTCATTTTTATACATATTTTACTATTATATAGTTCACCATTAATAAAAAATTTTAATAAACACTATTGACGTAGTCTAAAAGATTTTTGCCTAAACTTTAAGTACATTGTATTGATCTAATGTTTTCAAAATTTTGATTACTATCATGTGACTAAAGAAGGAATTAGAAATCATCCAAAACATAAATCAAATAAAAGAAGTAAATAAATTACAATCATTAAAATTATAAACAAACACATTCGCATAGCATAATCTAATAAAGTACAAAATATAAACGTATGCACTAATCATCACTGATATTAACGAAATATAAAATAAATTGACAGATAAAAATTGAGTTCACTCTTAAGTTGTGAACGTATGAACGATTTTTTTATGAAATAGTAATTTGTAATTTTTCCTCCATAAACATGTTTTTGAAAAATAAAAACTATTAGTTATATACAATTTATTGATTTAGAATTCAATAGTGTTTAATTATCGATTTATAAAAAATCAAGATATTTATAAAAGTTGTCGATTTTTTGAAAAATAGAAAATCTTAGATACAAAAAAAATGCTAAATTTCTTTTTGTAAAGAACACAAATTATCGATTTTTCGTAATAGACAAGTTGTACAATCTCGAGAGATTTTTTAATTATTATGTTTCATAAATTGTAGTAAATATAATAAAAGTGATTCTCAAAAGATATTTTCATTTGGAATTTTATAGATAAATCAAATAGTTTTATTAGTGAGAACTTTAGTGAAATAATATATTTAAAATTATAAAAGAATTTTTTATATTTTGCAAGTAAATCATCTCGGTACGTTAAAAAGTAATTTCTATTTTTAAAAATCCTGATAATTGAAGATTCTATTTAGCAGATAAGTAATATCTTGAAATTTAACTATTAAATATAATGCGTATCTTATAGACTTACAAAAGATTTATTTTAAATATACCTATAAGATTATCTCAGATTGCACAATAGTAAACCCTAATAACCTAAATTTCACCATCGCATAGTAGTTCAGTTTACTAGGGTTTCAAGTAAAAAACAAACACACATACACACACAACTGAACATCTGAATACAAACATAGTACATGTAATTATATTTGGAGCAGCGCATTGAGAGTAATCAATATGAGGAGGAAGACCGATTTCATACGAAAAAGAGCACAAACAAACATCACAATGGAATATAATTTTTTTTTAATTATGCTTTAAACTGAATATCAGTAAGAATCTGTCATACAGTTTTTCCTGTAAATCTTTTAAACCTGCAGTTTAGAACTACACAAATTAATATTATATTTATATGTTATTAAGTTTAGTTAAAAATTAAATAGGAGTCAGATGCATAAAAGTGTGTTTTACCATTTAACTATAGTCCTATGAATTGTTTTGCCCGACATATGTGTCTTTGTCAATTATTTACAACTTGTGATAAAACAAAACCAGTTAGTATTGTTGTAGTTTATTAAATACAAAATCTATTTGTGTATATGTATATTAGTTTGAAGTCTATTACTTATCTTTTATTGTTTGTGTTCCCTTTGCTCATCAATACTTTCCAGTTTCCCTTTTCCAAACCTGAGATACAAATAAAACTCCTTCCAGTTATGTGATAATAACATATAGTTAATGTAAATTATTGAACTAAACATGTTGTTTTTTTTCTTATTTGGAATAGCAGTGTAAGTGTAATTTAGGGATGACATTTTGGTACTTATATTTTTTCATGTTGTGAGATATTGTTTGTTCTCCATAATATATGTTCCAAACCTGCAAGATTAATGCTAGAAGATTTGAGATTCAACAAGACAAACAAATTTGCATTATAAATATTAAACAGTAGATTATATAAAATATGCAGTTGTTATTTTTTACAAAAGATATGTCTTTGTTCGTGGCATTGTTACACCTACTTAGACCTTGGAATCTATTCAGAGGTACTATCATACCATGATAGGTCATGTCAGGTTTCCAGCCGATAAATTTAGACATGTTAAAATTTTCATTCTAAAAGTAGCAATTGAATTTTTTCAAAGTTAAATTGTATACTTTTCTTTTTCCAGCTGTTAATGTTTCATTGCATTATCTTGCATGTTTGTTTCCTTTTAAAAGTTGGTTAAATCAGACCTGATACACAGTTAGAAAATAATTAGATCAGCACACATGATAAATAGCAGCAAATAAGTTAGATATTTATAATAGTTGCAGTATTCAATCTCATACTTCTATATACTTAAGAAAATAGTAACAGTTTGTATGTTAAAGGATAATGTATTAACATAGAAATAACTTAAGTAAATAAAAAAAAAGTCAAATTGCAAAGTGTTAACATACTCAAAGCAAAATGATAATGCTAATACAATGTCAGGTCAATTGCAAAATCATACCAAATAGATCAAAGAACATGTAAAATTAAGAAATGAACACACCCCACATAAATCAAGAATTAATACAATAAAATATTATCAGAAAATATTATGTGTATTTAAATTTAAAAAACTATTCATAAAATTGTACATACAGTGAATGAGAATTAATGCACATACCATACAATATCAATCATACAATATAAAACATGTAAATAAGTTACAACCAGGTAATTATACATGCAACAAACCTTTAGATAATTGTACTCTTTTTTTTTGAAATTTGAAAATAGATAATTAATGCAAATGATAATATGCAGTAGCATTTTTTTTATTTAAAAATTAGATATTGTGTAAGAAAAATGATGTATGCATCATTTGATTTATTTAATTTGTAAATTGTTCCTGTATAAACAAGATTCAAAATAGTAGTAAAGATAAACATTACAAGACAAAAAAAAATGTATTTTTTGAATAGATCAAACTCAATAGACTGATTTTGATCCATATTGATATACTTTTTGAATAAATCTAACAAAATAGATGGATTTTTTAATTAAATACTTATAAATAAAAAAGTTTAATAATATAATGCCTCGCATACAGCAAATATCTTTTAAAATGTTTATTCATAATTTTTGATAATTTTTTTATTTGAGAAGTTATATGAGATAAATCCGATATTTTTAAAATAATATACCTCTAAAAAGAAGAATCCATGTGAAATCACCTAATCTGGCATGGATCGAATTGTTACAATGGACTTGACTCAATAGTTATTGAACACACCGTTAGATTTGGACGAAGATATAAAAATAAGTTATATCTGAACATAGGCGGACAATTGTAATTGAATTTCATGCAATAAAAATACTAATAATTGATGTGATATGCAGATCTCTAAGTAAAATAGGTCACAAATATTTCAAAATTTTTGAAAAACAAACATATGTTAGTATTTTAAGGAAAAAATCGAGATCTGCAAAATTTCTATGACGGGTATCATTCTAAAGACTTACTGAAAGAAAAAAATGAAAAATAAAAAATGATTCAGAGGTTTACCTAATAAATTGTTCTCAAAATTTGGGAATAAAAGTCAGTGCATGTGATCCAAAACCCATTAGAACTTCAGATCTGCCATAGATAAGGTCCAATTCGACTGTTGCTTTAGAATCAAATAGATAATTTATGGTGTTTATTTGGTGTGTGTGAATGGTGATGGGATGCGAGGGAGATGGTGGGTGTAACCAGGGGTAGGGTTCGTAAATTCATGGTGTTTTCGTGTTTGTGTGACGGTGAGTTTTAGTCAAGCGGAGATGGCGAAGGAGCGGTGGAGATAGACTACAGATTGGGGAGATGGTGTTCGTGTTGTGTGTGAGTTGTGAAGCTTAACGGTGGCTGTAGTTGGCTTCAGAGTAGTGGGTTTTGGTTCCAGTTTCAACAGATTGGAGGAGGGTAGGGTTTGTGGGGGGCGGAGACAGCTAGGGTTTGTGGGAGGCGGAGACAGCTAGGGTTTGGGGGGTGGTGAATGAGGCGAAAAATTAGGGTTAGAGTATTTATAATAGAGTTAGTTTGGTGAGGGTGGATTAGGACCGTTGGATGTGGTGTGAGATTTATTGCCCGTCTGATTTCGATGGGTTTAAAGGGGTGGGATTCTGAAATGGGTTAGGGCTTTTACAATTGGGCCGAATTAACTGCAACTTTCTTAATGGATTGGGCTCTTAAAAATTATTGTATTCGTATTTCTTATTTAAAATATATAAATTTAAACTATTATATATAGAAAATAAATTTAAATTACTTTTATATATAAAATATTTGATTAATATGTCTATGTATTTTCTGTTTTGTTTCTTCAAATTTAGTTATTTATTTTAATTATTAAGCCAATAACATTATATTATTTTTATTACAATAAGTTATAAGTATTTATTTTATTTTATTAAAAACCAATACAAATAAATTTACTATTATTTTTTTTTTTATCAATTGAAGACCTATTATTTATAGAAAATATAAATTTATTTTTTTCGTATGTGTATGGGTATATATATATATAAATATGTAAAATTTATTAAATTTGAGTTGAAATAAGATATTAGAATAATAATTTTGGATATTTCTTATGACTTTTTTATATAATTTTGAATTAAAATAAGATATTAGAATAATAATTTTATTCATTTTTATGTATATAAAGAGAGCATGTATGTATATGTGTATGTATGTAAATATTTTATTAATTTTTAATTAAAAAAGATATTAGAATAATATCTTACAATAATGTTATGTTTATTTAAATGCATTATAATATATTATTATAATGTTGTTAATATAAATTAAATCAATTATTTGTTAATGTATATATTTCAATTCTGAATTTCAAGCGTGTAAATTAATTTAATTTTGTTTGGAGATTTGATTATCTATAATGATGTAGGGTATTTTATCATATGTGTATTTTATTTGTTTGTTTTTAATTTAAATCTTATATATGGCACTACATACATTTGATTTCTTTTTTTGACATCAGTCTCTATTATTGTAAATTAATTTAATTTAATTTTCTTATTTTATTAATAATAAATCTATTTCAAATTATTTTTAATTGTAAAATTAGATTACGAAATTGTCAGATTATTTTTATAAAATATGTTATTGTTCAATGAATTATCATTATGATTGTGTAACAGGATGAGATTGGTTATTACAAGACTTTCCACGCACGTCCTTGAATGCAAAATTCTAATCGGTGCAAAGGCGGGTGAAAAGGTATTGCTTCCCCGGATGAGTATAACGTCTTCTGACGTTAGGATACCTTTCAAGTTTCAACGAAGGCAATTTCTGCTCATGGTTTCATATGCGATGACGATAAATAAGAGTTAGGGTCAATCACTTTCGAACGTCGGCCTTTATTTGAAAAATCCCGCACTACAAAAAAACAGCAAATTTCCGAGGAATTTTCCGAGGGAACTAAATTCCCTCGGAAACTTCCGAGGGAAAACCGAGGGACAGAAAAATCCCTCGGTTTTTTCCGAGGGAATTCCGTTCCCTCGGAAAATCCATCGAAAATCAGGGCGCCAAATGTTCCCGCCATAATTACTGAACGACAAACCGAGGGATGATCGACGGATGGTTTTCTGAGGGAAGAAGTCCCTCGGAAAACCGAGGGATATTTGTGTCCCTCGGTTTTGTTTATTAATTTTTTTAAAATTAATTAAATTTTCGAGGGAATACAATTTCCCTCGGAATCATTCCGAGGGATCACAGATTCCCTCGGAATTATTCCGAGGGAAATTGTATTCCCTCGGAAATTTAATTAATTTTTAAAAATAATTAAAATCGTAAAAAATAAAAAAAATAGGATTTATTTCCGGGACGCTTAGGCGCACCCCTCCCCGTCCCGGTCGTAATTTTTTGGGTTTTGTTTCTATTTTTTACTATTTTTTTGGATTTTTTTCTATTTTGTTATTTAACAAATAGGAATGGTAATTTTATATGCTTCTCCTCACCGTCCGTACAAGTTTGGACTCTTCTCTCTCCTCAAAACTGCTTCTCCACCAATCACCTCAACGTAAGTTTGTATGCTTTCATTTTCGGTACAATATTATTGCAACTATAGTCTAACAGCTAGCTATAGGGTTAAATTATTATTAGTCATGTGAAAATCACAAATTGCCAAAAAAATAAAAAATAGAATAGCATAATTTTGTATATAAATAAATAAAATTTATTTTAGCCTCTTAAATTATTAAAGATCGATTTTGCTTATAATGGAATTCTAAAAAAAACCCGAAAAAATAGGAAAAAATAGTAAAAAATAGAAACAAAACTCGAGAAATTACGACCGGGGTGGGGAGGGGTGCGTCTCGGCATCGTGGAACCACGGGCGTCGGGCGTCGATCGTCCGCACGCGTTCATATTTTTTTTTGATTTTATATGAATAAAACTGAAAAATTCAAAAAAAAAAGAAAAAATACTAAAAAATAGTAAGAAGACCCTAAAAATTACGACCGGGGCGGGGAGGAGTGCGCCTCGGCGACCCGGAAATAAACCCTATTTTTTATAATTTTTTCTATTTATTTCGATTTTTTTTTATTTTTTGATATTTACGAGGGAATTCATAATCCCTCGGAATTCCGAGGGATTTTCGAAATAATCCCTCGGAATTCCGAGGGATTTTGAATTCCCTCGAAAATGTCAAAAAATAAAAAAAAATCGAAATAAATTGGAAAAAATATAAAAATCATAAAAACGAAACCGATCCTATCATCTTAGGCACGTGGGGGTGGTTTTGACCCCAAATTCGATCGTAAAATACCAACGAGCACGTGCGTGCCCTCACGTGTCGTGGGGTTCGACCAACAACAAGATACGATTGATCGATGAACTCATTCGGTTGGAAACGTGAAGTGAAGTAGCGTCGTGATTTTTCGATATTAAGGGAGGTGTGCGTCTCGGCGTCGTGGAACCACCCGGGGGTCGGGCGTCGATCGTTTAGTACGCATTTTTTCTATTTTTTTCGATTAAAAAAAAATTTGAAAGAAAGCATCAAAAAATAGAAGAATTAGTAAATAATAAAAACGAATCCCATCATTTCACGACCGTGGTGGGAAGGGGTGCGTCTCGGTGTCGATCGTCCGCACGCATTTATATTTTTTTTCGATTTTATATGAATAAAACCAAAAAATCCGAAAAAAAAGAAAAAATACTAAAAAATAGTAAGAAGACCCGAGAAATTACGACCGGGGCGGGGAGGGGTGCGCCTCGGCGACCCGGAAATAAACCCTATTTTTTCTAATTTTTTCTATATATTTCGATTTTTTTTATTTTTTGATATTTACGAGGGATTTTCGAAATAATCCCTCGGAATTCCGAGGGATTTTGAATTCCCTCGTAAATGTCAAAAAATAAAAAAAAATCGAAAAAAATCGAAACAAATATAAAAATCATAGAAACGAAACCGATCCTATCATCTCAGGCACGTGGGGTGATTTTGACCCCAAATTCGATCGTAAAATACCAACGAGCACGTGCGTGCCCTCACGTGTCGTGGGGTTCGACCAACAACAAGATACGATTGATTGATGAACTCATTCGGTTGGAAACGTTAATTGACGTAGCGTCGTGATTTTTTGATATTAAGGGAGGTGTGCGTCTCGACGTCGTGGAACCACCCGGGGGGTCGGGCGTCGATCGTTTAGTACGCATTTTTTTCTATTTTTTTCGATTAAAAAAAATTGAAAGAAAGTATCAAAAAATAGAAGAATTAGTAAATAATAAAAACGAATCCCATCATTTCACGACCGTGGTGGGAAGGGGTGCGTCTCGGCGTCTTGGAACCACGGGCGTCGGGCGTCGATCGTCCGCACGCGTTTATATTTTTTTTTGATTTTATATGAATAAAACCGAAAAATCTGAAAAAAAAGAAAAAATACTAAAAAATAGTAAGAAGACCCGAGAAATTACGACTGGGGTGGGGAGGGGTGCGCCTCGGCGACCCGGAAATAAACCCTATTTTTTTCTATTTATTTCGATTTTTTTTTATTTTTTGATATATCCGAGGGAATTCATAATCCCTCGGAATTCCGAGAAATTTTGAATTCCCTCAATTTTAAAAAAAAAAAGTAAAAACCAAGGGTACTAAGTCCCTCGATTTTCCGAGGGATCCACAGTCCCTCGGAATCGTTGACCTAATTTATCAGCGGGCTGGCCGTCCGCTTGTTCAGAAAAGCAAGAAAGAAAACGAAGAAGAAAAGAAAGAAGAAGAGAGAAGAAAAGGTGCCGCCAGCCACCCTGCAACGTCGAGCCCCTGCAACCACTAGCCACCCTCCAACAGCCCCCGCCCGGTGCAGCCGCCACCCCACCGCCTTGGTGTTCTTCGAGTCAAGCCCCTGCCGTCGCCGAGCCACCATCCATAGCCGCCGCTCGCTGCCGCCGTTCACCGCCATCGGTGCACCACTGCCCGCCGCCCGTCGCTGCCATCCCGCTCGTCCAGCAGCCCACTCGTCGTCGGCAGCCCGGAGACCGCCCGTCCACAGCCCCTGCCTTCAAAGTAATTTTTATATTCAGTTTTTTTTTTTTTTATATTATTTCAGTTTAATTTTTAATTATAGATAAATTTGTGGTTTTAATTTAGGAATAATCAATTAATTAGGGTCAATTTAGTATTAATTGAGAAATTAGAGTTCAATTTAGTAATAATTACAAAATTAGGGTTTCAATTTAGTAATAATATTAATCTAATTAGGGTTCAAATTAGGAATAATCGATTAATTAGAGTCCAATTTAGGAATAACCGATTAATTAGAGTCCAATTTAGGAATAATCAATTAATAGGGGCTAATTTAGCAATAATTACACAATTAGGGCCAATTTAGTAATTATATAATTAGGGGTCAATTTAGTAATTATTACATAATTAGGGTTCAATCTAGGATTAATTAAGCTCGTGTAGATTCTGGAGTACACTTGTCTATACAGAGTGCACACAGCACCCGTACAGAGATTGTCCTCCTCAAACGCCCTCCCCATGTCGGCTCCAAACATCTATAATTCAGACAAGGTATTTGGAGCAGACATGTTGAGGGTGGTCGAGGAAAGCGATGACCTGTATTCGAGTGATGTGTGGCTCTGTATAGACAACGTGTCTACTTCAGAATCTACCTAACTAGAAGCAATATTGTATTAGGGTTTGCTTTCAAATTTAGGGTTTATTCACTCATTATATTGTGTATATATTGTTCATGCATGGGAGMCCGTGGTGATCGGCCGGGGTTTTAAAAAAACTTGTATATATATTGTTCATACATGGGAGGTCGTGGTGATCGGCCGGGTTTTAATTTTGTTTATATATAATATTGTCATTGGTGTTGTTGGTTGTATACCGTCGGATGTTGACGTGTGGGTGACGGCGCCAGCCGGGAGGTTTTGTCCCTCCAATAGCGGGTTTTCAAATCTTATTTTTAAAAACGTGATAGGGTGTCACGGGATTTTATTTAAGTTTTCAAAATATTTTCAGAAAAATGTGACGGTGGTAATTGCTTATTTGGAACCTTGGCGAAGTGACGCGATGCATATGAATCACTTGTTTTAGAATTAATAACATATTGAAAAATTTGAAACGAAGTTTCGAATTATTCCACTTTTCCTTAGACCCGTTTGAGATTTAGTATCAAATATAGAGTTTGAAATTTCGGTTTCTGCATCTCTCTGATTGTTCTCGGGTGCACTGAAATATACGTGCACTACGAGAACTGGGGGGAGATGCTGCCGAAATTTTGAATCTAAGAAAAATACATATGTTAAGATGATACACACTATTAAAATGTCACGTTCTTGAATGGGATAGAAGCCTTACCAATTATAACTCGAATTCCACATTCTTCTCGTAATGCTGCCGAAATTTTGCCACCTTCTTTAGAACACGCTTAAGACTAAAAAATTTGACAATCATGCAATGTTAGGATGAGTTCCGATCGTAGTTGGATGTACGAGCGAATCGAAGACGGCTATTTATTTTTATTGTAAAACACACTTTTTTTATAACTACTTTTTTTAATTTGGGTTTATTAATGCATTTGGTGTCTAATATATACTGGTATTTTGTAAAATACTCGTATTATTATCTAATAAATTTATCAGATGCCGTTGCGTCGAGGATCCGGTAGCGTAGGTCGATCGGATATGGGGTCGGCTCATCGTTTAGCTGATTTCGACACCGATTACATGGGTCTCGGGACTGATCATCCAGCGACGCAGACCCCGACGTCGCATACAACTTCATCACAGACCCGTCCGACGCGGGTACATCACGGACCCGACGACAGTTGGTAGCACCGCAGAGGGGTATGACTCAGGTTTATTTTGTAGGAGCGAAGTAAGTAAATCAATGATTTTAAAATTATAATTATCATTATGATTAATTTTTACCGAGTGAAAAAAATAAAAATACAATTGAATACAGGCTGCACAGCACATCGGGGAGGGTGTCCACTCTCCTCCGTTTGATCTTTGAGAGGGATCTCCATCCCGCTGGGTGGTACTATAAGGCGGTCCCTAATGAGATTAAGGCGTTCTGGTGGGAGATGTTTAAGGTAATTATTATTTTGTGTTCAAATTTATTAGTATTTACCGTAAAAACACAATCATATGTTTCAATTGAATTGTAATTATTGTTTTATTTTGCAGGAGGTTTGTTATTGGGATCCGGCGGAGTATAGTGAGGCAACAATACGGAAGGTATTTTTTCCGATGATCGGGGACCTTTACACGAAGAAGCTTAACGAGTATAGGCAGCATATTGCCTCCCATGCTGGTGGTCGGCCGGAGTGCCTGACCGAGGAGGTTTATAGGTAAACGATTCCGTTATGTGTTTTTTTTATTAAATTAGAATCTTTTATTTATAAAATATGAATTATATCGTATCTTATATATCATCCATTTCAACTAGGGCTTGGAAGACTGAGTGGGATAAGCCCGAGAACAAGAAGAAATCCGAGCAGTGCAGCAAGAATAGGAAGAGCGAGCCTGTTGGACCGGGGACTGGGATGTCGAAGCACACGGGGGGTGTTAGATCTACCATCGACTATGCCTTGGATATAGTAAGTAACGGCTATTTATAATATAATAATATATT
>BMAC01000137.1:681754-695148 GCA_014905375.1 Phtheirospermum japonicum
CGATTTTATATGAATAAAACCGAAAAATCCGAAAAAATAGGAAAAAATAGTAAAAAATAGAAACAAAACTCGAGAAATTACGACCGGGGCGGGGAGGGGTGCGCCTCGGCGACCCGGAAATAAACCCTATTTTTTTTCTATTTAATTGGATTTTTTTTTTTATTTTTTTGCCATTTCCGAGGGAATTTCAAAATCCCTCGGAAATTCTGAGGGATTTTTAGAAAAAACGTAAAAATGAAACCGATCCTATCATCTTAGGCCACGTGGGGTGATTTTTGACCCCAAATTCGATCTTAAAATACCAACGAGCATGTGCGTGCTCTCACGTGTCGTGGGGTTCGACCAACAACAAGATATGATTGATCGATGAACTCCTTCGGTTAGAAACGTGAAGTGACGTAGCATCGTGATTTTAGATATTGGATGAGGTGTGCGTCTCGTCGTTGTGGAATCACGGGGGTTGGACGTCGATCGTTTATTGCGCGTTTTCTTTTTTTTTTTCGATTTAAAAAAAATTGAAAAAACCCCTAGAAAATAGAAAAATTAGTAAATAATAAAAACGAATCCCATCATTTTACGACTGTGGTGGGGGAGGGGTGCGCCCTCGGCGTCGTGGTACCACGGGCGTCGATCGTCCGCACGCGTTTATATTTTTTTTCGATTTTATATGAATAAAACCGAAAAATCCGAAAAAATAGGAAAAAATAGTAAAAAATAGAAACAAAACTCGAGAAATTACGGACCGGGCGGGGAGGGGTGCGCCTCGGCGACCCGGAAATAAACCCTATTTTTTTCTATTTTCTTTCTATTTAATTGGATTTTTTTTTTTTTGCCATTTTCGAGGGAATTCAAAATTCCTCGAAATTCCGAGGGATTTTCCGAGGGAACTTAATCCCTCGGTTTTCCGAGGGACCCTAATCCCTCGGAAATGTTAACCTAATTAGACAGCGGGCTCCCCCGCTGTCATTCTTGCGCGTCCAGAAAGAAAAAACAGAAAGCAAGAGAAAGAAAGAGAAAGAAAGAGAAGAAGAGAAAGAGGAAGCCGTCCGCCGTCCGTCCGCCCGAGTCGCCGTCGCTGTCGCCGTCCACCGCCCGAGCCGCCTTGAACCGCCGCCAGCAACCAGGACCAAATCGCCGCCTGAGCCACCGTCAACAGCCTCCAGCCGCCGTCGCCGCCGCCGTCCAGAGTCGAAGCCGCGCCGCCGACCAGACCCGAAGCCGTCCGCCGTCCGTCCAGACCCGAAGCCGTCCGCCATCCGCCGTCCAGCTTGTAAAAATGTAGGGTTCGTTTTAATTTTTTTTAATTTCTGTATTTCAATTTTTTTTTAATTTCTGTATTTTAATTTGTTATTATTGTGTATTATATGTTTTAATTTTAAATTAGGGTTTCAATTTAGGTTTCAAATTTGAATTAGTGTTGAATTTAGGAATATTCACTAAGTTAGGGGCCAATTTAGGAATAATTATAAAATTAGGGTTTAATTTAGTAATAATCAATTAATTAGGGTTCAATTTAGGAATAATCAATTAATTAGGGTTCACCCATTATATTGTATATATATTGTTCATGCATGGGAGGCCGTGGTGATCGGCCGGGGTTTTAAAAAAATTTGTATATATATTATTCATGCATGGGAGGCCGTGGTGATCGGCCGGGGTTTAATTTTGTTTATATATGATATTGTCATTGGTGTTGCTGGTTGTTGGTTGATTTAATATTGTCATTGGTGTTGTTGGTTGTATACCATCGGATGTTGATGTGTGGGTGACGGCGCCGTCCGGGAGGTTTTGTCCCTCCAATAGCAGGTTTTCAAATCTTATTTTTAAAAACGTGATGGGGTGTCACGGTATTTTATTTAAGTTTTCAAAATATTTTCAGAAAAATATGACGGTGGTAATTGCTTATTTGGAACCTTGGCGAAATGACGCGATGCATATGAATCACTTGTTTTAGAATTAATAACATATTGAAAAATTTGAAACGAAGTTTCGAATTATTCCACTTTTCCTTAGACCCGTTTGAGATTTAGTATCAAATATAGAGTTTGAAATTTCGATTTCTGCATCTCTCTGATTGTTCTCGGGTGCACTGAAATATACGTGCACTACGAGAATTGGGGGGAGATGCTGCCGAAATTTTGAATCTAAGAAAAATACATATGTTAAGATGATATACACTATTAAAATGTCACGTTCTTGAATGGGATAGAAGCCTTACCAATTATAACTCGAATTCCACATTCTTCTCGTAATGCTGCCGAAATTTTGCCACCTTCTTTAGAACACGCTTAAGACTAAAAAAATTGACAATCATGCAATGTTAGGATGAGTTCCGATCGTAGTTGGATGTACGAGCGAATCGAAGACGGCTATTTATTTTTATTGTAAAACACACTTTTTTTATAACTAATTTTTTTAATTTGGGTTTATTAATGCATTTGGTGTCTAATATATACTGGTATTTTGTAAAATACTCGTATTATTATCTAATAAATTTATCAGATGCCGTTGCGTATGGGAAGATAGTGGCTGCTGCGAAGGGTATACTGAAGGGCGACTCTTCCACCTCCTCCTCATCCCAGGCTGATAGAAGACAGATCAGAGAGCTCGAGGCGCAGGTCGAGGCTCAGAGGGCGCAGCTTGAGGCGTTGCAGCAGCAGGCAGACGAGGAAAGGCGACAGCGTGCGGAGGAGCGCCGGCAGTAGGAGGATTTTCAGGCGCGGACGAACGCCCAGATGGCTGAGATGTACGCTCGTTTCCAGCAGCAGTTCCCCGCTCCCTATCAGCAGCAGCAGCAGCTTCCCCCTCCCCATCCATAAAACACTTTTATTTATCTAATAAACTTTGTTACTGTTTCGATTGAACGCATGTAATTCATAAATTTTCAAATATTTTTTTTATTATAATTGATTTATTTCTTTGACTTTTCTTTAATTGCTTTTTTCAATTTTTTGGGAATTTTAATAATTAAACAAGAATTAAAATTAAAACAAAAAATTAAAAATTAATAAAAAAAATTAAAAATTAATAAAAAAAATTAAAAAATTAAAAATACCGAGGGAAAGTTCCCTCGGAATTTTGAAAAATTCGAGGGAATAGGACTCCCTCGGAAATCCGATGGAAATATACTCCCTCGGATTTTTTCAATTTCCAATCCCTCGGAAATCCGAGGGATTATATTCCCTCGGAAATTGAAGTATTCCGAGGGAAGAGTTCCCTCGGATTTCCCTCGAATTTCCGAGGGATTGTCCAGTAATGGTTCCGAGGGAAACAATCCCTCGAAATTCCCTCGGTTTTGTAATTCCGAGGGATTTATTTCCCTCGGAACCGATTTCCGAGGAAGGTTTTTTCGAGGGAATTTTTCCCTCAAAATTTCCCTCGGTTTAACCAAAACCGAGGGATTTTTTCTTAATTCCGAGGGAAAAATCCCTCGAAAATTCTGAGTTTTTTTGTAGTGTTTATACAGGAAAAGAACTACTACAACAATTTGATCTTCAATATACTCTCAATTAAAAACCAAAAATAATTAAATGTGAAGGCAAGATATCATTCAACTAAGCAAGTATAACGTATACTCAATCAAACAAATAAAAATTTAAGTGATAATAACATGGCTCGGGTGTTGGGTTCGTTATTCACGTAAAGGAATTTAAAATTTTATAATAATTAAAACAAGAATTTATCTAAATAAATACTAAACTTGTTGATTCACGTACTGATTTTAACGATCGACATTTTCATTATAATACATGAGAGTAAATTGATTCGTAATTCGATTTCCTTAAAGACACGATTGAGATTGAATCAATTCCCGATTATGTGATATGAACCAACAAATTTATTCTTCTGTATAGACTGCTGCAATGAAAAATAAGTACAATTCTGATGTTGCCTTTTAAGTTTCTGGATTGCAAATGAACGGAGAAAACTCGTAGAAGAAGCCACAGAGAGAATTATAAATCCATTTCATTCTAGTTGACTTTGGTTAGGAGAGGAAATATGTTAAATAGTGATTTATTACTTTTTGATATAACTCATATCTAAGATATTTGTTAATTTGAAATTGTTTGAAATATGAGAAATATTTTCAATAAACAAGTACGGTTATGTACGTATGTATTTATGTTATATAATGTATTTACTTTTGTACCTTGTCAGTGTGTTCGGGAAAATATAGGTATATTAAATTTTCACCTTGTTAGTTTGTTAGGAGAAACTATCCATAAATTCAATCTGTACGGACATCGGTTGTGGTCAAACAACTGATGTCTATATATAGACATTATACATCGGTTGTTTGACCACAATCGATGCCTGCAGAGCGACATTAGACATTGATTGTTTGACCAAAACCGATGCGTATACATACACATTAGGAATCGGTTGTTTAATCAAAACCGATGCCTATATCTATACATTAGCATCGGTTGTAGAATCGATGCCTAAAGTCCCGATATTTAAAATCGGTATAATATGCATCGATTGTAGAATCGATACCTTTAGTAATAAGAATCGATGCTAAAAGGGGTTTTTTGTAGTAGTGCAACGATTCCAAACAACCAAGACAAAAGTACTAGGCGATGGAAATATCCACTTTACAGACTTGTGACCTGTTTCATCAGTAATAAGTCATTAACTTCATAATCAACGAACGAAAGAGGGCTACGATGCAAAATATTTCCACGCAAAGACGTACTCAAAGTCATCTTTCTCAGAACACATAATGCACAACCAAAACCAACAAATAACAAACCTAAATAGACAAACAAATAGACTAAAACCATACGAGAATAAAACACGAACAAAGGGTTATCAAAGCATCAAAATTGTGAATCTGCAAATCGGTGCGATTTTGTTGAACGAACGACTCCAAAAAAATAATAAATTTGGATTCGCTAAGTAGTTATTCAATTGAGTTTGACTATTGTATTAAATTTGACTCTAATGACATCTTAGATTTAATAGGATTTATACCTATGCGAAGAGAAAAAAAATAAAGAGAAAAAGAAAAGGACAAATAATTCTTGGAATTGAATAATCAAAAAACGTATCCTACTATATATATGCTTATGACCTAGGATTATTAAACTGCCCTTAATAATAATAATAATAAGTGTAGCACACTTGTCAGGTCGGATTAACGGATCATCCGTTAGGTTAAAATTTCATACCAATACATCATTGTACAAAAGGCAATGCATTATACTGAAAAACCAATACGTCATAGTACCAGTACATTATAGTATAAAAACCTATACATCATAGCATGAGTCAAAGATTTATAAAAAATCAATATTTTCGAGTACAAAAACCACTATATCATAGTATAAAAACCAATATATTGCAGTATCGGGTCAGATGGCCTAACGGGTCATGACCCGTCAATCTGGCCTAACATAAGTGTTTGCCTAATAATAATAACAACAACATCATGATCAAACAAGAATAAGAAACATTTCAAGAAATGCCATTGGGCAATGAAAATGAATCACAAATTTATAAACTGATTAAGAAATGTCGGGTAATCCCGTACTTGCAGCGCATCACTTACCCTCTTAAACCGCTTAATATATTCTAGAGTAACACGTTCAAAATTACGAGCCAAGACATCTTCCAAAGCCTCGTTAGCTCATTGAAAATCTAACTATACTAGACAAAGATTTAAACGCCAAAAGTCTTAGCAAACAAATGAAAACGTATGAGAGGGGGAGGAGAATTTTAACGCAAGTACATATTTTAATGGCAAACACTTGTGTTAGGCCAAATTGATGGGTCATGACCCGTTAGGTCATATGACCCAATACTATAATGTATTGTTTTTGTACTATGATATTTTGGTTTTTGTACTCGAAAGTATTGATTATTTATAAATCTCTGACACGTATTATGATTTATTAGTTTTTATACTATAATGTATTGGTACTATGATGTATTGGTTTTTCACTATAATGTATTGACTTTTATATAATGATGTAAACGGATGATTTGTTAGTTCGGCCTGACAAGAGTGCTGCCCTATTTTAATATACTTTAGACTCTATCTTTAAATCTACAACTTTAGTTAGAGCTGTCAAAAATAAAAATAAAAGAAAATCTCCATCTTTAGTACAATAAACAACTTTCGTCAACTCATCGTCCTTAGCATCAGCATTAGAGTTTCTCTTCTTCTCTTGGCATCCGAAGGAGATAACACGTCATCATAAGGTGGGAAAATCATTTTTTTAGTCCATTATATTACCTACTTTCGAAAAAAGGACCATGATATTGTTCAGTATCAAAACACATACATTAAGTTCGTAAAATTATCAAAAAAAGTACAAAATTATCCCAATCGGACTTTTTTGCTGACGTGGCGTGATTTAATAATTTCTTATCATTTTTTTTTATTTTTAAACATTAAGTGAACAATAAAACCTGAGAAAGAAATCCATTTTGGTCCATTATATTGACCACATTCCAAAAAAGGTACGCGACATTGACCATATCAAACCACATCTGCTAAGTTGGCCAATTCATAAAAAATGGTCCAAAAAAAGTTTGGTCGAGATTTTTTCTCACGTGGCGTGGTGCTATATTTTCTTATCATTTTTTCTATAATTATAAACATTACAAATATGTTTTTCCCTTCCTTTTCTTTTTCACTTTTCTTTATTTTTTCTTTAATCTAATCGATAAAATTTGAATCAATAAAGAATTATTAAAAATATGAGATAAATATAAAAATATAAAATAAATATTAAGAAATTATAAAATAATTATAGAAATTATACTAGGAAATTATTATTAATAAATAAAAAGACTAACTAATAAAATTAGATATAACTATATAACCATAAAATATATTATAAAAACTTATAAAACATATATATAATTTTATATGAATAAAGTTAGATTTATTTTTGTAAATATCTATATTTTAAATAATTTTTTAAAATTTAATTTATATTTTTATACTTATTTCTAATTTTATTAATTTATATTAATTAAAATCTTACTAATAATAAAAAATTATAAAAAATATTATATTTTATTTTATAATTTTGTAAGACTGCTTTATATTATTTATTTTTCACTGATTTTTATTTAATTTTTTATTTAATAAAATATATTAATTTAATTCAAGGAAAATGAATGAAGGGCAAATAGAACTTTATCGTCAATTTAATGTTTAAAATTAAATAAAAATGATAAGAAAATATAGAATAACACCACATCCGAAAAATGCCCCGATCAAACTTTTTTGGACCATTTTGATGAATTGGCCAACTTAGTAAATATGGTTTGATGATGGTCAATGTCATGTACCTTTTTTGAAATGTAGTAAATATAATGGACCAAAATGAATTTATTTCTCATTTCTTTTTTCAATTAATGTTTGAAATTAAAGAAAAATGATAAGAAATGATTGAATTACGCCACGTCAGCAAAAAAGGCCCATCGGGATAATTTTGTATCTTTTTATGATAATTTTACCAATTTAGTGTAGGTGTTTTGATACTTAACAATATCATGGTCATTTTTTGAAAGTGGACAATATAATGGATTAAAAAATCAATTTAGGCCTTGCATTTGCATTTCTCTTTGAAGACCTGGTATACATTTCACTGTAAGAGCATTTCCAATGCTATACTTTTGAAAGTAGATAATTCTTAATTGATGACACTCAAAGAATACAATGTTTATCCACATAAATAAGTCTTAAAAGCCCAAATTTTGATCCCAAAATATTTCTCCAACGCATAAATGTCAACATACTTAATTTTGTACATGTGAATTTATTTTGATTAATAACAAAATAAAACTGAATTCTTATATGTTTAAGATGCGTGCGCTCACGAATTCTCCCAAATTTGTCAAACTGTTTAACATGGTTTAATCCTGTAGATTATTTTGAGTCAAACTGTTTAACATGGTTTCTGATATCAAATAGAGGGCTTGACACTTTTGAAAGTAGATAATTTTTAATTGATGACACTCAAAGAATACAATATTTATCCACATAAATAAGTCTTAAAAGCCCAGATTTTGATCCCAAAATATTTCTCTAACGCATAAATGTCAACATACTTAATTTTGTACATGTGAATTTATTTTGATTAATAACAAAATAAAACTGAATTCTTAGTATGTTTGAGATGCGTGCGCACACGAATTCTCCCAGATTTGTCAAACTGTTTAACATGGTTTACTTCTGTAGATTATTTTGAATCAAACTGTTTAACATGGTTTCTGATATCAAACAGAGGGCTTGACACTGTTGGTTTTTTTTTTTCACATCACTATAATAGTACCCATGACATTATACATTGGAGAATGATTTATTTATACACTTTCTAAATTGCTGATGTGACTAATTTTTGTTATGTCAAAAGTATAACATCAGAGATGTTCTAATGATCAATTTTCACGACCTCAAAATTCATTCATTTCATTTAAAATTTTAAAACTCCTCTATGGAAACATTCGGATTCAAAAATAAGCATTGGAAACTCCATCATTAACAAGTAAACAGAAAATCAATCAATAATACAAAGAGCGAACAAAAGAGTAATATGTTATCTATGTTTGGTGTCGTTTCATAAAAGCATTTTGGGTAATTTCACTAAATATAACTAGGTTCAATCTTCAAAACTAACAATTTCTATTCCAGTCTCCTTTGCGTGCCAATATGTCATATACCAAAAACTGTTTAACGACTCAAATGCCAAACAAGTGTATGGATTAGAAGACAAAATACGGGAAGAAGAAAAAAAAGGAATAATTAAATAAACTACTCCTGATGTTGATGTTTAGTCTGATTACAACACCTCCACTGACCTTTTAAAATTGCAAGTACCCCTTAAAATGGTCCCTTTTTGTAATTAGACCAAACTACAAGGTAGTTTCTGCAATTAACCTTCTCCTTTAGTTATTATATACTCCTTTCTCTATTTGAGGACTTACAAGTGGTAAGTGGCAACTGCATATGTGCTAATAATCTACATAATTGAGCGTATGCAGTAATTAATATGGCACACAAAGACCTTTCGAGTAATGAATGTTTATGTTTACCGGAGAAAGTACTTCATGCACTAAGTGGGAAGCTAACTTGCATAGTGGCATGGCTCTCTGTGTTCCAACTGTTGACGCTTCTGTGGTTAACCTAACTGCTAGGCTTGAAATGCAGCCTCAGATGATGAAATCAAAGCCACTATCAATTCACTTGAGGTGTCAATTGTAGAATTGTCACCCTTAAAAAAAGTGTGTATTGTTGCAGATAAAATAAACGTAGACTCTTAAATTAATAAAAACTGCCATATTTACCAATCTGGATTAATAAAAATGAATGCAATATTATATATAGTTCCAATTCATGACAATGCCCATGAGACTAAATATTAATGTCCTATATATTAGTGATTGGAAGAGGAGGAGAAGGCATATGATAGAGAGCCATCCTGGTTCTTACAAGAAACGGGAATCTAACAAGGCTGGGTTGGAGTGAACCACTTTGGCCCACTAACCCTTTTCCTGCTTTGAACATCCGGAGGATAAAAACAGGGAGAAAAAGTCTGGTCTTGATAGTTGAAGATGCCGACGTCGTGGCCCCCACAACAGTCACTCCATTGTTGTGGAGTCGTGTAGTATATGGAGTTGGGTTTCAACTCGGGGAACTCGGCAGCCGAGAGCGCAAAGCCGTTGTTGGAACCGACAAATAGCGCAAGACCGCCCAAGGAACCATCCATGTACCTCAATGACCCCGTCTCCGGATCATATCTATACACATCGAATCCAACCGTCGTGTATGGAGCAGTTTCATCCAAACCCATCTTGGGGCCGTAGTAAGCGTCCTCGACGTAGTAACCGTGGGGCCCCATCAAATGCTTCACAAACCGCCTCACGAGAAAGATTTCATCCGATGTCTCCGCGGCAACAAGGAATTCGTAACAGGAGCAAGATCTTTTCCGATCCGACAAGTGGCGATTATCGTCTTGGTGGTCCATAGAGACGGTCAGGCGAATCGCCCTTTTTGGGGAAAGAGGGTCTTGAAGATCCCAAGCCTCGAAATGATATACAAAGCGTGCATCATAGTAGCCCTTGATGCAGAAGAAGAAGAAGAGCCCTTGTCTGCTGGAGTAGACACACGACTCGTATCCACTCAGATCGCCTAGGGTAGTCCACTCGGCAGCAAAAAGCCAGTCTATTGTGGCGCTCACCGTAAGAGATGATAACACGGCATGAGCCGTCTTTTTCATCGGGACTACAATTAGAGAAGACGGAGCAGTAATCGACGTACTCAAAAATCAATATGGGATATCGGGCAAGGCTTGAATAGGAGGAAGTTTTATGTGACCGCCAGTAAGGGGATTAGAGAGAAACATATCACGGTTATGCTGGTTCAACAAAACCAGCCAGCCATGACATGATCCCAAGATCATATAGTTATTGTCCACTATAGATTCTTCCTCTGGTCTTTTTTGGAAACAGAGTACTCTGTTCTCTCCGAGGCTGTAAAACTGATAAACCATATTGTTGCCGCCATCAAAGGTTGGTGGTAGCATGAGCCAGGGCGAGGCTTTTGGTGGCAATTTCATATCATCATCTGAAACACTACTACTGCTAATCATAGCACAATTACATTTACCGCCCAAAAGATTATCACTTGGATTATTAGGGTACCTGAATGATTTCTCAGTAATAGGGTATTTGACGCCCACTTTCTTTGAGATCCAACTACAACAGTGCAGCCCGATATCAGTGTATTGCAATGATGTCTGGTTCATCACTTTCCGACTGCGACTACTCAAAGTAGAAAATCCGGCAGCCGCATTCGGAGAACCAAAACCTGCTGCCACGGCCTATCAAGAAGATCTTGATCCTTAATTAATTTGTTCCAAATATGCAGCCCCTCGACCTACCTAAGCTTTGCCTCATTGGCAACTCTTTTGAGTACGGCAGATGGCAGTGTAGGCCCGACCCAATATAAATAAATAAAAACACACATATAAAACAATCCATTTATTATCGGGTTTTTAAGCCATCGATTACTAATTTCATATTCACCAAAAAAATAAAAATAAAATTAAAATTAAATAACACTTCAGGTAATGAGGTGGCCACGTATTCAGTATTAAGGTAACTCTTGCATAGGTGATACGACATTAAATATTTAAAGCGGAATATATGTCGAATTAGATCGGTGAAACGATCTTTATAAAAGAATTACCGAGCCTAGGCGATCTTTATAAAGAAATTATCGAGTTCTTATAGGTTGAAATAAAATTATGTTTCTAAATCAGGTTGGCTAAGAGAGCTGGGCTTTATGGTTATAGTATGTGTCCAAGTAGGCTGGTATAATTGGAATAGTATGGGCCCCGGTGGACTGATAGTATGAGATGGTTATTGGCTCATGACTATTATGATAACTTAATAAAATACGGGAGTTTTAACAATTATGGTAATTTCCAATAAAGTAGAAATCTTAATTCTAAGTTGTGTGGATTTATTATGGAATTATGGTGTGAATATGAGATGGAAACCCTATATTGAGAAAATTCCCTTGTATGTATAAAGAGGATACAAACCTCACTTCAACCATAAGTTGATTATTCTTACTTTTTGAGCTCTCATTTATCACTAAATAAGGTTACTGATTTAAACACCGGAGGACCTACGCCGTAGCTGTCCGACTTCGGTTTTGTCTTGTAGGTCGCTCAAGTCAAAGAAGGCAGTTCGGAGCTTATCGACTCTTTCTTTGTGAGCCAAACTTTTTGGTAGCATCAAGTGGCGCCGTTTGTAGAAATACGAGGGACAACAAGCCCTTGAGCGAAAGGCGTGAGTATTAGTCAAAGCAATCATAAAAGAAATGAACATAACACCACAAATTTTGAACTTTAGCTCAGTGGTGAGCCAAATAAGAAGACAAGGGGGTGGAATATGAAGGACACTAAAGGAGAATACAAAAGAACAACCAACCATGGACACCACCATCACGGAGGAAGGAGGAAGCACTACAAAAAAAACTATGTTTGCAGACGGGCGGACCCGTCAGCGAGCCCGTCAACAATCAATTTGCTGACGGGTACCGCCTGTCAACATTTTTGGCGTCAGCAAATTGACTGCTGACGGGATAAACGTACCAATCAGCAAATGCTGACGGCATGCTGACGGATTAGGCCCGTCAACAATTCCATCCGTCAGTATTTTTTTTTAATATTTTAAAAATGCTGACGGGTCAGGCTCGTTAGCATTATTTTTATAATATTTTATAAATGCTGATGGGCCAGGCCCGTCAGCAGTATTTATAAAATATTATAAAAATAATTGGGCGGGCTAGCCCAACCCGCCCCTACCTCGACCCACAACCCAACCCAACACATCCCAATTCGCGTCAATTTAAATCTCATATATGGCATGCACTATAAAAAAACCCGGCAGTCCTGGCGGATTTACTGGCGGCCAAAAAGCCGCCAGCATTTCTGGCGGCCTTCCTGGCGGCCGAATTTGCTGGCGGATATGCTGACGGCTTTGGCCGTCAGCATTATAGGCCGCCTGTAACCCGCCAGGGAAAAAGCGGGAGTTTATCCCGCTTAATTATACTGACGGCCATACCCGTCAGTATATAAAATTGGCGTCGCTGACGGGTTTGGCCGTCAGGATCCTGACGGTCGAGGCCGCCAGTATATAATTTTTAATTAAAATAAAAATAATTTCGCTACTCCTGACGGTCATGGCCGTCAGGATACTATTTTTAATTAAAAAAAATAAAGGCCCGCTAGTCCTGACGGCCATTGGCCATCAAGAATTTAACCTAAAAATTGCGTCCAGCTCCCTGCGGCAGTCTGTATCCAGAGAGAAGAGAGAAGAGAAGAGAGAAGAGAGACAAGAGAGTGGCCCCCGTCCACACCGCGCCACCGCCGTCCACTCCGGTTCAAGCCCCAGCCCACCGCCGCCAACCCCAATCGCCCACAGCCCACCGTCGCCCTCCGGTTCAATCCCAGCCCAAGGCGGCCGCTCCAAGGTCCACCACCGCCTGCCTCCACTTCCGGCGCCGATCCAAGGTCCACCACCACCTCCACTTTCGATTTTCATTTTATATTTTTGATTATTTTTGTGTATATTTGTATTTGTTTGTATATTTTTTATATGTTTGTTGTTTAGTAATTGTTATATAATTGATTTTAAAGGTTAGAGTTTAGTGTTTGTTTAAGAATTAGGGTTGAAAATTGGGTTCATTAGAAATTAATTACAAAGTTAGGGTTAAAGTATGAGTTTATTATAATTAAGTATATACTTATGATTCAATTAACCATAATTACCTAATTAGAATTTACTTAGTGTATAATTTATAATATTCTTCAATTATAATTTAATTGAGGTTTAATTTGAAATTAGGGTTTCATTTAGGGTAAAAA
>BMAC01000137.1:699505-745910 GCA_014905375.1 Phtheirospermum japonicum
CTCCATACTCAGGTGCAGTCCCAGCAGGAGCAGCTTGAGCAGCTTCAGCGGATCCGCGACGAGCAGGCGCTGGAGATTCAGCGGATCCGCGACGAGCAGGCGCTGGAGATTCAGCGGATCCGTGAGGAGCAGGAGCGTTCCCAGTTGAGGCTCCAACAGCAGATTGAAGAAGCCTGTTGCTCGGGCCATGGTTCGTCGGCCTCCCCGTAGTCCAGATGGTGGAGATTTAGATGGATAGTTATATTTTTATACATTCGACTGATTAAACGATTTTTTGTTATTGAAATGATTTGTTTTCATTTTTTTATTAGTGGATTATTTATTTTGAATTATCTCTAAAATTTTATTTGTCTATTATTTTTAATTTGATTATTAATTAATTAAATTTTATCTAAAATTTGTTTATTATTAATATTAATTTAATTAAAATTAATTATTTCATTTGTTTATTAATAATCCCGCCAGTAAATCCTGGCGGCCAAATCCGCCAGTAAATACTGGCGGGTTTACCCGACAATAAATACTGGCGGATGTACCCGCCAGGAATACTGGCGGGCATTTCCTGGCGGCACAAGCCGTCAACGAAACCGCCGGCATTCCTGGCGGGTTACAATTTCCGTCAGGATGCTACAATCCTGACCGCAAATATACTGGCGGCCATAATCCGTCAGGAGGCCGTCAGTATTTGATATACTGACGGAATCCTGACGGATTTGGCCGTCAGGATTGCCGGATTTTTTTGTAGTGATGGGTGAAATTCAAACCCCGACCTCTTGTAAATAGAGGAGGAGTGTTACCGTCTCGCCAAGTCAATTACATGTAAGAGTTTATATATTTTTAATATATATTAGATATGTAAACTAATTTATAAATTATATTTATAATTAATAATATTGTATTTATAAATGTGTATTATATTTATGAATAATGATATTATAAATACATAATATTATTATAAATATATATATATAAAATTGTTTATAAATAATTATAAGTATATATTATTTCAAAATATATAATATTAATTATAAATATATTAATTATATATATATAATATAAATAATGATATATAATTGTTATGAATATATAATATTATTTATAAATATATAATAATAAAATTTTATTATATTTAAATCTAGATTATATTTATGAATAATGATATTATAAATATATATTATTTGTAAATATATAAATATATAATATTATTTTAAAATGTATTATAATTATAATATTATAAATTTATATTCTCCTTACTTGTAAACCTATGATCAATTATGGACCTTAAATCTAATTAAATGAATGAATCAGATTTTTTTGTGTATTTTCTTATTTAATTAAAAGCATTAGGATTGTATAATAAAAGCACTGTTGGTGTATATAACTAAAATATTAATAAAGCACTGGCAGTTTCGCAAATAAGGACATGATTCTCATTTTAACCCACACACACACACACACACACACACACACATATATATATATATATATATATATATATATATACTAGTTTAATACCCGTGTATTACACGGGGTTTATCAAAAGATAAATATAAAAAATATTTGTAATAATTACAAATTTTTATGTAAAATGAAAAATTCAAATGATGTATTCTCAACTCTTGCCTTGTACATGTCTATTCATTAATAATTTATTTACATACTTATAAAAATTCAAAAGAAGTCACATTCTAAACCCGTGCCTAATCTCTACTTATTAATTATTATTACGTTATTTTATATTTTAATGTTTAGATTAAATTCGTTAATAATATTACTTACATACTTTGAAAATATAAACGGATGTCATACTCTCAACTTGTATCGCATTGTATCGATGTCTAATCAATATTTAATAATAACGGGAAAATTCGCATAAAACTGAGTTTGGAAAAATGTAAAATATACAACACCCGCGTGTTACATGTGAATATGTGATATAAAATATTAAATTTATAAGACACTGATAATTCTATAATATACAACACCCGCGTGTTACATGTGAATATGTGATATAAAATATTAAATTTATAAGACACTGATAATTCTATTGAAAAAATATCGTTCATCTAACTTGTAGTATATGTAATTTTATTTTAATTTCTTTTTTTTTTCTGCGTAAGATTCTAATTTGTTCGTGCAAATATAAAATATTTATGTATCAATGCATTATATTTAAATTAGATAAAAAGATTTAGAATATAAATGTAAAATATACAACACCCGCGTGTTACATGTGAAGAATATGTGATATAAAATATTAAATTTATAAGACACTGATAATTCTATTTAAAAAATATCGTGCATCTAACTTGTAGTATATGTAATATTATTTTAATTTCTTTTTTTTTCTGCGTAAGATAGTAATTTGTTTGTGCAGATATATAATATATATGTATCAATGCATTATATTTGAGTTAGATAAAAAATTCTAAAATAAATTTAATATTTATTTTTTAGGCATAAGAATTTATTATTAGTATTAGTATTATTTAGTATTATGTTATATTTTTTGTTTCACTTTATTTTTACTTTTTGTTTGTTTTAACAATAGTTTTTAATATATATTTTTAATATTATTTTCAATTTATTATATTGGGATTAGATAAAAAAAACTTTAATTTATATTTTTATATTTATTTCCCTTTTGTAATAACTTTATATAACTCATATTTTTCTTATATCAATATTTAGAATTATAATAAAATTATTTCAACTTTTACTGTAAATAAAAATTAATTCAACTTATATATGTTTTTTCTAATTAGATATAAGTTTTTTATATTTTTATATTAGAAGAATAAAAATAAGATATTGAATTGGACAAAATATATTAAAGAAAGTATTATATTAGGTAAGATGTAATAAAAGAAAAATATTGAATTAGGTAAAATATAATATTAGGAAAGTATTAAAGTAGGTAAATATATAAAAAGAAAAAATACAAATTAGGTTAATATTAGGCTCGGATGACACCGAAGCACCAAATTTTTTTCCAAAGCTAATGAAGCATGGGAAGCAGACACGTAGAATAGGAGGATTTTGCATTAATATATATATATATATATATATATATATATATATATATATATATATATATATATATATATATATATATATATATACGTGCATTATGAGTTCAATTTGGTATTTGGTGTGGAGAACTTGAACTATGGATTAGACTCTAGAGCCAATTGTGTAGGTTATATTCGAGTTTAAGAATATATTAATGTTAATGGTTGTTTGATGTATTCGACTTTTAGAACATATTAATGTTAATGGTTGGTTGATGTGAATTTGGGATTTATTTAATCTATTTTCAGCTGAGAATTTATTTTTAAATAAACAGGAATTGCACCAAAAAATTTGATGTTAAACATCATAGGTTTGACATATTGACATCGGTTTTCTAACCAATGTAATTATATTTAACACATCGGTTCTTGTCATATTTCACATTGGTTTTAGAAACGATGTCTAAACCGCCGACGTGGAAAGTCACGTCGTTTTTTTGAAAAATCAACGTGTCTTTTCACGTCGGTTCTTGCCCAAAACCGATGTGAAAAGCCACGTCTATTTTATCCAAACCGACGTGAAAAGTCACGTCAGTTTTGGGCAAGAAACGACGTGGAAAGTCACGTCGGTTCTTGCCTAATACCAATGAACCACTACCTAAGTATCCAGAATGCTTATACAATTTCAATTTAAAGTTACGAACATGGTGAAGTCCTTGAAGTTATAAAAGTTCACAACTGCTTTTGATGAGATAAAGATGGAGGACGAAACCATGGAGATGTACTACGCCATTTTCTGTGATATTCTGAATCAAAGCGCTATGCTTGGTGAGGAGATTTCTGAAGCCAGGTAAGTTCAAAAAATCCTAAGACCTCTCCCCAAGAGGTTTCGTGAGAAGATCACATCACTGAAGAGTTTTATGCGCTTAAGAACCCTTGGCCTTGATGATTTACTTGGTAATCTTTGAGTCTTCAAGATTCATAATGGTTATGATGCGATACAAATCAAGGGTATTTCATTCAAATCAAGTAAACCTACACCATCTGACAAAGACGGTGACAAGGATAAAGTTGCATTCGATGCTGTAATTTCACTTATATCCAGTAACTGTGGAGAAGCTCAACAAGGGAAAATTCTAGAAAAAGAAGTCGTTGTACCCAAGTAAACTTCCTAACCATCACAGAAAAGAGAGACAACATGATACCTTAGGGTTCAAGTGAACCAACTAGAATATAGAAGAGGATCAATGTAGAGAGTTATGTGTCTTTGAAGACATAACAAAGCCCTCAAGGCAACATGGATTGCATCTAAATATGAAGAGGAGGAGGAACAAACTGAGCACACAAGTAACATGGCTGTCTTCTCCAATAATCTCGTTTACCTAGCTTAATCTGCTGCGATTAATAATGAGTGAAAAGTCGTCGGGTCTCTGGTGCATAGTCAAGAAAATGTCAAATGCAGTGGGTTCCCTATCCAGGTCCTCACGCTGTATACAATATTTAAATTATTTTTTTAATTTATCACTAATTATGAACTAATTAATTACTTGCGAGCTAAATTTATAAACATATTTAATTGAACGTTGCCAACTAATCCAACTTATCTTGTTTCAAACTTGGATACGGGTAGTAGTAAACTTGAATAGCTTGGGCAACAAGTATAAATGGCTCATAGCGATTGAATCTAAGCTTATAATTGATATCGATATGATTATACTGAGGATGAACATTTGTGCCCACGGGAGTTGGATCAAACCACTCACAATTGAACATGAGTGAGCACTTGTAAGCCAAGCTAGTATAGTCAAGTCTAACAACTTTTACGAGATGACCATATTAATCATACTCATCCCCGTAGTTTGTTCCTTTTATACAAATGCCAGTGCTCGAAGTTGATCTATTTGATCCGTATGCAACTGTGTGAAATATGTATCTATTAATATTCCAACCATGATATGTAGTCACATATCGTGATGGACCTACTACTAGACTCTTAATGTACTTGTCGGTGACATTGTTCAAGGGATCTTGTGCCTATAGCGACAGAAAGTAATTATTATTTATTATGATATCGATTTAGATGGCATATACATGTCACAATTGTATATAATTATTTTAGAAGAACTCACATATCTCTCAAACCAATCGGCGAATTCACTTTTCAATTTTTTGTTTAGTCCACCGTTTGTAATGTTTAGTTGAGACTGTTATACAACCTCCGTGAAGACACTGTATATGAATAAAATTAAAAACTATTTTAATTTATTATATGATTAGTATTTCATTAAAAAATTATAAATGATGACATTTCAAACCTGAATCTTATACTTCTTCACAGTTTAGTAAAACGTAATTTCTAGACGCATCGAATTCTTCTTTGCTCAAGAATCTTTTTCTCGATGCTGCGAACGTTTCACCATATTTTTAAACACTGAGGGAACATCGTCATCATCGTCTTCACAATTTTATCCACCATCATTACGAGGCAAATTTGTCCTTTTCGTTAAGATTTGATTTTCAAAATAGTACGAAGTGAAAGTTGACGCATCTTCTATGAGATATGCATTTACTATCGATCCCTCAACTCTCACCTTGTTCTTCATGTTGTCCTTCAGTTTGCGAAAAAATCTCTCGAATGGATACATCCACCTATATTGAACAGGATCTACAATTTTTGTCTCGTATGCTAAGTGAACTGGCAAATGCTCCATGAAGTCGAAAAAACCAGGCAGAAAGATCGATTCAAGCTGACACAAAATTAGAGGAATATCACGCTCTAAACGACTCATATCATCAGACCCAACCACTCTGCAGCTGAGGCTCTTGGTATCAACCTTTGCATGAACATATGACACTCGTAACTCTTCATTCCAAATAATCTCAATCCCTTCATATCAACGCAACGCCCAAGATTCGATGCATATCCATCTGGAAATTGAAGAGCTTTTAACCACTCACACAAGGTAACTTTTGAGTCTTATCCAGTATGTAACAAGCCTTATGATACTTTCCTGCTGCATCTTATTGTAGGCCGGGATGAAAACAAAATTCGTTCAGTTCATCCCTGGATTTGGGAGTGTCTTTTGTCTTCCCCTTGACATTCATAACCGTGTTGAAAATATTATCAAACATATTATTCTCGATGTGCATAACATCTAGATTATGTCGAATCAAATTTGTGCTCCAGTATGGCGAATCCCAAAATATGCTTTTTTTTTCCTCTAACCACTTGATTTCGTCAATTGATGGCCTCTGCATCTAGACCAGTGACTTTCAAAAGCCCCAAACTTTCTATCTCTGCCAAAATCTCTGTTCTTGACCGTACGCTCGGCGGTGGAGTCTCAACCTTTCTGCTTTTTCAAAAATTCCTTCTATATTTTCGAAAAGGATGACCACAATCAAGAAACTTCTGATGATTATCAAACCAAGATTGTTTCCCACTGCACTTGAGAGTAAATGCATCCGAACATTACATGCAATATGGACATGCCGTTCTGCCAGCCGTGCTCCAACCAGACAACATGGATAGGTGGGAAAATCGCTAATTGTCCACATGAGGGCTGCCCGCAATTGAAAATTCTATTTTCTTAGAGATAACATACGAGGGTGTACCAACCGTCCACAGATAATTCAACTCCTTAAAGGTTGTAGAAACACATCCACCTTATCCTTTGGGTTTTTGGGGCCTGGAACAAGAACACTCAAAAATATGTATTGCTCTTTCATACACATCCATGGAGGCAAGTTGTATGGTGTGACTATCACAGGCCACGAGGAATATTGCGCCCCGAAACAACCAAAATGTTGAAAACCATCTGTGCAAAAGCCCAATCTTACATTCCGACTTTCGGAGGCGAACTCTCCCCACGCACTTTTTAAAACCACGATCACATTATAAAAAAATCTAAAATCCGTTATTGGAGGGACGTAATCTCCCGACCGGCACCGTACACCACGTCATCACCGACGTCAACCTCAACCAATCATAACATGTATATCATAATATAAATATTAATTAAACACAACTTGCCGATCATCACGGCATTTCAAAACCACCAACACAAACATTCTAAAACTTTTTAAATATGAAATATTTATAATTCAACCCTAAACTAACCTTAATTTTCAAATATATAAATATTTATAATTCAACCCCAAATTTTAAATTAATTGATAAATAAATCCCAAAGAATTACTAATTATAAAACCCCCCAAATTAATGATATAATAATACCTCAGTTAAACCTTAATTATACAAAAAACCCTAAATGATACCCTTATTATATAATAATTTCTAAATAAAACCTTAATTATACAAAACCCCCTAAATAATGATAATTATACGATAATACCTCAACTAAATCTTAATTATACAATAACTCCTAAATTAAACTCTAACTATAAAAAATACCTAAATTAAATCTTAATTAAACAAAACCCCTAAATTAAACCCTAATTATATAATAATTCCTAAATTAAACCCTAATTATATAATAATACATAAATTAAACCTTAATTATATAAAACCCCCTAAATTAATGATAATTATACAATAATACCTAAATTAAACTCTAATTATAGAAAATATCCTAAATTAAACTCTAATTATATGATAATACCTAAACCTTAATTATAAAATAACCCCTAAATTATACCATAATTATACTATAATATCTAAATTAAATATTAATTATACAAAAACCCCTAAATTAATGATAATTATAAAATAATACCTCAATTAAAATTTAATTATACAAAAATTCTAAATTAAACTCTAATTATACAATAATACCTAAACTAAATCATAATTATAAAATAACCCCAAAACTACACCATAATTATATAATAATACCTAAATTATACACCAATTATGTAATTGTATTATATAATTTTCGAAAATAAAAAATCTTAATTCATAAAATAATTCAAAAAAATTAAAAGAAAAAGAGAGAGAGAAGAGGGAATTTACCTTGTGGGCGGCTGGGGCTGGGGCTGCGGTGGGCGAGCGGTTGGGTTTGGGGTTGCAGTGGGCGAGCGGCTGGGGTTGGGGCTGCAGTTAGCGGGCGGCTGAGGCGAATGGCGGAGGCAACGATGAGCACGACGTCGGGCAACGGCGAGCGCTGCGGCGGGCAACAACGAGCAGGGCTGGCTGGGCGTATGCAGTTTTTCTTTTTTCTTCCTTTTTCTTTTCTATTTCTGCAGTGAGATGGGGATCTGATTTAATATCAGAATTGCTGACGGGCACGACACCCGTCAGCATATTTTGTTTTACTTTTTTTTATATTGTTGAAGGGCCGGTACCCGTTAGCATATATTTTTTTTTTTTTAAATTTTGTTGACGGGCAGGTACCCTTCAACAAAGGTACATCGGCCTGTTAGCAAACCCATCGCCCAATTAATATGTTGCGGGTTGCTTACGCGTAGCTGACGGGCTACTCGCTGACGGCCCTTACCCGTCAGCAAGCCGTCAGCAAAGCATAAGCCATCAATATATGCTGACGGTTTTTTGCCCGTCAGCAAATGACAATTTTTTGTAGTGCAGGATTCCATACTACAAATATAAAAAGAAAACTAGAAAAAAACAAAAACAAACTTAAACAAAAAGGAGCAGAACAGTCCAAACTGTCATTCCATACTACACACAACTAATAAACTAGTACATGATTATCTCAAATTGAATTAGTTGTAATAAAATTCAAGAAGAACCTGGCCACATAAATCATTGAAAAAAAAAACACGTAATAACTCAAACTATCATGAGACAAAGTAGCAAGGCATTTATTGAATTAAAAAAATATAAAAAGAAAAAAAAACTAAAAGAAATAGGAGGAGAGTAGTCTAAATTATCATTATATATATATACTATGAAACTAATCAGCTATTATGAGATTCAAGTATCAATATGAATTATATACTAGTATTTTTTTTCAAAATGAATTAGTTGGGAAAAAGAAATAAGGAGAACCTTTTTACATAAATTATTGAAAAAACAAACATAATAGTTCAAACTACCATGAGACAAAGTAATATGACATTAATGAGCTCCATACTACAAAAATATATAATTAAAAAACCAAAAAAAAACTAAAATAAATACGAGCAGGGCAGTAAAAATCGTCTTTCCATTCAAAGATTTATACCTAAAAAAACTCAGCACGGGTCAAAACTAAAAAACTAGTATTGAATTAAACGATTTATACGGAATGAAAAAAGAGAATGGATTCAATTCAAAATCCTATACTGCCCTGACAATTCAAGAATTACTTACGCGTCTACTTCACTCTCCATCACCTCCACAGTTCTTCGATAAACCATCCACACAAACTACTCCAATAATGATGAGTCTCAAATCTTACAAACTTCCAGTTCGAAATGACTGGTTATTGTTGGAAATTTATTAATTTCCAATTAAAGTGGGCAACATATTTAATTACAATTATATTTGTCATTATTTTATATTATTGTTGGATTCAATTAAGTGATCTAAATAACGTAAGAGTCCTATATCTACTGGAATTTGATATGAAATTAATGAGTAGATACATGATAGAATCAGTATAGCAGATTATGAGAAACCCTAATTGATAACTATATAAAGATTACATGGTTATGGTCCCAATATAATAAATCGTTCATTATTATTATTGTTGGACTCAATTAAGTGGAATTTGATATGGAGTTAATGAGTGCATACATGATAGAATCAGTATAGCAGATTATGATAAACCCTAATTGATAACTATATAATGACTACATGGTTATATACTAAATCGTTCGTTGTTTTTACTCTCCCCATCAAGATAGAAAAACTAAGGCCTTATAAGAGATTTAGGTGAGGAAGATCATTAAACCAACCGAATACACCTGTGTTCGTGTTCTTGCTTATTTTTGGATTAGGAGTCTTGTCTTGTACTATGGGAGTTAATTTCTCCATACGATTACGACTACGGATCCAGATATTTCGTTAATCCAGAAATCTTTAATAATTAAAGGTTGATGCTTATATATATTCTAGAATTATTTCGCATTTTTTAGGATATACGGTATATAAATTTTATATGTTAGTTATCTATAAAAATCCATTTACATGTGAAATATCCATCGATTATGAATTTACGAATTATCTGTGTATTGATTTTGTGTTTGCATTAAAGTGTTGGGGAAAAAGATTCTTTGACACCTATATTTGTAGCGTTTTTATGATTTGCAACCTAATGTTTTTTGTTGTTATTAACAACCTAAAGTATGCGGGTTTCTCTCTTTGCAACCTTCAGGCTATTTTTCATTTAAAAATGGTTGAATCGAATCACGTAAACTTCATGCCTCATCACCAATTATTATGTTGGGAAATATTTTCATGTTTTTAGAATGAGGCATGAGGTTTACGTGCTTCGATTCAACCATTTTTTGAATGAAATAGACTAAAGGTTGCAAAGAGCAAAACTTGCATACTTTGGGTTGTTAATAATAACAACAAAAAAAATATTAGGTTGCAAACCATAAAAACGTTACAAGCATGCGTGAATTCATAATTCCATGATAAATTCATTAAAATGCAAACATGAATTTGCCTTCTGTACAGCGATCATCACGGGTTTATGAATTAAATCTTATATTGTGACTTTCCTTATTCACAACAAGAAGTTAATTGCATTGTTCCTTTTTTTACAAAAGACTCTCAAATACGTTCTGACTTCAGTTAAAAAGAAAAAGAAAATCAGAAATCTGTGAACAGGGTCTTCTTCCCCAAATTAACAACCCACCATAACACCTTCAACCCACAAGCAATTGAGGTGGGCGACGACCATTAGGTCTAAGGCTGCACACCCACCGCTTCACCTCCTCGTCTCTTCACTATCGCGATGCGCCAGGCGGCAGAACGTGACGGCGTCGCAACCGGCCATCACAGCCCTTACACCTGCGGCACCCCGCTTCATGTTCTCCTTTGGTATTTTGGGCGGCGTTAATCGAGAGTGAGGATGAGGATTCCGGTAAATCGGTCCGTTTTAAGCTGGACTGGAACCGGGGGATGTAGCTGCTGGATGGCGGCGCTGGTGGCTTGTCGGAGAAGAGGGTGTATGGGATACAACTTTTAGAATTTGGGGGCTGATCTGAATTTGTTCGGGTTTTTTGGGACCTGATTGAACTTTATATTTTTTTATTGGGGTGCCTTTGTGTAAATATTTTGCAATTTTCAGTTATCATGGGCCTACTTGCTGTTTTCGAGTGTTTTGGGGTTATTTTGAAAATTGTGTATCTTATGGGCCTAATGTGCTAGCTTGGGTTTTTTATTAATCTTAACCGATTTAGCTTTTGAAATAAATGTTTGTTTTTCTTTGGACTATCATGGGTTATATAAATTGTGATTGAGCTTATCTAGTTTTTTTGTATTGACGAGGTTTAAGTCTAATTTGGTAATTTTAGACTTTTAAATTAGATTTGAGTCTAATTTGGTCTTTTAAGGCTTTCATCTAAATAAAGTTAATAAATTAACGTTTAATTTGGTTTTTAGATTTGATTAGAATTGATTGAGGATGTAATTTATTGGAGAATAATTAATATTCTCGTTCGAGTACTTTAGTAGTTTTCAATTAAATCAATCAAAGCAATAAGTTACCTTCGTAACCTCTGATGTAGAGAGAGATTTTCCTGAACATTACATAGATGGTAATGTGAAATTTAGTCTTGCGAATTGTGATCGACTCTTCAGTTTGACAAATTTGGCCGATAATGCTACATTGCTAACTTATACGAGTTCTCAATTTAAATTTTAATGTGGGTAAAATTTTGAGCTAATATTTTGATATTAAATTCTCGTTAAATTTTGGCTTAAATTACAAATTGATTTTTAGCTTAAATATATATATTGAACTTGGTTTATATGTTGTGAATTTAATTCACATGTCAGTTAGACATGAGTCTAAATAGGTTACATGAGGCTCAAATCTAAATAAAGTTGAATTTTTAAGTCTAATTTAGTTTGATGGACTTTAAATTCAAATACAGTAAATATAAACTCATGTTCATATATAATTATACTTTTCGGACTCAAATTAAAATTAACATTAAATTTAATTTCATTTAATCCAGATTAAGGTTAGATGTTGAGATTAACTTTTGTCGATCTTGAAATCCTTATAAGGTTTAAATTTTGGTTTTAATTTTTTGACTTAAATTCATATAAGGAGTTTCGGATTATGAACTTGGAAATATGGTATTGGGTTAACAAAGGGTGAAATTAATTCAACCCATAAAGATTGAGTTATTATTGAACTTATTCGATAATTAATCTATAAAGATATAACTCATATTCAGTTGGAAACTATGAAGTCCTAATAAGGTTATATTGAGTTTATTTTATAGGCTCGTTGTGTCGTAGATTTATTCTACATAACGGAATGGATTTTTAGCCTAATGTATTATTGGGTTCTAAATTCAAATTAAGTTAATTTTTAGGATTTGAGCTTGTTTGAAATTTAATTCAAGTACATTTCAGTTATTTAAGTTTTAAATCAAAATAAAGTTGGATTCAATCCATATGTATCTTTTAGGGGACGATGTTTAACGTTGTTAAATTGAGTAATAATTATTGGTTCGTACTCAATATGTCTAGTAATATTCATTTTGGTTAATCCAAACAGCACGTAGCCTTCGCAACCTCTGTTGTGAAGAGAAACTTTATTGATTTTACATAGATGATGGTGTGAAGTTGTTTATGCGAGTTATGATCGACCCTTTGGTCTGACATAACCTGGCCGAATAACAAAGCACCTGTAATAATAAACATGTGATAATTACAATTTTCTTCTTTTCATGTGGGCATTGATCGGTCGTTCGATAGACTTTGTCTGACAAAACTTATTATCAGTGTTTGACCATTACAACAAGGACACCGCTGCAGTCAATTTCCTGTCCTTCTATGAGATTAATGTTGTACTAGGTTCCTTGTAATGTGTCCCCATTTGGTTCACTTTTCCATAATTTATTTATGTTACGGTGTAAACTTTTTTGTTCGTTTCTTTTGTTCTCTAAATTGATTTCCTGTTTATTTTAACTTATTTGCCAATATTTATTTTATATGCTCGTGGCACTATTTACGGGTAACATTTAGGGCCTTAAGTATGAGGTTAATTGACCGCTCGTCGTTAAGCGTCAAATTCAATATTTATTATTCCTCAACTTTTCTCTACTAATTAGTAGTAGCGATAAGTAAGGGTCGATCTCACATGGAGTGTGGTTTAGATTGTGATAGTTCGTATTTTATTAAACAAGTAAATGGGGTAAAAATTGTGAACTAATCTAAGAGAATTAACTAGCAAAGTAAATAAACGAATAATTAGGAAACAAATAAAATACGTAATTGAAATAATGAAGAATTCAATAATATTAAATCTCTAGTTCTAGTTCAGCATCCACCCTCGATCCACTCATCTAACCAACCACAATATCATAATCCATTCATCATATGCGACTAAAAACCAAAAGCAGCAATAAGCTCTGCTACTCGAATTTGCCCTTATCGTTTACTCAATCAAGATAAGCTCTTCAATCAATTCTAATTATTGAACAACCTACAATAAGCTCTCTATATTTAATCCAATAACAGCATTAATACCCAGGCAAATAGGCTAATCTAAGTAATAAACACATAAGCTCGGTTTATTTAACTTATGTTGTGTTGTCCATAACGATGCATAATCATTAGTTGTTACCAACGAAATAGAGATTACGACAATAACACGGGAAGCAATCTTATTTCTAGTAATAGATAACCAATCTCTAATATAGGTGATCAAGCCAAATTAAGAATCAAGCAATCATGAATTAAGAATAGAACAACACAAACAATTACATATGAAGAACGAAAGATAATACTGCACAAATTAAGTAGAACATAGTTTCATGAGGTTTTCGCATCCCTAGAACTAGATAATAGGTTTACTCACTCATGGAGTTAACAAAATAAAAGGAAAGGTTCAGATAAACAAACATAATCCTTGAGAGAATAGGAGGAACGATGTGTAGAACTTGAATCTTGCGTCTTGATCTTCAGTCTTCAAGTTTTCTTGCGTATGAATGAATTGGAATGACTTGGGACCTCTATGGAACTCCTTAGAACCCTAGGACATGTTATATGTCTCTTTGGGACGGAATTACGTCAGGTTTATATAGGATTCTTCTTTCTTTCCGCGCAAGTTTTCTTTCAAAAATAGCTCGGCCGAGTCGGCGTCGACAGGGCATCGACCGACGCGTGCCAGCCCTAGGCGTCAACGGGCATCATCCGCCCGCGTCGACCAGCATGTGCGTCAATCGACGCACCTTCAATCGACGCTACAGAGAGTTACCGTCGACATGGCGTCGACCGACGGACTTTGGATCGACGCTACTGCAGCTTCTCGTCGACATGGCGTCGATCGACGCGCGCAACAAGCATGAAACATCGCACATCGCGTCGACCGACGCGGGCCATCCTCGGCATCGACGCGAGCGTCGACGCAGCGTCCTGACTCGTCGGTTTTCTTTCGCCTGTTCGTTGACCCTCGTCTCTCGACTTCCTTGTTAAACCTCTTTCACTCAATACAGCACCAAACACTGTAAAATAAGAAAGAAATATACAATTGGTGCTCCTCCACTCGTAATAATGAATATGCGAGAAATAAACATATATGAGAACATTAAGCGCATAAAAACATAGGAATTAAACCATCAATTATCGTACAATTTCTCGCCTATCATTAATAATGTCAATGATTCCTTCTAGATATTTGTTGAAACTATTAATTTCTTAATTATTGTTTCACTAAGAGAATATGGAACATCAAGGAGTACGTTAAGAATTATATATTCTCTCAATGATATTATTTATTTGAACAAGAAAATACATAAGTACTCATTTGCATTTATCTCATAATAAAGTTGCAGTAGGACACCACATTTGAAATGCAGAAGTAATAAAATAACGAATTCAATTTTTTATTTTTGCCTGATGGTGCGAATGTCCTAAGTACGCTTCTCACTTTAATATTAGTTGTTTTAATTCTGTTTTGTACAATTAAGTATTTGGTGGGTTTCTCACAAAGTATTACAGTACAAATGTTACTGATTGTGGAGTCAATGGTCAAGTGATGTTGAAAGATACATCCATACATGACTATGACAAAATAAATGTAATTGAGGTTATACGATTTTAAGTTGTCATTGATAAAGGTTATTTGAGTTTGTAAGAGAATACGGTATTCACTTCTATTTCTACTCTGTAAATAGATAATTAATTTTATCTCTTTCAATGTTCATATATTACATGTTCTTTATCATGGATAATAACATCTCATATTATAAAACTTTGCATGTTGATTTACATGTACAAAATTTATAGAATATTCTTTAAGGATATGATAAGAAATATGATTCGTCTATTTTCTTTATCGTAAATTTTTGGAGAAGCACCGGATAATGCAATAGCATTGCTATTAGAGTTCTAAACTAAGTAGTAGCAAACTAAATTCCCATATGGATCTTGAGTATGCAAAATTCTGTTCTTAGACATTTGTATATTTGGGGTTATCCAACCACAGTAAGACTTACGGGTCTCCAACAGAACTTGGATTTACGAATGCAAGTTACTACTTTTGTTAATAACTTTAGAGGTTCTTTTGTAATGGGATATAGAGTTTATTTGAGAGAGTTGAGTTTGAGTGGGAGAAAAAGCAATTGGCTTTATCTTTGGTAAGGATTATGATATCCTGCTACAATTGTAATTGACAATGATTCTTTCGTAACATTGTTCAATATACAGTTTTTGGATCACCAAAGTAATATTTAAAGATTCAACGTCTAAAGGCAAAATCAACAATCTCAAAATAAGCTATTAGGTACATTAGATGAAATTTCAGGATGACAATGATATTTTGGAATCTGATCTAGTTTTCAATAAGTTTGAGTCTAATTGGTCATAAACGAATTTAAAATCGAAAATATCTCAATGACAATATTGAGGGATATTTGGTATGTCTATTAGAGAATTTTCATCTAAATAAAGACATTGAGTGAATTTTCTCTTTGGTTATTGGAAAAATCTTTAGAATCATTGTGGCATTAAAACTCGTTTGAGTTGACTCCTTATTTATGGTACTATAATTATCATTAAGTTATTATACCATTTGGTGTTGGGATAAATAAAGTTGATAGTTATAGACACCGTAAGTTCAGTGAGAGTATTACATTACTAAAGCCAATTAAATTTAACTCATTTACTGCCCTAAGAATGAGTTTAAACAACCACACCATGATTTTCTCTGATTTTGTTCTCGTTTAAATCAATTTTTCCTTCAATACACTACACCCAGTACAGAATCAAAATATTCAATGTAGAATTTTCGGTGGGAAAATTCCTAAATGAACATAAATGGGGCCAGAGGATATGTGAGAAAAGATGCATTATGTGTTGATTTAGGATTCCATGATTTTGGATCGATGGAAAAATAGGGACAATATAGTACTATTGAGATTTAATTAGAGTTAGTAGAAAGATAAACTTTGACTCTGAATAAGTGGAATACAATTTTCATCTTTCGGTGCAAATGGGAATTCTCCTTTAAAATAACAAAAGATACCCCCAAGTTCCCTCTCTCTCTCTCTCTCTCTCCCTCTCCCTCTCCCTCTCCAGGGAGGAGTAAACTTGTTTCCGTCAGCAAGGTGAATTATACGAGAAAGACCAAAGAAAAGAAAACGTAAAGAAGGCTCATGGCCAAAGAGTAACAAGAAAATGCACAAGTTATTTATAACAAAGTTTTATTCTTAAACACAATTAGCAGCTTTACAATCAAATGTTTCCCCAACCACATTTTTGAACTTGATTCATTAAGCCTCTTCGATTCACACACTGTTAAAATCAAATCATCGTGCTACTTAACAAAGTAAGCAACCCCATCACAAGAACAAAAACAAAAACAAAAACAAAAACAAAAACAAAAAAAGATGTATAAATATATATCAAGCACACATGGATTTTGAGAAGTTATGGGAGATGAAAAATGATCTCAAGGCTCCATCTTGGGAGCCAAAGTCATGACAGCGTCTCCGACGGTGAGGAAAATCTTGTCCTCTCCGATGGTGTTGGTGAAGCCGGATGCGTGGATCTTATCCAGCACCACCTGTCCGGGATTCGCTAGAACAAGCTGAATAATAAAAAGGCATCCAACAATGTTACGTAAGAACTCACGAAATAATTTTAGATTCTTTATTAAAATTAAATATATCCTATTGAGTTTTGTATTTCTTTGGCAAGTAATTACTTTTTCAATAAATAGTGTCCAATACACCAATTTGTATACTATAGAAACACATGTCAAGGGCGTCTTTGTAATTTCTTACTTGTATATCTCTCTTTCGTAGACTCTTGTGTAGATCTTCCAGGGCATGGATACCACTAGTATCTATATCAGTCACAGCTGAAGAATAGCGAAAAAACAAACAAAACAAATTAATAATAATAATAATAATAACAACAATAATAATAATAAATTAGCTTGATTTAGATTTGTATATGTGCATTGAGAGTTCAGATGAGTAAAAAAAGAAAAAAAGTCAAATGAGCTTAAAAATGTTGCTTACGTGACATTTCGATCACCAAATTCTGAATTCTTGGTTGACTGTTCTCTTTAAGGTGTTCCTCCTCATCCGCTAGCAACCTCAGTATCCTGAGGAAACAACAGTCATCAATAATCTTCATTAGTACTCGTAAGATCGAGTCCCACATGTCTGAAGAATATTAGAAAGCTTTTACAACGACAGTATCGATATATATACCTCTCCCTGATGTAATTGGAGTTGGAAAAATAAATAGCAGAATCGACTCGGACGATCACAACACCGGGAACCTTTGTCGCCTCCGGATATTGCTGAATGTTTCTGTAAACCGATGTTCTCGGGACTTTACCAAGAACTGCAGTCCGAGGCCTCGTAACTTGAAGAAGAATCTTGGCAAATGATATAGAAACCTGTCATAGTACCAAGAACCATTCATAAGCTCGAATGCTAGAGAAAAAAAAGGGTTGAACCCAAATACTGTTGTTTTGTCCTACCGCGATAAGAAGGCCAATTTCAACAGAGATGAAGACGACTCCGAAAAAGGCACCCATGCAAGCGACAAAGTCGAACTTATCAATCTTCCATATGAGAATCATTGCCTCGTAATCGAACAATCCGACCACGGCCGATATGATGATGGAAGCAAGAATGGCATTTGGAGTGTACTTAAACAAAGGGGTGATGAGTTCCAATGTTAGTAACACGACCATAGACATTACGATGTTTGAGACGGCCGTGTTGCATCCAGCCATGTAGTTCACGGCAGAGCGTGAGAAAGATCCTGATGACAATAAGAAAGTTATTAAAAAAATGAGCGTGTTTTTACTTGGAACGTGAAAGTATAAATGTCAATAAGATTTAAATACACTGTATTGTAATTCATCACAATTTTTTATATATATATATATATATATATATATATATATATATATATGATTGGATTCAAATGAGAACCCCGTCATTATATGTGAACCTAGGGACTGATCCTGGCCTTAGATCTAATATTGCACAGTACAATTATATGTCCAGGTTCATTGTGCTTTTTACACAGTACTGTAGTGCTAATATCAGTCCAATTTTTTTAATTTAATTATATATATATATATATTTTACGTTTTAAAACATGCAATATGTATCTTAAATTGTAGATRTTGAGAATGTGATTAATTTGATATATATTTCATTCAAAACGAATAAAATTTGAAAAGGTTATGGTTTGTTGAAGATTTGAGTTTCATTTCAAATGTTTGAATTTGCAGTTTATAGACGAAATTTGCGATACTTTTTGTATACAATCGTAATATTTTTTTTCTTAATATATTGTGCTTTCTAATGAACAATGTATTGCTCTTTGTAAACGTTGATATATGTCCAAAATATCATTTTTAATTAATTAATGCATTTTTTTACATTATTACCATGCTGACATGTCATGATTTCAACCATCAAGATTATCCAATCTAATGGTCAAGATGAGTCCCTAGGTTCACATATAATGACGAGTTCTCATTTGAACCCAACCCTATATATATATATATATATATATATATAAAGTATTGCATTTATAAAAATTTTATTTTAATTGTTTGTATAAATGTTCTCATAAATTAATGTATATTGTTTTTGATAAATTAATGTATATTGTTTTTGATATGGTGGGATGTTAGTAAACATTACTATTAAAATAATCCAATTAATGATTATCAAGATTAAAATATTGATGATATAATATATGTCAATATGTGGTATGTATCATATTTTTAGAGAATGCATTTAGTATCACGACTATAAATTATTCGTGATGGACACATGAATACTTTAGAAAGTATTGGTAAACCCTATGCCAATAAGCTATGTATATAGAATTATAAGTGTATAAAATATATGATAATCCTTTGACTTGAGGTCAATACGCACTTTGTTGTTTTGACCATGATCAATTCTTCCACTCCTTTTAGGGGTAAATATGGTTTGTTTTGGGTGCATCATAATGAAAATATAAAGGTGGTAGTTGAGCCAACAAAGAAATTCATTGCTCGATTGAAATTTCGAGAGAAATCACTCATAATTTAGGTTGACTAAAGTCATTGGTCAATGCAAAAGACATATTCAATATAGTAGTTGAGTATGGTCTAATTGTCAACTAATAAATATGAGATAAATTGATTAAGTTATTAAGATAGACATTTAGATAAATTTCAAGTTTAATCGAGTGATTCGTAATGAAAAGAATTGCATCATAGTTTTGTCTAAAGATTATAATTCGCTGTTTAAGTATATGTTCTTTATATATTGAGTTCGTCGAATTACGCCGTCGCCAAATTTGTTTGGATTATCATGAATCGATGTCATATATAAAGGCCTATAGGGTCATAACATATGTGAGACTTTTCTGATTTAAGAGTTATCCTGAAAGTATTAAATATTCAATTTTGAATTGTAATATTTAATTATTAATAATTATGATGTTAATTTTTATTGATAAAAATTATTTAATTAAATTAAATTGAATTTGAATTTAATTATCACTTTTATATTAATAAAGATATTTGAGTCAAAATTATTTTGAATCCATGTCTCTGTACAGCCTAACTTTTTTTAGATGGGGTTCTGTCATGTACCTTGTACCTAGTATATAAATTATAAAAAGAATTTTTAAATAATATCATTAACAAAACTTGAGAGCTTCAGTGCGATTTTCTATCTTTTTCAGTCTCAGAGAGTTAATTGTGCTAATCTTAATTTATTGTAAGATTTTCGTGCTATATATTCCTTCATGTTATGAATTTGTTGTATAAAAAAACATTTAAAACTTGTACACAATACCAACCTGTGGCGACATAACAAGATGTCATTGAGCCGACAATGTTCATCGTGCCTAATGCTACCATTTCCTTGTTTCCATCCAAGTGATAGTCTTTCATGGTAGCAAATGTTCTGCCGATTGCTACAGCTTCCTGTGGCATATATATTAAGTCGATTAATACTAATATGAAATATGGAACTGTTTACCACAAAATGAAAAAAATAATAAAAAAAAGTACTTTTTTTTTAGTTTTAGATGAAGTGATTTATTGTATGTCAGACTTAAAAGTAGTTGAGATTCTTGAGAATCAAACGTTAGCAATTTTTAGGCCGATCGTTGATATGGCCTGCTTGGACTACATTTTTATGGGCTCGAAATCGGCTGGGCCTGATATGCCTGAAGTCCAAGCGACTTGACATGAATTAGGCATAATATGGGGTTTGGGTTAGGATTTGGCAAAAATGGTGATCCAAGCGAATTTCGACCCGCCCGATTTTTTGGGTTGGCCCGACAAACTCGGGTCTGCTAGGTGTTTGTGTGTTTTCTACAGCAAAAGTGTATTGTTTGTGTGAGATAAACAAACCAAAAGCAAAATAAAAAATCTACAGCACACATTCCTCAGCATTCAGAATCTGATTAAATTATGCAGAAGTATAATTTGACACTCGAAGACACTAAAAACGATTTATTTTCTTTTATTCGTTTCCCTTTTTCTCTTATTTATTTATTTATTTATTTCTGTGCGTACCGTAAGTGCAACCAACCCGGCCACAGCGCCGATTCTGAAACCCGTGACAAGATAGCTGCCGGTGAAATGGATTTCATGCAAAGATGGAGGGTTGATGCCTCTTTCAATATGGTTCACCTTCAATCCCAAGTTCAAATAAATAAATAAATCAATCAATCTTATGTTAGGTTTCATTTCACCTAGTTTAACAAACGATACTTGTACGAAAAATATAAACTGAACAGCTTACGATTTGAACTCCCTTCTTTTCAGCATGGGTGATGAAAACAAAGAAGGTTGAAAGGATAACTGAAATGAGTGGAGCTATTGCAGGAACCCAAAATAGTTTCCTGTTCTTTTTACCCTGATCCAACATAATCAGACCGAAACAAAACGTTAATTATCGTTTTTCATTAACAAAAAGACTTGTGTAAGCAAATCCAAAGCGCGCAATTAGTCTAGGCTTCTTACAATGTACTTGGCAAAGAGCAGGAAAGCCAAGAATATGACACCTATTACAATTGTCTCCCAGTTCCACTGTAAAAAAAATATATATAAAAATTAATTTTATTTTTTTTTTAAGATTACTAATATTTGTTTTACTAACTTACCCCCTCCATGGGTGCAATTTGAATAGTAGATTTAATATCAATTCTGAAAAATGGTTGGGGCTGTTTTACTTTTTTCAGTTATGAGGTTAAATTTCAGGGGTAGCTCTTGTAACTATATGTCATAAAATCGTTGATTGGTCTTATCTTTATCTTACCCCGTGATGAACGGTAGTCCAAACCGAACGCATAACAGAGACTATATCGGTTTTCTTGGTGAAAGCTGAAGTCTTTATACCAAGCAAGCCTTTTAGCTGTTGAAGGCTGATGGTAATGGCTGCTCCTGCCATAAATCCCACAATCGCAGCATGAGAGAGAAAGTCAATCAAGAAACCCAACCTGAAGTAAATCATATTTTCAAAGTTAGATATGTATGATAAGTTTACTAGAACAATGTATGTGATAATAGTCAAAGGGATGAATTACCAAAAAAAAAAAAAAAAAAAGAAACCAATGATGTGCTAAAATATTATAAATACCCCCTAGATATTTATTTGTAATATCTTAAGGGGCTATCTGTAATTTTGAAAGATATTATAATCATCCGAACGAATAATTAGATTAAACATTAAAGGACGTCGTTGTTATAATCATCCGAACGAACAATTAACCTGAAGAAACCAAGAGCTAACTGAGTAACCCCGGCGAAGAATGTAGCGGTGAAGGCGAGGCGTTGGTAATCATGCTTGTGTTTGGGATCGATCTCATTTCGAAGCATGCTCCCAAGCAAGAGAGACACCACGGCCACGGGTCCAATCGCGATATCTCTTGAGCTACCCATGATAGCGTAAATCAGGGGTGGAACAAAACTACTATCTGCACATTCCAAATAAATGGCCTTTTGAGTTAAAATCATTGGGGGTTTCGATATATGGTATGAGGATGCAATGAAAGCTTACATAGCCCAAACTGGGGATCCATGTTTGCAAGCTTTGCATAGCCAATATCCTGCATAGCAAATATAAAAAAAGTCAAGTATATGAAGAATGTAATGTTTCCAAATATAAGCTAAAATCTGTTTAACCATGAATCTGTGAGTGTTTTAATTATGTATACAAGTTAAACAAGAAGCACAATTAGAAACTTAAAGGACCCTAACCTATGCTTTCATATTCCTATTAAAATATGCTATATATTAAGCAGTGCGTAGTCGAAATATGTAACAAGGGGTGCGAGTTAATAAAAAATAACATGACACACACATTAAATAAAATCTATTAATAAGAAACAAGTTTGAAATTCAAACTAGCAAAAAAGGAACCATCCAAGAATCAAAGAAGAAAAATAAATTATAAAAATATGAAATGTGCACAATTTTGGTCCCAATATTGAAATTTGAGAAAGAAAGAAAAAAAAAAGTCTCATAAGAATCAAATAATGTTGCATATTTAGTCCTAAGAGTTTATAAAAATATATATAGTAGGACCAAAAGTAAAGGGAAGAAAAAGCTTTTTAGTGGGAAAAAATGGCAAACAAATCTCTTGGTGGGACCAAAAAGTAGAAAAAAATATATTCTAAAACGAATAAAAGTGAATTATAAACAAAGGGCATTAATTCTATGGACTAGAAGTGCAAATTTCTAAATAGGGAGATTAATATATAACCTTGTTCTTTAATATATATAATAGCTATCAAAGTATTACTAAAAAGCTAGAGTAAAAAAGAATTGATTACCTGAGGGATGCAGAGACTCGCAATGGTAAGTCCAGCGATCAAATCACCTTTGAACATGTGAAGTTTGTAACGTCGTCCCCATTCGAGAATCGGGAACACGGCTTGGATCCCGAGTAGCATCTTTTTTGATTTCGGTTGGTCCTTGAAAGGACGAAGGGGATCATCGTGAAAGAAAGTCTCTTTAAACGTAAACTTGAACTCTTCAAAGAGGCTTTGCTTAGGTGGCACCCCAACCTTGTGAACATACGGCACATTGTCCACATGGCGACGCGAAGAAACTTCACTCGCCATTTCAGCTTCGTCTCCTACACGATTGCCACTCATTTTCGACTGAAAAAAAAAAAAGAAAAAAAGAAAAACATTATATCAGAAAAGACCTTTATTTTTCACTAACTTAAAAGAGAATGTAAGGCAATGCAGAAAATTTATGAAAGGGTTAGTTACCAGAAATTAGTATGCAGGAATAGCATAAAAGATATTATAATTTTCTCTTAGTATATGAAACATAGTGGCTAAGTTGATAGCTTATATAAGCTGCAAGAACTTAAAAGTCAACTGTATTTGAGTATAGAAGAGCCAAACTCAATCCCAGATGGGAATGAACCTAGATCACATACAAACTACATTCAGAATTGCCTTAAAAGGCTAATATTTGGGTTGACAATATTTTTATTTTTAATGATGAATGATTGAGAATAGAGGTTTCTGATTATTACGTATAGAATATGAAGTTGACGAAAACAATAACTGACAGCCTCAGTTTATCTTTTTGGAAGTCCAAAAGTGTATACTAGTCTACACCCTTTTGTAATTTTCTTACAAGTAAGCTAATAAAGTGAATTGTTTATTCGCCTCTAATACTGGCTGGTATTCAATAAATAAAGTGCACAATGTTTTCAGTCTCCACGCTCAGCCGATGTAAGTGGGGCATTGTCTATTCGTGATTCTCAAATGTCAAGTTAAACTTCTAAAGGACCCAACTTTTTCCAGGAATAGACTGGGAATACAAAGGTAATTAAAAGAGGAATTTTTGCACTACGAACACATTTAAGGAATATAAATATACACATCAATAATAAGGGATAATTATATAACATATTATTGATTATTACTTATATATATGTTTGTGTGTGTATATATATTTATATATTACAAATTATATACGCAAGAAAATATTATATGTAATAGGTTTTTCCAATTATATGTTTAAAAATATATAAAATAAAATGATTCGAACTCGACTCGACTTGTGATTTCGAAATTAAACTCACGGGTCGACCTTGAGCTCAAGTTCATTTTTATAGAGCTCGAGTCGTGCTCTTGTAATTATTTCGAGCTTGAGGTCGAATCAACTCGTTTAACGAAAATCATGTTGAAGTTTGATTTTGCTTTGTATTGAAAGGGCAATATGTTTGGGCATTTTTACTTATGAATGGGGAAAATGTAATACTGAATCAAACTCATGTTTTTTATCATTTTCAATAATTTATGGGTTACTTTTTGTAACCAGCCTAAATCTCATGGGGTGTTTGTAACGACGACAATAATAATAATAACAATAATAATAATAAGGGATCAGTATTACAAAACTACTCCTTAAGTTTAGATTAGGTAATAAATATCTTCTTAAGGGTGTATTTTGTAAAAGATAAAACAAGTATTAAGAGGATATTTGAAATTTTGAAAGATATTTGGATATATTTTTAATTAGACTGAACTTTAGAGATAATTCTTGCAATTAATCCTATAATTAATAATTCATATAATTGGAAATATCTGCTTGCTTACGTGGGGAACTCTTTTTATATGATATCTACATATTTTGTGTCTGGAAGTGTACCTATTTGTGACCATATGTTAAAAATTAGCAAAATGACACAATTAGCTGACGGCTTGAAGCAGAACGTGGCTAGTGTTTCCCATTGAAGATACCAGATTATTACATTTAAACTTACGAATTAAAGATGGAAAACGTCGTACATTTTTCTAACCCCACATTTAAATTCTTAAGATTCCGAAAATCATTGATTTATAATGAAACACGAGCAGGAAAAGGTGATGGGCCGGACTTGACATCCTAAAGCAATCGCCTCTTTCCCAATTTATTGGGGACACAAATATTATTCACAATATATGTACATGGTTGCGGTTATATCCGACCCATTATACTGCACACATGGTGTAAGTAGCATGTTAATCCACTTGTTCATTTTAATTGAACGTTCCTTTATTTGATACTTAATATTCATTATTTTTAAGTATATGTTTTTTAATTTTATTTGAAATTAATTACATTTTACAGAAAGAAAATTAAATTATAATTAAATATTTATTTGTTAGTTACTAAAAACTCATCATATATTAACACGGTGTTTAATATTTAATTTGATAGTATCTTTGTGTAACAAGGTGCAGATAAATAAAGTCAAGCAAGAAAGATATGATCATTATTTAACTTATTGTAAGCCTTGTTAATTTCTTGTGGGCCTAAAATTATTGAAATCTTCACAACTCCTTAGTTTAGGCCAACTGAAAGCTACCCGACACTTTCTACGATGAATTCGAAAGTCCGTAAATCACTCTCTCAAAGAATATCTAATGACACGGCGATAATTTGTTATTAAAAAGTAAGTATGTTTTACATAGACATCACATACTATAAAAATTAATTAAAATATTGAACTAAGATTACTGTGTTTGAAAAAAAGATACATCTTACGCCATCTCACTATAAACGATCTCACATGAGATAATTGTAAATAAGTAACGCGTTGTTCAAAAGGTGTCAGTTCCATATTGAGTCATGCTTACGCTAACACAAACGATTCATTTACAAAGTTTTATGAGAATGAAATAATTATCCATTATAAATAAATAATTACTTATAAAAGGATATTGTTACAATAAAACAATAAATAATGAAATAAATAGGCAATAAAATGTTCCGCTCAATCCAAAACCCGGCTTAATAGTTCTGGATAACTATTTATAATCCATGCCAGCAAATGATGTTCGCTTAAGAGGCATTCACAAATTAACAAACACATTCCGCGTAGACATTTTTGGGGGGATAATAAACAAACAAACAAACACATTAAACCGACACCAACTTTTATTTTTTAACATTTAATTCGGCCCTAATAGTTGTTTCGGGGTAACTATATTTTTTATTTCTGAGTTTTTTAATAAGGTTTTTATAATTGTACGCAGTGTTTTTAAAGCGGACCGGACCGGCCAGTCCGGCCAGGTTAACCGGGACTGGTCTCGAGCCTAGTTCGGTTTTTTACTTGATCCGGGTGGTTAATGAACCCGGTGCCACTCGGCAAGACCCGGTAAAAATTGGTAAACTAATGAACCGGTAAAAATCGGTTTTAATTTTTTTTCTAGTAAAAAAAATAAAAATAAATAGTTTCAAATTATTCCAAATATCAACTTAGTATCAAGATTGTTTTAAGTGATCCTAAAATTTTAAATGATCTTGAATTTTAAATGATCAAGATTCATTATTTGCAAACTTTCTATTTCAAGATTGTTTTAAATGATTCTAAATTTTTGTTATCATAATAAATTCATACAAAATGAGACATACAAAATGAGACGGATTTTGAATGAATGTGTTGGATAATAGAATTGTACTTAGTATATATGATATTAATATTAATGCTATTTTTATTTCATTATTATTACTATTTTGCAATATATATATATATGTATGTAGTAGTCCGATTTGATACTCAATTTTTTAAAAACGGTTCAACATGTTGAACCAATGATCAGTGAATTAGTTATTGATCCGATTCGATGCCCTGTTCAATTTTCAAAATTTTGACTGTACGTTGTCACAGCTGATCAAACTAATCATTATTAATATATATGTTTTTCACAAATCTTACTATATTTTCACACACATATTTCTAATTGCCTAGCATATCCAACTATTATTTATTATTTTCTTATTAAATCAAATTTTATCATTATATATTTAACTTATATTAGATTATACAATCAAAAGTCATTCTTCTTTTTCCAATTTCTTCTCATTACTCTCTAGCAGAAAATCCAAAATGGAGGATATCCAATAGCAACCACATACATTTTTATGTAGATTTAACTTGGTCCGAATAATTCGAAGAAATTATATATTCTTTGTTTTTTTCCCTTTGAAAACTCAGTCTCTAGATATTATTTGACTAATTCTAAGGAAGGGCCTATGTTTCGTCCTAAGTGAATTTGGACATTTTCACAACTTTACATTTGACCTAAATCATTAAATCCAACCACTATAAGGTTATAAGAAAAGACTAAGTTACAATTTTAGCCCCGTATTTGTGGGGAATTGAAAATTTTAGTGCTTTTTTATTGTGCTAATTGCAGTCATTATTGACAGTTAAAAATTTCAGTCCAGTAACTTTCATGGGTAATTATGGATATTTTGGTTTTTAAGGGCATTTTGTAAATTAATAAATTATTGAAATTAAAATGTACCAACTTGAAACTTATATATATATAAAAATAAAATTGCGCGGAATGAAATTTATGAGACCAAAATTACAAAAAATAAAACTTACGGCACCAAATTTACTCCCTCCGTTAAGATATATATATATATATATATATATATATATATATATATATATATATATATATATATATATATATAGTTGTTTTACATTCTTATATTTTTCTTAATTAAAACTATTTTGTACTTTCTTTTAATTTTATTTCTACCTCAATCCTTAAAAAAAAAAAAAAAAAAAAAAAAAAAAAAAACCCTTTTATTTTCAGCTTACCACTAATACTTCATATATTCTTAATATTCTATTAGGAATGACATTTAAGATATTATGAAATAATATTTAGTGTACGTGACAACTGACTCGTTTGCCTTTGTATGTGCAAGGAGGATTCACTTTCAGTTGTAGTTTTAGTTTTTTAGTTTAATTATTTAATCGATTGATTAAAAGAGAAGTATAATGAGAGTAGAGAATTTTCGGGAAATATATCTATACACAATTTAAGGGATTGGGAGAAATTATGAGGATATATTAGTTAAAACACATTAATTGTCTTATTTAAAATTAAAACGGATTTATAGGACCCACATTACTAAACTTATTATAGTTTTGCAATTAGTCCTAAAATAAATAAATAAATAAAGTATTTACTGAAAAACTAGTACTAACCTTCCTTCTTCACTACAACTTGAATGGTGACTGGTCAATGCAATTCTATCGCATGCTTCTCCAATTTCATCATCTCATCTGCACAACAAAAACAACATGAATTAAACAATTTCAAAATACAGAGCTCGCGACGTAACATGTTCCGACCAAAGCTTAAACTATTAATTAATGATCACTTCTTACAAATGTCAAACCCGCATAATCCGATCTCCAGCGATCAGAGAGAAGAAAGAGACGTTACCCGTCCAGGTTCAGTGAACTGGAATGCGTTGAAATATTCTTTTTTATTTTATTTTATTATTATTTTCCATATGTATGAGGAAATGGAGATCGACGATTAGCCCAGCAAGCAAGCGTGCAGCTGGAGAGAATTAGAAATGGGAGACACGATTTTTCCTAAAAAATAAATTCCTTTCTATTGTTTGGTTGCAGGGACCTTGAAGTAGAAGTTAATAAGTGGGGGAGGAGAGAGAAAGAAGACCCGAGGAGAGGAGGGGAGGGAGTGAAGGACTATGAAAATTTTCTTCTCTATTTAATTAATGCAAGTCATTGGTTTTTCCTTCTTTTTTTTTTTTAATATTTATTTATTTTTTAGTATCTTATGTTCCACAAGTTATCTTCTATTACAGTGGATTTGTGTGTAAAATTTTAATATAATTCAACCACCAAATATTATCTTTGGAAGCACATGCATTCAGGATTTTGAATTTGCGAGTACGAAATTAAATAAAATAATGTTTATATATATATAATTTAAATGTATACAACACAAAATATACAAATAAAAAATAGTAGTATATTTTTTGGGGGGTTTCATATTTTTCTAAAAAAAATTCTAACAAAAAGGTTATTATTCTCACATGAAATGATTATTGAAATATGGTAAATAAAGATTATATTAAAAAATTATTAACTACAACAATTTATATCATATATTTAACAAATTAATCTTTTAATTTAAATGATTACTGCAATTTGGCTTTTTAAATGGAAACACAAGGTTCAACCCCAGGAAAGAAACATCAACAACCCAAAAAAAAAAAAAAGCAAAAAAAAATTATATTTGTAGGGGTTAAACCCTTGTGAGTTAATTCTAAAGCAAAACAAAAAACAAAAAATTATGTTTGTAGGGGTTGAACTCTCGTGGGTTATATCCAAAACAAAGTCTACCACTTCACCATCCTCAAAATTTAGGAAATATTACTACTTATTATATATACTTAGTACAGTTAGGTACAGCTGTACCTCCTTGAACCTTAATAAATTCGCTTCTGTTTGGGAGGAATTATATGGCTCAGTGGCAGATCCACCTTGGTACAAGGGGGTACAACTGTACCCTAGATTGAGAAATTATTATTATTATATAGTGTTGAAAATAAAATTGTACCCTGTTTTTTGTTGTATTTGCAAACTAACACTACTAAATTTAAAAAGAAAAAAGAAAAAAAAAACTTTACTTTACCTATTACAAGAAGGAATCCAAACTCCGTTTATAAGATTAATCAATAGATATTAGAAATTTATGGAATTATATGTTGGATAATTTAGATTACTATAAAAATTGTTAATGATGTTTTTATCTTTTAAATGATAAAAACATAGTGCTTATAAGCTCTTTAGTTAATATATTTATTTTTGAGGAGTTTATAAGATCTCTAAAGTCTTTTTTTAAAGTGCTTATAAACCCTTAAACGTATGAGATATTTTTTACATCTTATAATTTTGCAGAACACCCTCTAACAAAGTAGTTGCTGCGCTCTTCTTTGTGGTTCTCTAGGCAAAAATTTTCCTTAAAAATAACTAGTAGTAGTTTCATTTTTGTTGATTACTTGGTTCTATGAGTTATTAGTACTTTTTCTAGATTGAATGAAATATAATTGTAATTTTAGATTATCTAACAGTTTAAGTACGATCGATATAATTTACATTGAGTTGTGAGTTTTAATATAAAATAATATTTATTAATTATATATCGCATTCCTAAATTTAAAATCCTGCATCCGCCACTGATATGGCTGAAGCTTGTGGCATGAGCATATTAGTCGTGTTGGTGAAATATGTCAATACACCCACTAAGCTGATTTCACTGAATTGGTAGATTCCATTAACTTTGACTAATTAGTTTATGATGCGTTAAGTCATGGAATAAGTTTATAATGTCAAATTTGACACCATATAATTCCTCTTATATATTTGAATTTGTTGTGATTTATTAGAACAATCAAATAGGACAGTGTTTGCCCATCAAATCAGATTTTAATCGGGCCAAAAAAATTTCGAACTGCTAATTTTTAGAGTTCAATTTAACTAGCTAGTAAAATGTTAGTTTAAAATGTGCTTGGGATGACCAGGTCGGACATGCGAAAAAACCCAATCCTTTTAGGCCTTAGAAAATCACAGCTTGACTTGACAGGGGCCGACCTAATTTGACATGCCTACAATTTATGACAAATTATTGGGTACATCGTAGTATAAAACATGATACTCTACTATCATTTAAACTTTTAATAAAAGATTAATGAACATCTAATGACAAACAAGCAAATATACATTTAAAATATAATAAATCTCAGGTAAAATTCAATGATTTTTTTATAAAAAGTAACAAATTTTCAATAAAACTAATATTATTATATTAAAAGTAATGAACATTCAATAACAAACGAAAAAACATCAAGTTAAAATTAATAAATCCTCCTTAGTGTAGTAACATGCTCGTCCTCGAGGATGCACAGTATACCGAGTCACGTACGACGACTCATGGGGCGTGTGGATGGGTCTATTTAATTACTTTTAATTTGCAGGGATTTGCTAATTAACATTATTTTTGGTTGATTTTTGGATATTGTCTCCAATTCTCGGATATGATTGTACGGTAGAATGCTTTAATAAAGCTATATTCTTTAATGAGTTATAAAGTTTTGTACGGGCAAATGATATGAGAACGTAGAGAATATTATTTGATGATTTTCTATAGAAATCAAACTACCCCAGGTGTATTTCGTACAATGAAGATTGAAGAACAATATTATTCAATTATTACAGATCAAACGTACTAGCTAGGTGCAATTTGCATAATAGAGATATATAACTAGATTTAGAGATGTAGTTTTTGTGAATAATTAAACCTCGGTGGTAATTTTATTAATTGATCCTTTTACAATTTTGTCATATTAAAAGGTTAATATTAGGATATTTACGGGGTCTCTTATTCTATTCCGCATACTCCATTTTGTATTTCATACAAATTGCATGGATAGGTGTGTATTAAATAATTTCATAATTTGTAATATCATGATATCATGTTTTATATGGTGTATTTAGGCAAAGGTAAGGAGGGCATCTGGACTCCCACCCAGGGTTGTAGATGAGCTTAACCGAGTCGAATTTAGAAAATTTAAACTTGCTCGTTTATTATCGAGCTCGATCTCGAGCTTTCTTTAACGAACATATCGATGACTTGCGAACTTTTTCGAGTTTAATCGAGCCTAAACGAGCTCAAAAAATATTAATTATTAATTAAATTATTTTTTACTTTATTACAAAAATAAAATAAAATATTTTTTAAAGTATATAATACACCTACTAAAATACGTAAACAAATAAGTTTATATATATTTATATATTTTTCATATGAGCAAGTATAAAAACTATAATTAAAATCATATTATTAGTTTAATTTATACGAGTTTAATAACGAATTCACTCTAGAACTCACTAACGAACCCGTTCACGAGCTAACGAGTCGAATACCATGAATCTAGAGTTTGCTCGTTTATTAAACGAGCTCGAGCGAACTTTTATCGAGTCGGGTATCGAATAGCTCACGAACTGTTTGGCTCATTTACACCCCTACTCCCATCTCGTCTCTGACAAAACAATTTTAAGTAAATAAAAAATAAATGTAAATGTATGTATCTAGTTTTTTTGTTTGTTTTTTTTCAAAAAAGAATCATATGCATAACTCAGTTTCTCGTACCGTTACTTTATTGAAATTTTGAAACACCAAATAATGAAATAGTTGATGTTTGAATTGTGTGTGAAAGGTATAACATGGTTTTGACTAATGACTAAATATTATTGTCATATCATCACATGTGAACAGACAAAAGCTAGAAATTTGTGGCAGCAGCAGCATTCTGACTTTTCAAATTTTAAGTTGGAATGATTCAAAGTCTGTGTGCATCTCCAGCAGTTGTACCACTTTAATCACTAAACTGGTGTCGAATCTATACTTCATTCCACAGTTTGTACAGAAAATAAATTATATTATATTATATTATATTTTATTTATTTAATATCAATTTTTATTATTTTATAATTGATAAACACATGAAATAGATAATTTTATGTAACATAATATTTGTTAAAAAATCAATTGAAAATCATAGGAATATATACAATTTAATTATATTAAGGCAAAACAACAATTACAATTCATAATAATATTATTAAAAAACTAAGTTACATAATAATATATTAATTCTAGTTATTGGAATTAAAATATTCGTCACACAGATGATCAAGTAATGCATTTCGAATAGAGAAATGAACATCTACCTCTTTGATTTGTCTGATCGTACAAAGAACTCTGAAATCGAGTTTCTTCATTTTCAACTCTGAATCCCCTATTCCTTCATTGTCTTCATTTACTGTAATTGAAGTGCTAAAAATATTGCTAATGTTGGTTCTTGAATCCCATGTTCCTTCATTTTCTTCATTTACTATCAATTGAAGTGCTAAAAATGCTGCTAGTGTTGGTTCTTGAATCCCCTATTCCTTCATTGTCTTCATTTACTATCAATTGAAGTGCTAAAAATGCTGCTAGTGTTGGTTCTTCATCACATCGACTAGAGGGTGTGAAAAAATCTAAAATGAAAAGGAAATGGAACGAAGATACCTCTAATTTTGCATATAAATTCATCAATGAGAATGAAAAACTCTGGTAAATATTATTAAGGTCAATCGCAAGAAATGAAGAGGTACGATTAAAATATAGAAACGTTGAATCGTAAAACAAAAGGTCAAGAAAATGGCGAGGGAGGACAAAATCTTATTGATAAATTTGGATACCATTTCTGACCCAACGACACGTGATTTATTCAAATTGGAGAAAGAACAAACTATAGAGAAGCAACGTGAAACTGTCTCTAATAATTCAAATATCTTTGGACAATTTCTTTCGTATCTTGGAGGGACCGGGGGCAGTTTTTCAAATTACTGAGAAATGTTATTGTATATGTTTTATTTTTAATTTTAGTATTTTTTTTATGTTTAGTTTTATTTTTTGTAATTTATATGTTTTAGTAATTTTATGTCATTTTTCATTGTTTTAGTTTTTATAATTTAGCATTTTAATAGTATTATTTTTATTATCAAATTACTCATCAATTTTTTTTATTTTTCATAACATTTAAATAAGTTAACTTTAATATTAATTTCACATAAATGAATTGAGATATAAAAATAATTATAATATTTAAACAAATAAAATATTTCACAATATTTTAAAACAAACACACACACACACAAAAAAAGAAAAAAACCCAGCAAAATGGCGTAGTGAACAGTACAACGTCATTTTGGTGTTGCACTATTCCTAACACCATAATGGCGCAGAATTTGTTGTACTGATGAAGCAGATTTTTGGCAGTAAAATTAAATTTTATGCCAATTTGTTGCATCGATGGAGATGGCCTTAGAACTTAGAATTTAAACAAGTTTATGTTTGGTTGCTAACAAAGTAGGTAACATGTATGGTACGCCCTAAAATATCTTCTTTTAAATGTCTTAAGGGTAAAGAGGTAAAGTCATGTGCCTTCCCTAAAACTTTTCCTGAGGTGATCCTTGCATGTATCTTTATTCATTTTGAAGGGTTGTGCCAATTCTCCTCCTCCTCTAATTCATTTACCTTGTTCCCCAAAAACTCTTCGTGTGCCATTAACAACGTAAGAGAATTTTTTTTTTACCTCCTGAACTATGCCCAATTTGACACTTTGCCTCCTGAACTTTTATTTCGTACACTTTACCTCCTAAACTGTACGAATTTTGCACTTAACCTCCTGAAACTCCCATTTTTGGTGAAAATTCTTTCCGGGGCTCACTCGTGTGACATGCACGCTAGCATATAAGGGGAAAATTGACTTTACATCTCCTCCTCATGACTCCCGCTCAATACAATGGCGCGTGAGTACTACGTAGGTTCTAAATCCTACGTGTATACATATATTAATGTGAACATTATCTTAACAGGTCACACGAGTGCTCATGTGCCATTGTTTTGAGCAGGAGTCATAAGGAGGTGATGGAAAGTCGATTTTACCCCTTATATGTAAGCGTGTATGTCACACGAGTGAGCTCCGGTCAAATTTTCCACAAAAAATAGGAGTTCAGGAGATTAAGTACAAAATTCGTACAGTTTAGGAGGTAAAATATACGAAATAAAAGTTTAGGAGGTAAAATGTTAAACTGGGCATAGTTTAGGAGGTAAATTTTTTTTTTCTCACAACGTAATTACTCTCTCTTGGCAGTATGTTTCCGAACTAGCTATCTTAGCCAAATAATATGCTCAGCTGTTCTATTCTCTAGGGATTTGGAGTACTTATAGAAATTTGGTAGCCTTGGCATCTTATGAATATTAAGTTATCCTCACACCTGCTTGTACACCACCTGGGAATCCACTCCATTCCGCTCCTAGTTCCTTAGCCATTTGTATCCCCCTCAGGAGGGCCTCGTATTCTGCTTTGTTTTTTGACAAGCAATAGTTCATTCGCACTACATATTCAATGGTGATCCCATCTGGGTTTATCAATACTATTCCAGTTCCACATCCTAGGCCTCCCACTGTTCAAGAATTCTTGTTTGGGCAGTTCATACCATCCACCATCTCTTGCATGAAGTCTACCAGTGCCTAAGCTTTGATAGCCATTTTGCTCTCAAATTCTACTTTGAACTTGTTGAGCTCAATGATCCACTTTACCAACTGCCCCAACACCTCTGGTTTGCTTATTATTGCCTTTAGGGGTATATTAGTTCTTACCACTATCTTATGTGAAAAGAACTACGGTCTTAGTTTTCGGGCTGTGTTTACTATAGGGCTAGTATAGCTCTTTCCACCTCCACATATCGGAGTTCGGCATCATGAAATACCTTGCTCAAGTATACACTGGCTTTTGTAACCTTCCTTCCTCCCCGAGTAGAACTGTGGTTACATCTTTGGTCCCAATTAACATAAATAAGACCAAAGGATCACCGATCACGGGATTAGTGAGTAGGGACATGTTGGTCAAGTATTCCTTTAGCCTATCGAAAGCGACCTGACACTCTTCATATCACTAGAATCAAGCCGTCTTTTGTAAAACTTGAAAAAATGGTAAGCTCTTACTCCGAAGGCACACTTCTTGGGGTTAAGCTTCATCCGGTATTTTTTCACAGTAGCGAAAGTTTCCTTTAGGTCATTTACGTGTGAGGGTGCCTTTACGATTTTTTACTAGCATATCATTAACATATACTTCCATATTCTATCTGAGCTGAGCTCTGAACATTTTATCTACTAATTGTTGATATGTGGCTTCTGCATTTTTGAGCCCAAAAGGCGTAACCACGTAACAATATGTTTCACTGGGGGTTATGAAACTAACCCTCTTCCAATCTTCCTAAGCTAACCTGATTTGATGATATCCTTGAGATGAATCCATCATGCAAAGTAATTCACATCCTGAAGTGGAGTCCACCATCTAATCTATCCTTGGTAACATTTAGTGATCTTTAAGGCAAGCACGGTTGAGATCTCTAATATTAATACACATCCTCCAGTCATCTCTATTTTTGGCACCATCACGGCATTGGTGATCCATTTCGGAAACTAAATCTTCCGAATGTGCCCTACCTTTAAATGAGAACCATGTCCTTATTTGCGAACCTGCGAACTAGTGCTTTTATTATATATCAGTAATGCTTTTATTATACAATCACAGTACTTTATCAATATTTCAATTATATACACCAGCAGTGCTTTTATTCTACAATCCTAATACTTTTAATCAAGTAAGGAAATACACAAAGAATCTGATCCGTCCATTTAATTAGATTTAAGGTCCACAATTGACCTTAAATTCACAAATAAGGACATGGTTCTCATTTGAACCTATTCATATACATACTGGCTGTTTTTTTTCTCGTAATTATGCACATTAGAAAACATTTTAAAATAAATCACAAAATTGTAATTGTGATTGGGAAATTGCAATCTCGAAATTGTTTGTTTTCAATGATTAAATTGAAAAAAATAAGAGAAAACAGAGGAAGGATCGATGGCGAGGTGGTGATATGTGTGGGTATGTGCGAGAGAAGGGGGGATGAAAATATGTTTTGGGTTGTTTATATAATTTTTTCTTTTAATTAATAATTGAGTGGGGCGGGGCGGGCGGTGGGTTTGGATGGGTTGTGTTGGATCGGGTCAATATTTAAATGGTGGAAAATTTGGGAGGCAGATTTATAAAAAAAAGTACTTTAGAAAAAAAGGGTCAATTTTTATAATAGTTAAGGAGATAATTTCTTTTTTTTTATTATTATTAAATTAACTTTAATTATTAAATTCTCATCATATATCTATTCGTATTCCCAAATTATGCAATCTACTTTCAAACTTTCTTTTATTATTACTCATCTCTTCATTTTCATGATTTTGAAAAGAAAGTAATATCAAAGTGCTCCCTAAGAACTTGTATTTCTGTCACTGTAGTATACTCGAACCCCTACGGAAATGTAAATGGAACTCAAATTCCGAACCTTTTGAATTATTGAGTTTAAGGACTTTAATTCATGACCTCATTGTCCTGATTATATTGAAGGACGAATATCAGTTTAAATTTAATCGATTGCGACTTTGTGTCTGTAGTTAGTCAAAAAGGCAGATTAATTAGTCGCATTTTTCTCGAAGCTGACTTATGGACCATAATCATGTCCTTTTACACTAACTTATAAAATTTCTAGTAAATAATAACAACAAACAGACAAGGAGAAATTTTATAACTATCAATCAAATTACAACGTACACTTGATAATATTATCATTTTACGTCATAATATTTAATTAATAATATTCTCATTTAATTACTCTCATTATTTCCCTTTAGTTATTCTATTACCATAAACTTGTTTATTATAAACACTACTTATTTAATAATTTCATAATAATTTTTTTAATTAAAATTATATCTTATGTTTTTATCTTTTAATTAAATAACTAACTTAGGTCTTTTCTACTCATTTTATATGACTTATTTGTATTTTTATATTAGGAGAATAAAAGAAAAATATTGAAATAGAAAAAAACTAATAAAAGAAAAATACTAAATTGGTCAAAATATAATAAAATGAAAAGATTAAATTAAGTGAGATACAATAAAAGGAAAATATTAAATTAAGTACTCCCTCCGTTTTTTAATAAGTGTCGTTTTAGAATTTTTGTTCAAAATTAAGGAACATAATATTTGACTAATACATCCTCAATCAATTAATAATATTCCCATTTAATTACTTCTATTCTTTCTCTTTAGTTATTATATTACCATAAACTTATTTATATTTCTTAAAATAAGAGGGGATAAAACTGGAATAAAGTGGCAAAAAATTCTAAAACGACACTTAATTTGAAATAAAGTTGAGTCTCTAAAACGACACTTATTTTGAAACGGAGGAAGTATATATTAGGCTCAAATGAAACCTAAGCAACCGAAACACCAGAACTTTTTATTTGCCGAACGAAGAATGCGAAGCAGACACACGCATATTATACGGGGATTCGAAAAGAGTAATATTCATTAAAAATACCAAAAGAATAATATTGAAAATGGTACATACAAATCGTAAAATTCTTTGTTTTGTTTTCACAATAAATAATTCGTACACACAAATCAGAACATTACTTGTTCTAATTACAGTAAGACTGATTTTCAGAATTAAGAATTTTGCAAGTTTTTTACCGTGAGTAACGAAACTAGTTGTGATATATCAAGAATATTATTTATTCTAATCACAGTAAGACTGATTTTCAAAATAGAGAATTTTCAAGTTTTTTTTACATTAAGTCACGAAATTAGTTGTAAAGCATATCAAAATACCTTAAACATGACGGGGAAACCCGTAGAAAATTGAGTATGAAAAAATGTAAAATATACAACCCCCTTGTGTTACATGTGCATATGTGATATAAAAATTAAAATTTATAAGACGCTGATAATATTTATTGAAAAAATATTGTGCATCTAACTTATTTTAATTTTTTTTTTCCGCTTAAGATACTAATTTGTTCGTACATATATATAATATATGTATCAATTAATTATATTTGAATTAGATAAAGAGATTTAGAATATACTTAATATTTATTTTACTAGGCATAATAATTTATTATTAGTATTAGTATTATGCTATCTTTTTTGTTTCACTTTGTTTTTATTTTTTGTTTGGTGTAACAATAGTTTTTCATATATATTTTTAATATTATCTTCAATTCATTATATTGGGATTAGATAAAAAAAAATTAAGTTTATATTTATTTCCCTTTTATAATAACTTTATATAACTCATATTTTTCTTAAATAAATCTTTAGAATTATAATAAAATTATTTCAACTTTTATTATAAATAAAGACTAATTCAACTTATATATATTTTTTCTAATTAGATATAAATTTTTTATATTTTTATATTAGCAGAATAAAAGTAAGATATTGAGTTGGACAAAATATGTTAAAGAGAATATTATAGTAGGTAAGATGTAAATAGAAGAAAAATATTGAGTTAGGCAAAATATAATGTTATAGGAAAGTATTAAAGTAGGTAAATATATAAAAAGGTAAAATACTAAATTAGGTTAATATTAGACTTGGATGACACCGAAGCACCAAAATTTTTTACAAAGTTAACGAAACTTGGGAAGCAGACAAATAGTATAGGAGGATTTTATATTAATATATAGGGAAGATAAAAAGAGGTTTGTAGAGAAATTTATAATGAGTATGGGAGAGAAAAAAAGTCATGAAAGATAAAAAGAAGTTTAGTTTTTTTTTTAATTATTTTTTTTTAGAGAAAATGAATGATAGTTTCTTTTTTTGAACTAAAAAGACACATGGAATTAACTTAATTTTTTTTAATTATGTAATAATTTTTTAAACATAATTAGGATAGATATCTTAATTAGTTTTTTATTCCTTTTTGTTTACATCTTTTCTTAATAAAAGAAACATATCCAGATATTATAATAATTATAATATTAAAAATAATAAGATCGTTTGAATATATATATATATATATATATATATATATATATATATATATATAATATTCTTTATCACCCCTATATATTAATGCAAAATTCTCATAATCTGTATGTCTCTTTTGCATGTTTCGTTTGACAAATATAAAATACTGGTGCTTTGATTGCTTATGTGTCAATCGAGACTAATATATGTCTAATTTAATATTTTTATTTTATTGTATCTTGCCTAATTTAATCTTTTTCTCCTAATTAATATATATATATATATTGCCTAATTCATTTTTTTTATTTCTTAATATTTTTTTAGTTTCCTAATATAAAAATATACAAGTCGTATATAATTAGTAAAAAAAATCTAAATGAGTTGTTTTAATTTAAAAAATAAATTACATATGAAATAAATCTAGTTAAAAAAATTAATTATAAAAATAATTAAATAAATATTATTTATAATAAAAGTTAAAATAATTTTAGTTTTGGAATTCTAAATATTTTATGGGTAAGTTGGCCACTGCGTACCAAGTTTTTGTACGTATGCACAAGAAGGACGATGGAACGTGGGTCGATACGAGATCTAATAATATTAATGTGAGTCTCTTTTTATTTAACTTGTTTTTTGGTTTTAATGAAAAATTTACTAACGACTTGTATTTCAGGAAGAGTACGAGCGACGTCTGGATGAGGCACATGCTTCTCACAGGATCCGGATAACGAGACTGACCCTGACCTTATTTATCTCGACGTCGTCGGATCGAGTAAGGACCTTACAGCACTGGCTCGTTTGGAAAGTTGGTGGCTGCTAGAGGCAGTAGTTCTTCCTCCCATCACTACATGAATCATGTGAGGGAGCTCGAGGCACAACTCCAGACGCAGAGGAGGAATTGGAGGCCACAAGCCGAACTCAGCAAGCGATTTAGTAGAGGTATAATGATTCTGAGCTACTACCTGCGCAGCAGCGGTAGGAGCAGCAACAATTTCAGGTTCAGGTGAACGCGTAGATGGTCAAGCTGTTAACTCGATTACAGCCATACGCGCTGCAGCCTACCCCGTCATAGGACTCCTTCGGTCGGATATTTTTTTAAACTTTTTCTAACATTTTGTTGAACAAATTGTATTCATATAATTTATTTATTTGTTTATTAATGAATTTTTTTTTTGTTTTTAGTTTGTGAATCTTTTTGGGTATTTTAATTTAAAAAAAAGAATTAAAAATAACAATTAAAAATACTATTAAAAAAAGAAAAACCAAGGGGAGCTTGGCCTTAAAAAGAACGAGGGTATTTCTACCTCGGGAAAATCGAGGGTAGACCGAGGACAGATCAACCCTCGATTTTTCCGAGGGCAATTTTACCCTCAGTTTTCTCGAGGGTATTAGTACCCTCGATTTTTCTGAGGGGAATCTGCCCTCGATTTTTCTGAAGGCTCTAATGCTCTCGATTTTTTCGAGGGCAGTCAGATTCAAAACCCTATGATTTACCGAAGAATGAACTTTCGGTAATTTTTTCGAAATATTTACCGTAGACACATTTTCTTTCGGTAAATTTTAGCGAGGAGGGTTTATGCGAGGGCAATTTCCCCTCTATTTTTCCATTGGTAATTGATTAACGAGTAATTTCTTTATTATTTCGAGGGTTTTTTTTCTTGATAATTTTATTTATTTATTTATTTATTATTATTAATTTTATTTTTTTTGTAGTGATGGCGGTACTCAAGAGTGTGCGGTATAATGGCTGTGCTTTCAGCCAGTCGCCATAATTTTGGTTTAAATGCTCGCTAGTTAAACATTCTAGGCCCACATATAAAACCTTTAGCCCAATGCATTAAGCCTGTTTCAGTGTAGGATATTGGGCAAATTATGAGGTACACCTTGTGTACATTGCTATTCAGACGGGTGGGAAAAACACATTCCATGTTATGAATGTTCATTTTTGTCCGATGAAATTTTTGTATATGTTTTGATAAATTTTTGTTTTTAGTATGATAAATGTACATTTATGAGTATGTAATAAGCATAATAATATTCATATTCGTTGTAAAAAAATATATATTCATGTTTGTAGAATAATGTTCATCTCTATTATGATAAAATTTCACAATAAATACCAATATCCATTCTCGGAAATTTATATATATCATCATCCACAAATTAACAATAATATGTCATATAATAACTTAAAACTATTTACATAAATCATCAAATCCCTAAATTGTTATATAATTTTTTTTTCTCTTTACTTTTTATTTTATATTTAGACATAAAGGACAACAAACATGCCCATCAAAAAACAAGTAAAAAAAGACCATTTTACTAGAATTTGGTCAATCGGACAAAATAACGGTTTTTTTTTTACGATTTTTATGATTTTATTGACTTTACACAAGATTTAAATAGATTAGAATTTTACAACAGTCAGTGTTTAAAAGACTGTCTATCTTAATCGCATCAAAAGAAACACAGAATAAGAATAACCATACAAGAATAAAATGCTGAAACTCATATTTCTTTCGCTTTTATCGCGAAATTATTCTATTTTATTTATATTCCATTTTGGTCAACAACTGTGAGAACTCTTATTACAGAAGGCTCCTCAGTCTGTGGGAAGCTTCGAGGATATTTTGTCGGTGTCCAAAAGCAGTAACCCTTATGAACTCTTTTCCTGCAGGACCAAATCCACTCCCTGGGACTGTTATTATGTGTGTTTTCTCAAGAATTTCATTGAATACGTCCCAAGAATTCAAACCGGGAAAGTGAACCCATAGATAAGGCGCGTTTACGCCTCCGTATGCTCTTAATCCCACTGATTTGAATGTCTCCAACAGTATCTCTGCGTTATCCTTGTAGTAATCCACCAGCGAGATAACGTCCTGAAACATATGTTGTAACAAAAGTATTCACTGAATTAGGTTCAATTCGTTAACCACAAACAACTTCCAGGGGTTATTTGTAAATTTGAAAGATAGCTGACTAATTATTTTTCCTTTTTGATTATTACAAATTAAAAAAAAAAAAAAAAATAGAACTAACTTAAAAATTACAAAAGCCACCCTTGAGGTTATACCTGTGTTACATATTGCACTTACCATTGGTGGAGCTAATTGCTGAAATAATCAGATATTTTTATAATTACACCAAATAATCCCAAATTTTGTCTTACATCCCTCAATTTTCTTGAGTATTATACATAGCGAGACAGAAAGTCGGGGCTATTTGTAATATTTTGAAAAGTCGAGAGGTGTAATAGTAAAATGTAAGCGAATCAAACAGTAAGAATGGTTTTTGTAATTCTCAAAGTTATTTGGGTTTTTATCGTAAATACCATAAACCCCAGGGGTAATATTGTAACTATCCCCTTTCTATTTATATTAAACTTAACCTCTAGGTGTTTTTTCCGGAATATTAAACCCCAGGCACTAGTTTAAGAAATCACATGACTCACCTTGAAGCCCTCTTTGGACAAGCTGGCCAGCCCACCAGCCTGAGCTATCCTGGAAGCACCATTAAAGCAGGTACACACGATGCGGTTAAAGTCGTTTATGACAGGAAACCCGTTTGAATACATCAGTTCCTTGGGCACCACGGTCCAACCGAGACGTACCCCTGTGAAACCGGCAATCTTGGAAAAGGATGAAACCTCTATGGCAACCTGTCACATTAACTTTCATAATCATTATGAGCAAAATATATTATAACATTAATAATTACAAAAACTACTCTAAGGTTTAGACTAATTACCAAATAAATCCCACTTATCTTGTAAAATAACAAATACCCCCTTGAATAAGGCCAATTTCTAAAACAGAAACACATAAAATGTTGAGTATTTGTAAATTTTAAAGAGCCCATTACAAAAAGTACCCTTGAGGTTTGACCTAATTACCAAGAAACCCCAGATAACTTTCAAAATCACAAAAACACCCTTACGATTTTATTTTGTCTTATATTATTTACCCCTTCTAAAGCAAAAACAAAAACATTCCATGACCCCCCTTCACATTCCCTTTCATTTTAACAGAAACTTCAGGGGTATTTTTGTAATTTTGAAAGTTAGCTGGGTGTTTTGCAATTAGGCCAAACATCAGGGTAATTTTCGTAATCATCCGAATTTTGAAATATATCGTTTTTTCCGATCAGATTAAACATTAAGAATAGCATTTTTATCGATCCCAATATAAATATATAAATATGACCTTTTTGGCACCAGGAATCTCATATATTGAACGAGGGCTGGCATCTGTAATGTAAACAGCATAAGATGAGTCGTATACGATAATCGACCCGTTTTCTTGTGCGAATCGCACGACTTGTTCTAGTTGCTCCCGAGATGCTGCGTGGCCAGTTGGGTTGTTTGGGGAGCAAAAGAAAATAATATCCGTTCGTGCTGTTTTTGAGAGGTCCGGGAAGAAACTATACTGTGGTCCGCATTTCATGTACTCGATATTCTTATACCTTCCTGATTCTTTCTCAACATCACCCGTCTGCCCAATTATGACGCTCGAATCTATATAAGCCTGTGTCGAAGCATTATTTTATTGTAAGAAAACATAGAAAGCAATGAATAGTTGGAGATTTTGTAGTAAGGGCAAACATAAAGCTAGAAATAGTTTTGTCTCAGTGCAAATAGGTGATAAAGAATTCTAGAATACATGTGAAAAAGATAAGAATAATTTCAATTATTTTTTACATGTTGCACCCCTCAACTTTTTTTAATAATATTACAAATAACCTCAATTTTTCTTCTTGCCTCATACATTAATTACATCTCTCAAATTTTCTAAATATTACAATTAGCCAGATGAAAAAATGGGGCTATTTGTAATATTATTAAAACTTGAGGGGGTGTAATCAAAAAATCCTTGATAACGTTTGCGAATTCAAACGGACGATGGGGCCAAATTGCAAACAGAACTAAACCCCAAAGATGGTTTTTGTTTTTGTTAATACTCCAAAGCTTTGGGGTAGTTTTGTAATTATCGCAAAAATGGATGTGTTAAAAATCAAAAAGTCGTTTACAAAACTTGATCAGATTTTTCGAGTAAATGAAAAGACATTTCAAGACAAAAGAAAAAAAGTAATGAAGCTTCAAAGTATCACCGGAAAACTAGGATCTTGGACGGCTATTGACATGTTGGATCCAAAAAGCAGCTGCAAAGAAAAAAACACTACAGGTTTTGAAACAACTAAGTTAAAGGTGTACAGCCCAATTTAGGCCAAGATTTTAGAACAAGACAGAGAAAAATGACGCATATCGTGTACCTGAAGTCGAGATATATCACATTGTGCACCGTCTGATACAAACACTTCTTCACCCTTTATACACATGTCTTTGTAAAACTTTTCTGCAATGGCTTTCCTTAGATCCTGCAATATCGAGCTTGAGTTTTACCTCGGAAACAAATAAATCTCATACGAGTTTTATGAAAATAAAAGGCTTTTGCTGAGTTTTTTACAGTTAAAAAATATGAACAAAATTAACCTCGCTCCCTTGTTCAGCTCCATATCCTCTATATCCTGTTTGTGTTGCGAGGCCATACGCATACTGGAATAAATAGAAACATAAAGACTTGCTATAAGTGTTATTTTAAGCAATCTCTATTATAATATTTTAAGCAATAATTATTATCAGGCTTGTTTTTGCTTTTGTTATTATAAGCAATATATTTATTAAAGTTTGCTCAAAACTTACATTGGCCATACTCATAGCAACAACATCCGGTAACGGCTCCGTGGTGTCACCGATCCCAAGGCTTATAACTTTCGCGTTAGGATACTTTTTAACGTGTTGAGCTTCGCGTGCGGATATCTGTAACATAGCAAGACTTTAGATTCACAACAACTAAACTAACTGCTAAAAATTTAATAACAATAATAATTATTATTATTATTATCATTATTATTAAACAAAAAAAGTGTTAAAGAACTAATAACCTCAGGGAACAAATAGTTATACTGAAGTCTCTCCATTGATGGATTACGAGCCACTTTTGTACGATAACTGGTAACTGCATGAATATATTATCAATTTCTCATTAACCATGCTGATAAAAATAAATAAATAATAATAATAATAATATTATTATTATTATTATTATTATTATTATTATTATTTGTCCTACAACAGAGGTAATCACATACCATTTCCACTGTCTTGTGTCTTGATGCTGCAAGAAAACCAGATAAACTGATGCATTATCATGAAGGCAATCATAGATAACCAATTAATATTTATTAAAAAAATAAATCAAGTTAATTTATTACCTAGCTCTAGGCTGCAAAATGGTTTTGCAAGGCATGCAAGTGAAAGATAAAGACTTGTACATTTTTTTTCGCTGCTAACTGAAAATCTATATTTCCACTCTCCAATGTAATGTCAAAATAGATTAATTGATAAGCAAAACGTAGGAAAATTTATACTAACGCGAATAATTAATTAGAGGTTGTGTCCAGGCCGGCCCTCACTAGTGCCTGGGCCCTAGGCCTCCAATCTTGGTGGGCCCAAATTCATATATATATATATATATATATA
>BMAC01000137.1:745927-782662 GCA_014905375.1 Phtheirospermum japonicum
ATATATATATATGATTAAAAAATTAAAATGTAAAAATTTATTTTTCATCCTCTTTTTCCGTGAAAGTCCTGATTATTTATATTGCATTTTCATCTTTTGAAATTTGATTATTCATGTTTTTTTATTTCAATTTCAGATCATTTTCCATCTTAATTTTTTCATTTTTTTTAATTATATTTTTAAATTATTCTAATCAACTTTTGATGTTCATGAATAATGGGGACAAGTAGTTAACACTAATAAGATTATATTATTTGATTTTTTTATTTAGATGTATAAACAGTTAAATAATCTTGTCATTTGTTATACGTTTTAATCATTCTTTCTAAACAGATGTGATGAGTCGCATTTTTGCTTTAAAAAATACAAGAAATTTGATATTTGATCCAATGGCGAATATGATGTGAATGGATTAAACCATTCATACCTACGATTTTCCACCCATAAAAGTAATGAATATCAAATATATTTGACAGATACCAAAGACGAATTCCGTTTCATCTTTGAAATGTCAAGGGAGTTTGTCAGACTTCCATTTCCATACAGCAAAGAAAAACATTTGAAGCTACAATTCTTCAAAAAGATATATATCTAAAGCGACCTATGTTTCTACTTTTATTCCCATATTTATCAATATTTCCACAAAAATCAAGATTCTCTAGAACTTCGGAGGCTTAAACTTTCGCTTAATTTTCTAGTCCAGTTGTACATGACTAATAGAGAAATTTATTTATTTTTACTAAATTTCACAAAATTTAACACTTTGTCTCTTAATTTTTATTTCCGTACACTTTGCCTCGTGAATAGTATGATTTTTACAATTTACAACACTGAGCCATTTTTCGAGGGAAATTGTTGCCGAAAATTATTTCCGGCGTTTTTTTTTTTTTTGAACAATCGAAGGCAAAATCGTTTTTACATGCACGATAGCATACCTTGAAGAAGAGTCGCATGAAAGGAAGTTTTGCCCTTTTTTGTGCGAAAAAAATCCGTCGGAAATAATTTTTGGCAACAATTTTCGCTGGGAAAGGCTCAAGGAGGTAAAGGTTGAAAACGTACCGATAAAATTAGCAAAAAAAAAAAATTTAAACCCAATAGTACTTTTTCCATCCAATCACACAAACCAAGCATGCTTAAAGTTTCATTTAAAAAAGTTTCATTATTACTATTATTAAGGGAATTTCTACGGTGCCATTCTTCACTTAACAGGGACTATTAAATTAATTTTAAACTTCTTATATTAAAAGATTTATGACTATAAATATAAGGAAGATGGTGCATGTGCCTTGAATGTATTGTAGTCTTCTCCATTTTTATAATTATTCTCATTAAACTTCCCTAAAACTTCATATGAACTTACTTTTAGTTTACAAAGTTTCATCTTAGATTGTCCCCAGCTTTATATCTTATAGCCCCTATAATCAGCTTAGAAAATGCAATGAAACTACAAAAAGGGAAATATATTGAATATTGACTAAAGCCAAATACAGTGTCCTTACAAGAAGTCCATAAATACAATGCATAATTAAAACATTTTCGATAAGTTAGAAAAAAGGAAGGGGCACGGAAGATAAACAGCAACAGGATATGTCTAAAGTGGAATTGACCATTTTTAACAATAGCCTCATATTTAAACCAAGAATACACATCCTCACAAGACCAAATAATACAACAAAACTACGCTTCCAACATGTGTGTCCGGACTTTTCTTTTCCAACTTCTATTCATCATCGAATTCTTTATATAAAAATAAATAAATAAAGACCTAATAATTACATAATTGTAGTCAAATGGCGGATACAGAAAAAAATTCCTGGTGGGGCACAAACACAATAAAATTTTTTATTTATTAAAATTATACTCAAGAAATCATCATATTAAATAACAAGTATACAATCTAATAAGGATTTAAGAAAAAAAATTACTATTATTCTCATCGAGTTATCATATTTTGGTATCGACTTACAATTGTATCATGCTAATAATAATAATAATAAAAACCCACTCTTTCTCTAGATATGTAACTAGAATAATTATGTAATATTTGATCTCTCATGCTATTATACAATTTTATTTTACATACGTTATTTTTTTAAAATACTCTTTCTACACTCATCATCACATGAGAATTGACACTAACTTCAAAGAAATTATACTTTTGGAAAGTTTAATACTAGTTTCTATTTATACAAATTAAAGAAGACTATTTAAACAGATCATAATACTATTATAATTTCGAAGACCAAATTACTATAATTTAAGTAAATGAAATACCAATAGCAATAGTTATTTCTTTACTTAATATGTCGGCAAAAAGATTTACAAGTGACCAAATGCTCAAGTCAATAAAGAATTCCCAACAATTGGTATAAATAATATATCTAAAATTTATAAATTTTGATGATAAACAAGAATCATCAACATCTAAGTTCAAATCTCCATGAAATATTACCAAAAAAATCATTATATATCACTTATTCTAAAATTAAAAATTAGGGCTTAAAATTTTAAATAACAAAATTATCTAATGTAAAAATTAATACACTTTTTTTTATTTAAACTAAGAAAAACTCAATTATTTTTTATAATTAATAACTATATATATATATATATATATATATATATATATATATATATATATATATATATATATAGGTTAAAGGAAAAAAACAAATTTTGGGGGGCCTGTGCCACCCAGGCCCCATAGACATATATATATTTGGGCATTATAAGTATTATTGCATTAGCTGAAAAGAAATTCTACAGTAGTAGGATTGTATACTGACCTAATTACTGAGTCAATAGGTTTAAAGCCCCTGGTTTAGCCTAATATTAACCTAATATTAAGGGCTTGTTTGGGAACATAAAAGTCAATTTATAAAATGGGCTTTTTAAGTATATGCAATTTAGAAAGTGCTTGTAAAAAATGTGAAGTGTTTGGTAAAAACAGTTTTAAAAGTCCCATTCAAAAAAATGTATAGGAAATGAAATTCAAAAAGTCATAAATTAACACTTCTTTAAAATGAAATTTTGAAAAAACTACTTTTTAAAAAAAAATAACTACCAAACATATTTTTCTTTTATAAATGAACTTATTTGAAAAAAATTATTTTAAATGGGTTTCCAAACAATCACTAAATATAGTATTTATTAATAATAAGTAATAGTAATAGTAATAGTATTGGAGCTTGCTATTTTTGTTATTAATAGGTAAGACCTTGGAGCCATTTGATATCAACTTGTTGTTTTTATTATAATAGGTAAGCTATATCAAATGGCCCAGGACTTACATATTATAATAAAAATAATAAATTAATTAAGTAATAGTATTAGTATTATTGTTTGTTATTTTTATTATAATATGTAAGCTATTACCATTTGATATCATATGGCCCAAGAGCTTACCTATTGTATTAATAAAAATAGAAAGCTTAATTCTGGTAGTAATTATCAAACTCCAATCCTATTAATTAATAAATATAATAAATAATAGTCCTAAACCTAGACTTAAAAAAATAGAAAAAAAAACAATAAACATTATAAACTAAGTCGACCATCCATCCCCAAATGTTGAGCCCCAGAAGCCCACTTGTAAATATTCAGACTACAATTATCTGACCAATGCTTTAAAAAAAAAAAAAAAAAGAGGCAAGATCCCCTCTTCCAAATTCTTGCAACCCAAAAGCCCACTAAGTTGTCATAATATTTGTTGGGCCTAATAACAAAGCATATGTGCCCTTTTCTTGTTTCCAACAGCTGCGACCTAATGTCCCGTTATTTTGATAGTTATTGACATTTTTTATATGGAAAATTACGGGATATACTAATTTTTAACTTTTTCTTTTATAATTTTATAATTAGCTGAAAGTTTTTACAATTATACCAAATTTTCTTATTATTTTAATTAATTATGTATGTTTTTAGGTTGGGCAACATTCGTTAGACCAAAATTTCATACTAATACATTATAACTCAAAAGTCAATACATTATAATAAAAAACTAATACATCATAGTACCAATACACCATATTATAAAAATCAATACATTATTGCACGAGTGAGAAATTTATGAAAAATCAATACTTTTGAGTAAAAAATTAATAAATCATAGTAAAAACCCTATACATTATAAAATCGGGTTAGATAGCCTATTTAGATACCAAAAATGTAAAATAAATCGATAATACTCCCTCCTATTTTTTATAAATAACCTTTTAGATATATGCACATTTATTAAGGAAAATTATTAAATATTAATCAAACCCCTAATTAATACTACTAATTGATGACTTAATATGAGACAGGGTATTGAAAACAACATTATAATTTTGGAAACAACATTAATTAGATGAGTTGATACGAGGAGGATAATTTAGAAAACAAAATATTGTTTTGTATTGAAAAAAGTAAAACATCATTTCAATTGAAGAGAGAAAGAATTGCTTAAACATTATTTATAAAAAAAAAAATAGGAGGGAGGAATAATGATATCCCCTTGGGCACCAATATCAGGAAATGGTCCAAGAAAAAGTGAGACAGGATACGCATTATAGGACAAAAATTCAAAGAATAAAAAGAAAAAGAGAGAAAGAATTTCTATTGAAACCAAAAGTTAATTATATGACGAAAAAAATTGTAATACATCAATCCTCTCTGAAATCAAAAATGCATTGCTCACTATCACAGCAGTGCCTCATTGAATGCTTGAATGCAAGTTGAATATATAGTTATACCATAAAAAAGTAGTCAAAATATAAATTAGGTTAGTTGTTTTAAGCCTTTTAAATAGTGCAGTTCCCTGAGGAAAGTGGTTCAACGTGAGGGGTCCTATTTATTAATACAATTGATTGACAATTACACCCCTCCGGATGTGTACCGACTTCCGAATCAATGCATGAGAAAAAGTTGTAAATCGTTCCTATGTGCTCTTGATTTATTTTTTTACGGGTTGGCATATTTCCACATGTCTATAAGACTTTCTAATTTCTTCATATTATTTTGCATTTAGACATCTAACGGGTATATATTTGACAGATAAAATTAATAAGGTAGTTAATAATTAGTATTTTATAATTGTGTGATTAACGATGTCATGGTGCACAAATATAGTTGAATATTAGTGTTATTATTAATTTTAATCAATTAAATAGGTATTATTTGAAAAAAAAATTACAATAATTTTATTATTATATTTGTTGAGTTATCGTCTAACTGACTTTCGATTTGTGACTCGTAAAATAATATGTCTATTTTTAGCTTTGCATACAATATTATAAATCATAATAAATATGATGTCTTAATTGTTTTGACTATTTAATCTCAATTTGTATTATGTATCTATTATAAATTAAAAAGTAAATATAAAGTAAAATTCACTAAAAAAAATTAGTGGATTAACAAAGCATATTTGGCATCGGTAATAATACCAAGGGCAATATCGAGGGATTCAACCCTCGATAACGAAACTTTCGGTAAAATCTTCTGTAAATCGGCACCAACATTTACCGCCACTATTACCGAAGGAATGTCGAAGGATTTTCGAGGAAATATATACCCAGAGGAAAAAACTCATCGGTACTAATGAGGGGAATATAAAGCTCTCAAAAGCACCTAGGGGAATCAAAATATTCTCGGTATTACCGAGAGCATTTGACACCCTCGACAAATAACGAAAAAAATATAAAAAAATTATATATTACTAAGTGTAAAAAAAAAAAAAAGCCCTCGGTACTATCGAGTGGAATACTGTCCTCTTTGAAAATTTAAAAGCACTACAAAATTTAATAAAATAAATTAAACCCTATAATTTCATATTAAACATTTAAAATGTAATTCACATTATTTTATAATTATCATTGAACATATATTTAATGACATGTATCATGTAATATTAATAATATAATACGGTCGATCTTTTGTTATACTATACAGATTGTTCGAGTTATTCAATCGCATACGTAACTAATGAAGTCATTGTTCTTTTAAATATACCAGGTGGTTGCTTTACTTACTTTAGATTCGCAAAAATACTAATTGATCAATAATTAATATTTTTTTCGATTTTTTTTTAATTTTCTAAGTACCGAGGGGAGAGGATCCCCTTCATGAAGTAGCGGAGGAAAAGAATTTCCATCGATAATATTGTGGAGAACTCAATGCCCTCGATATTTTTCTATTGGGAATCAGCTCCCCTCGGTATTTTAAAAATAAAAAAAATTAAAAAATATAATAACATTAAAATAAACACTATAATATTGTCTTAAATATTTAAAATATAATTCACTTGATTTTAATATATAATTATCATCTAACATATTTTTATTGACATGTATTGTGTAATATTAATAGTATGTATGATAAGATCGAGCTTATTTTATTTATTTAATTGCATACATAATTAATGAAGCCTCGTTATTTTTTTTAAAGATACCACGTGGTTGATTTCCTTATTTTAGAATCGCAAAAAATATTAATTAATCGATAATTACATATTTTTTTTGATTTTTTTATTTATTTTATTTTTCAAAATATCACTATTAAGAATCGTATTAAATAGAAAAAATAGTTTCCAATCAACTCTTGTGAGTCATTCACCCTCTTATACATCATACTTAAATGGTTTAATCATCATAAATTATAAATAGAAGTCATTTTCTAGCATTAGCCTACATTTTCAAAAAGAAACATGGAATATTAGATCAGAACACTAAGAAAAACAAATCATGCTAAAATAATAAAATAATACCACTCCAATTAATATTCAACAAAAATTAAAATGAATTGTTGTTAAACTCATCAATTTATTCTCTTATTAAAGTAGTAGAGAGAAAAAAAGAACTTGTAAAATACATTTAATGTAAAAACTAGAAAAAATTATTTAAAACCCATAACAATTATTCCCGGGGATAATCACATAAAATTACCTTCTCGTACTGGTAAATTTATTTTATGATTTTAACTGAAATATTGAATTTTTTGTTAAATACTGTTCAAAACTCATAACGATTATCTCAAAGATAATCTTATAAAATTACCTCCACACACCGGTAAAGTTATTTTATGGGTTTAACTGAGAATTTCCTTTTTGAGGTCATTGAGGTAAGTGATCTGTTAACAACACTAATTGTAAGGGGACAATATCCACATCGCCAAGGGCATATCATACGAACAATCAATATATCATAGAAAAATAAACAACATGATCAACTTTGTAAGAAATAAAATCACACCTCTTTATTATTTGCTATCATGTATTATAACTATCAATTAAATAAATATTGGTTAAAAGACCAATGTATTTGCTTATTAGAAAATATCTCATATTAATAGAGTGGCACACCTATAAGAAAAATGTGTACACAAAGTATTACAATCTCATTGTTATATATATATATATATATATATATATATATATATATATATATATATATATATATATATATATATAAATTTGCAGATCATCTTAAATATTTGAATTTTAACGATTATTTGTGGTAGTATAGAAATTTTGATTAATTTTATTTTTTAAATTAAATAAATAGTTGAACATTAGAATAAATTGATTACTTTAGTATTTATTTACTTTCTTTTTAAATTTAAAGTACAGTTGACCAGAAATTTTGTACGAAATCTTTCAATTTTAATTCAAATATAATTAATGGAGATTATATCTTTTACAGTGGGATAATTATCTGTTAAGAATTTTCAAATTTCACCATTTATATAGTAAAGATTATTAATCTAACTGGATTTACCATAATCAATATAATTAATTATCTATGAAGGTTGTTTTGTATTATTTAATATTGAATAAATAATATTTGATGGAGGGTATAATTCATAATTTACTATTTTAATGTTAATGATGAATATATTGTATTTAAGAATAATTAAATTATTACTTTTATTTAAAATTTTATTAAACACACATACACGTAACCAAACAATTATTTATGAAGGCTAAACTGTATATTAGGTCACTTAATGAAAATTAAATAATTATTTATGAAGTCTTTTCCTAATTATTATATATTTTATTTATATTTGTAATTGGGATATTGGAATATTTTAATTAAAGATTATACAATTTTTCGTTCATACTGATCTTTTATTTTGAAGTTATCTAATTATATTGTCATATTCAATATATGATTTAAAAACTAATTTTAGGACCTGATTTAAATCAATTAGAAATTAATATAAATCAATTAGGATATGTCAGAAATTTTATAAAGAATTCTTGGCCATGCGTTTAATGCTAAAGACGTGGATCATGCATAAATATAAATTAGAACATAAATCTATAGCGATTTCTTAGCAATGTAGAGAAAATATTGGGTAGAAAGATATAAATGTCTTTGGAAGGAATTATTGTATTTCGGAAATGGTAATCATGCATTCAATAATGATAAGAATATTAAAAATAATATTTTTTTTGTATTGTTCGCTTATTATATAGTTATAGATATCTGTAAAATTTATTAATTGTAATTTTAATTTATCATAATTTGATTTAAAAAATTAATTTACTTATTTTATATACGAATATAAAATATATTAAAAATTATTTATATGCATATATGTTTTATTTTTAAATATAAATTAATGTGATAGATAATAATTATAGATTTTAGTTTTAATTTACCGTATCAAGTTTATAATCAATTAGATATGTACACATTTGGTAATGATTGTCTTAATAACATATCTCGGTTAAATAGTATGTAAAAATAATTATATGTGCGAATTTTTATATCATATATAAGTCATATCTAAAATTTAATAATGATATATATATAAGATTTAATAAGTGTTTGAATTAATATATTTGTTATTAATGTTATTAATACTCATAGAAATCAGTGTTGAAATTAGTATATTTGTTATTGGAATAGTTAGGGACGGATCCAGGTTTTTATGTTTGGGGAGGCCGTTAATAATTTTTTTGTAATAATATAAAAGGAAAGAAAAAGGAAATAATGGGATATGGAGCTCAAAATTTCTTTTAAATAAAGGTAAAGAAAAAATAAATAAGGGCTCTATAGGGATCGATTAATTCTTATCAAAACAGAGGGAAGAATAAAAGAATTAAAAAATAAGACGCTATTTATATGGATCAGTTTTTTCTTTAAAAAAAAAAGAAAGAGAAAAAGAAATAAGGGGATATGTGATTTGAATTGTGACAAGTTTTGGCAAAATAAAACAAAATTTAAATAATAAAAAGAAAGAAAAAAGGCTTAAAAAAATAAATCTAAATAATAAAAAGAAAGAGAAAAAAGGTTTTTAAAGAAATAAGGGTGGTGGGGTTTGAACCTAAGTATTTTGGGCAATTCAAAGGGGACACTAACCACTGGACTAAAACTTAAGTAGATGTAAATTTAGGGAGGCCGTTTATAATTATACAAATTAAATCAAATAATCACATATGATAGTAAGGATTTTGAAAATTTTTGGGGAAGCCGTGGCCCCCAAATAAGTACGTAGATCCGCCCCTGGGAATAGTAAGATTTTGCATTGTAATCATCAATTTTCAATTAACGAGGTAGAAAACTAGTATTTTAAAAATATTAATTAAGGGTATGTGTGAAAATGAAAAATTAATAATATGTTAAATATGGTAACTGAACTATCTTTGTGGGACACAGCGAGTATAATATGCGTCTGATCTCATATTTTAAATAGTTAATCTCTACTTGGTTCAAACCCAATAAAAACTATTTCAAATGATAAAAGGGTGCTATTTTGAACTACATACCCGTATCTTTTTTACTTAAACGTTCATGTCTTATGTGTTGCAAAAGTTGTTGGTATTCATAATAGTGTTTAGAATTCAACCAAGTTTTACATAGATTCACGAAAATGATGATTACGGTAATATCGAAGTTTATTAACTCAAATGTGAAACTGTAATTCGAGGGTTTCTAACTGGCATATAAATAGGTTGAAAATTAAATATAGTTATCTAACTAAAATATTCACAAAATTGAATTTGAAATTCTTTAAATAGGAGAAAACAAAAATCAAGAGAAACTCAAAGAAAAGCCAATTAATCAATCTAAGAGCCCCAAAAGTTTCATGATCTTCCCAACTACCCATTGAATTCTATAAAGTAAGCGGATGTAGAATTATATTAGTCATCTATCACCTTACCCACCACATTCATGTAATCTTTTATTTTCCAAACTCCAATTCTCACAATCCTCCCTTCAACTCCTATATTCTTATATATATAAAACATTCCAAGTTATACTCCACTTGATGAAAAGCAAATAAAGCAAAAAAAAAAACAAAAAAAAAAAACAAAAAAACAAACAAATAAACAAACAGATATCGTCCATATGGATTGGTACTCATGGTTATCAAAAACAAACCTTGAGGCATCACTCGTACACGAATACGGCCTAGCCTTTGTACGAAACGAGCTTCAAGACGATGACCTAACCTACTTCAACCATGAGTTTCTTCAAAGCATAGGCATTTCGGTGGCCAAACACAGATTAGAGATACTCAAACTCGTAAGAAAAGAGTTAATCAAGCAGGGAAGTATAAATCGCTTTTCTAAGCTTGTTTTAGCAGTGAACAAGACAAGAAAACTCATCACAAAGTTATCCTCTCCAATCTTCCCATTTACTACAGCTCCCAACCGGTCACCTTATCGGAAACATTGGAGTGGAGCACTGAGGAGGATCAATACTAAGGGTGCAAAGCAAAAGCAGCAAGATCAAAAGCCAGTTATGGTTTCTGATAGGAACATGACGTGGTCAGGGCCTCTGGACAAAAGTGTACTGCAACAACACAAATATATGGTGACAAGTCTTTCGGGGCCTTTGAATGCCAAAATCAACCCAAATCGGAGCCCGATGGTCCCCAGGTCACCGGGCTTTATTTGTAGAAGCCCAACGGTGTCTGGGCCGATAGACAGGTTGGGTCTCAGCCCACAGCTGAGCTACAATAGAAGTGGGAAATTTGTAGATCGTGATGGAGCTCAATCACTATGGTCCATTATGTTTCAGGACATGAAACCAACTTAAAAGAAAAGTGTGCCTTAGTGTTGGGAGATATTTGTTTGTGTGTTCATCTTTACTGTGCTTGTAAAATCATTACTGTGTGTGTTGTTATTCTACTTTCATTGAAGGTGTTTACAAGGATTCTCTTTGTTTGTATATATTGTTCACCACATACAAAATCAGATGGTGATTGCAATAAGTGGTTGAATGGAGTTTAAATATTGCATATATTATTATATGCTCCTAATAATATGCAATATTAGAATTATGCATAGTTATACGGAGTATTTTATATTGTCTTCTTAGTGATAAAAGCTCGGAAAGAAAACGAGATTTATCTGTGTATCGCGTGTGTGAAAATTACCATAATATTTTTCATTTTTTATTATTACGATAAAAATTCGTACGTGATTATCATATGAAACTTATTCCATTTGACTGATTCACTTTCTTCATTAAAAATCTTCACTTTTTAATTAATTATAAACGTATCACTTGTATATATTATATTATAAAATTATATATATATATATATATATATTTATATATATAATCAATATATAATAATTTATTATACAAATTTCAAGGTGATACATTTAATACAAGAGTGAAGATTTTCAAAAAGAAATTGATGATGTTCTTTTAAGATACAAATTAATATTTTTAAAGACATAAGTGATACTTGTAAAAAAAAAAAGATAATTTTTATGCGAAATGTAAAGTATTTATTACAAAAAGTGACAATATTAAAAGAAAACACTACAAAAAAACAGCGAAATGCTGATGGCTAAAAACCCGCCAGTATATACTGACGGCTGCTGACGATCGTGATATGCTGACGGCCTTAGCCCGTCAGCCAACCCTCAGAACGACGTCAATATACTGATTGGGCGACGAGTTTGCTGACGGGACATTGACGGGCGACAATGCTGACGGGTAAACGCCAGTCAGCATAATTATAAAAAAAATAATAAAAAATATAGCTGACGGGTACCCACCCATCAACAATATTAAAAAAGAATTTAAAAAAAATATGCTGACGTGCCCGTGCCCGTGCCCGTCAGCATTTTGGGGATAAAGTCAGGTCCCCCATCCTCTCAGAAACACAAAACGCGTTAAAAAATAAAAAAAATAATTCTCCCCTCCCGCTCCGCCGTTCACCCCAGCCGCCACACCAGCCCGACTGTCGTCGCCGGCCTCTCGCCCTTCCGTCGCCGGCCATCGCTCGCAGCAACAGCTGCTCGGCACCCGCCGCCCGCTTGCCACCCGTCGCTCGCCCTCCGCTGCAGCAGCAACCGCCTGCCGTCGCTCGCTCGTCCCCGTCCGCCGTCTGTCCAAAGGTAAGTTTTTTGATTTGTTTTTCAATTTCTTTTTATATTTTTGTATATTATATATATGTATTAATTTCATTTTTAATTTGTAATTATAGTTTAGGTTGAATGTAGGGTTTAATTCGTTTTTAGTTTCGTTATTTATATTGGGGTTTTAATTTAGATTTTAATTTACAATTAGGGTTTTAATTTAGGGTATGATTTCCAATTGAAGTTTCAATTCAGGGTTGAATTTAGGAGTGATTATATAATTAGGGTTGAATTAAAGATTAATTATAAAATTAGAGTTCAATTTGAATATATTACATAGTTAGGGTTCAATGTAGCAATAATTAAATAATTGGGGTTGAATTAAGGAATAATTATAAAATTAGGGTTCAATTTAACAATTATTACATAATTATGGTTCAATTATGCAATTAGGGTTCGTTAGTTCAAATATGGTTCAATTATGCAATATTTTTTTAAAGTTTATGCGATGGTGGTTTTTAAAGTTTATTACGATTTAATTATAAGTTGATTGATGTTGTGATTGGTTTGGGAAGACGTCGGTGATGACGTGGTGTACGGCGCCGGCCGGGAGATTTCGTCCCTCCAATAACGGTTTTCAAAATTATTTTAAAAAATGATGGTGATTTTAAAAAGTTTTAAAAAGTGCGTGGTGGGGGTTGTCGTGGTGATCGGCAAGTTGTGTCTAATTAATATTTAAGTTTTGATACACATGTTTGATTGGTGACATTATTATATTTTAAGTGTAACAACTAATTGTAATATAATATTTTGAAGTTTTCAGTAAAAGTGACAGGTTTTAGTGATAATGTGATAATTTAATGCAAAAGTGATAATATTTTTATATAAATGGAACACAATACCTAAATTTAAAAAGCTCATAAAATCATGTTTCTATAAGAAAACTTATCCAAAACAACCATTAAACTAGATTTGAAAAAAAAAAAAAACAACTAAACAACCGAACCTTCATAAAAAGCTCCACTTTGTACACTTTATCTAATTGATCAGATTCTAGTTATTTTTTTAGTTTCAACTGGTCAATAATTTTATTAGCCATAGTCAATTCCCGACCGTCTTAACAGCATCCGATTTTCTCATGGGTCCAATCCTCGATCTCTAATCTGATTTTCTCTCTGGTCAAATCCTCAAACTCTAATTTCATTTTTACAATCACCGTGCCCTGTTTTTTAGAAACACGATTGAACATTTGATCATAATAATTTCATAAATTTCTCCCTGTAATTTTTTGGGTGTTTAAAAGTTGGAGTGATATGAAAATACGTGTTATTAGTTTTGTCGGACTTGTTATGATTAATACTGGTTATTGTTCGTAGTTCTCTAAGCTTTTTTATACAATTATTTAATTAAGATTATACTTTAGCTAACTTATTTTATTTTTATCTAGACATAGATAATTTCCTCTCTCTCCAAAGTTTTTTTAACTTTTTTTTCTATTTTTTTTTCCCTTGTATTTAGTTCCTTTTTTCTTTTCTATTTCCCACTTCTTACTTAAGTACCTCCCCCACCGCCAATTATCAACTAACAACCACATATTTCATCCCCCACTTTACACTAATTTACAATAAGATAACTAAAAATAAACAATTATAAATAAATAATTTTTTTTTTTAGTTTTTCTTATTTGCACTCACTTTATTTCTCGATTCGGCCTTTATTAGAGAGTTGCATTTGATACTTAATTAAACATATTATTTTTAATAACAGTCTTTTTTCTTTTAGTAATATACACATTATTCATATTAATTTTGATTTCTTTTTATTAATTGTGTTATTTTTTATTATAGAATAAAAAGTACAACAATTATTTTTTTCTTTACGTACGATAGTGACCTCCCCAAATTTGGAAACCTAAATTCCTCCCTGCTCACTCAATGCACCCTGGAAACACTTCCTTAGGGGTCACTCATCCCACCTCTACTATAGACCAAACACGCTTAAATTTGGAGTTTCGATAAGAGGAAATCATTCCACCTCTACTCGAAGTCCCAGGATTGAAACATGGCTTTGATACCATTTGTAATGCCCCAGTATCGCTCTCCAAAGCTAATGGTTAGACCCACTATATCGAGACGAGTCTTTTCTAACATGTTTTGTCATTACTCACGTGCACCCTGGAAAAATTTCTCAGGGGTCACCCATCTCATCTCTACTCCAAGCCAAGCACACTTAACTTTGGAGTTTCGATAAGAGGACTCGCTCACGAGCGTACTTTGTCCTCACTCACGCGCACCCTTGGAAAGACTTATCAGGGGATCACTCATCCCATCTCTACTTTAGGCCATCATGCTTAATTTTGAAGTTTCGATAAGAGGAAACCATCACACCTCGATAAGAGGGCTCACTCACGCACCTGCAAAGAGTTTCCAAGGATCATTCACCCTACCTCTACTTCATGCCAACACGCTTAATTTTAGAATTTTGATAATTGGAAATACAGAGAAAAAAAAAAGATGCATCTTATTGGTATAATTTACCAATCAAATTTATTAAGCTTCCCTAATTAATTTCATAATTTGAGATTTAACTTAAAATTAAATATAAAATTAATTGAAAAATGAATATACGGTTGGAGTACAATTTCACAAACGTCTAAAATTTTGCTAGTACTACCTTGGTTTTTTAGACCTTGGTATACTTTGTGGAATTAAAAAGATCAATTAAAAAAAATGCAAATCGGCGCAGTAGCTTTTAACAAACGCTATGATGCACAGCCGCGTAGCGTTCTCCCAAATTCCAATTCCAAACGTATGTAAATACATTAATAAAGCTTGTTATTGTTCTTAATTTTTTTTCTTCACCATCGTGCATTGAGAAATTTAATAACATTCTTCAAATTTCTCAGGATTCCACTTTTGTACTATTAGCTTAAGAATTAGGGTTTAACGAGATTCTCACATGGCTACATTCGGCGGTGCTTCGAATAACGCAAACCCCAACCGTTCCGCTGAGGTAGTTTTAATTTATTACTTCCTCCTAAAGATCGATTAATTTTTACTAAAATTTACTTTATTGTCATGCCTTTTGATTCCGATTTTATCCTGTTTCCTTGTCCTGGAAGTGTGTGTTTATTGAATTTTGCCAAGGCTTCTTATGTTTGTTACTATCAATTTTTTTCTCGCGGTGCTTGCATAAGGTGGTACAACCTCCAAGTGACTCAGTATCAAGCCTATGTTTCAGTCCTAAAGCAAATTTTCTGGTTGCTACTTCGTGGGATAATCAGGTATAGTTGTTTCCGTGAGTTTGCTAATCATTGGTCCCTTTCGTGTTCGTGTGTGTGTGTGTGTTTTCTCGCCATTATCTGTGGTACATTTTAATTTTGTATATGTGGTAGTTGCAAGGCCCTCCCCCAAGTTATATTCCTTCGAATTAGGGGTTAGTTTTGTTTGAGGACCATATGAATCAAGTGTTGGCATTCAATTAGGTATTCCTTCTGTTTTTTCCCTAATTAAATTCATTGAAAGAAACCCCAGTTTAGGAATAAAAACTTTACTTCATGCGGCTTTTGTGGACCGGGGGCAAAATCGGAATTGTTCCGAACGAAGTTTTACGTGTTTCTTTAGTTAATGCAAAAGCTAATCTGGTGCATGTTACACCAAATTCTTATTAGGTACGATGTTGGGAGGTAATGAAATCAGGAACCACTATCAACACTGCTCCTAAGGCATCAATGTCGCACGATCAGCCGGTAATATCTCAATTTATGACCCTACGATTTACTGTCGCTTGAATCTGTTTTGGCTTCTTGTTTATATACTTTGTATGCTTGCCCAGGTCCTGTGCTCAGCATGGAAGGATGATGGGACAACAGTCTTTTCCGGAGGCTGTGACAAGCAAGTTAAAATGTGGCAGTTAACAACCGGTGGTCAACCAGTCACTGTGGCTATGCACGATGCCCCTGTTAAGGAGCTCGCTTGGATCCCAGAAGTGAATTTATTAGCCACGGGAAGCTGGGATAAGACACTTAGGTGAATTCATTCGTGCCTTTTTTTTTTTTTCCGTTTGCTTAATATCTACTTGGGTGAAAAAATATGAGCTATATGATAATCTCCATTGCGTCAAACTTTTGCGTATAGCTTTCATACTTGGCATTTTGTTGTTGCTTCATGTATGCCTGCTTTTGGAATTTCATTTTTGTTTTTTCGATTCATGGTCCGCATATAAAAAGGCAAATGTTGTGTTTCTTTCTGTTTATCTATTTATTTGCATCTTTAGTGCATGTGGATTGCTTTGAGATGGGTATAACAACTTGGGCATATGTTATTGTTGGAATTATATACTGATCTTGGCGTGTGTTTCATTTTTGTTAATTTTTATTTAGTATTGAATCTCTCTCATGGGTACATTAAACACTTATGAGGTATCAAATCTTTTCAGTCCAAAATTTTTCTTTTGTTTTTATCTTGAGATTTAAGCATATCAGATCTTATCCATTTCCTTTCCAATACTGGTAACATCTTTGTCAATATTTCCTCTTTCAAGTCTACCCCGGTTACTGCTGCACTTAATTTTCTTATCTAAATGAAAGGTTTGGTACAAGTAAAGATGCTGTCTCTTTTCAGGTATTGGGACTTGAGACAGCAAAACCCAGCTTTGGTGCAACAACTTCCTGATCGCTGCTATGCGCTTGCTGTTAAACATCCTCTTATGGTTGTCGGAACCGCTGATAGAAATATTATAATCTACAACCTTCAGAACCCTCAGGTTTTCTTCGTCGATGTCATTTAAAACGAGTTCATGAAACATATTATATTTGGTAAAAGTCAAATTATGTAGAGTTTACTACATTTAGTTATGAAAGAAGCTAACAGAAGCTTCACTTCAAAAACTGGTTCACCTGGGTCAGGTCAGTTCGGTTGGCTTGGGTAGATATTATTTTTAATTTTTTTTTTGTTTTTGTGTTTTCAGTAACCTTTAAGATTTAGTGCATAACAATTAATTCGTTACATTTTTAATTGACTCAATATAAGAAAAAAAACAATCAAGTTGCATTGTGCTTGTAAGAATTTTTATATAATAATTTATTATCTTGCACTAGCTTCTCTGTTAATTGTTTCGGAAACAAGTTGAATTTTTGTTTGCATTTTGGAGCTTTACATATCTTTGATTCGCATGAACCTTATCAAATGAAATATGAGGTTTATGAGGTCTTGTTAACTGCAAACATGATCAATTGCTGGTGGAAAATGGCAGGCTGAGTTCAAGCGAATTGTGTCACCCCTGAAATACCAGACTAGGTGTTTAGCTGCTTTCCCTGATCAGCAAGGTTTTTTAGTAAGTTTCCCTGTCTTTGAACATTTCCATGCCACTAATCTTCATCTACTCGAGAGCCTATTCTCTCTCTGTGTGTGTGTGGTGTTTTCTTTTATATGCATGAGTGACACATATTATGATATTACCATGTTGTAACATTAATATCTCAAGATGTAAATTCTGAGACATGAAATAGTTTTACGCGAAGCAGTTGATTCTCAGAATTTAAAGATTCTTAGTTATGGGAAATCACTTTTACATTTGGTAAGCATAGAAGCAGGGGTTCATACTCGATGTTAGATTTCTGAACTCTTGTTTTGCCTATTTGTATTTAGTACATATTTTAACATGTGAAAAGCTGCTAGGAGTTATTTTGGGTACATGAATAGTATTGGTGAAAAAGAACGACACCAAATATATATTTTCTTGGTTTGCACTAACGGTGATACCCATAACCTAATACTGTTACATTTGGAATTATTTTTTTTGTAGGTTGGATCAATTGAAGGAAGAGTTGGTGTACATCATCTTGATGATGCACAAGCAAGTAAAAACTTTACGTTCAAATGCCACAGGGATGGAAATGATATTTACTCCGTCAACTCACTGAATTTCCACCCTGTAAGATCTTATATTTACATGTTTATTAAGTTGGATGTCTTCATTCGTCATGGGGTTCTTTCTCTTTCGTCTTCATGAATCTTAAATTATGACGGCTTATAAAACAAGTTTCAATATTATTATTATTATTATTATTATTATTATTATTATTATTTGTTTACTATCCATGTTCCATATATTTATGTTGTGCATCATTTTTTTGCTTATTTTCTCCAATATCATTCCTTTGCTTTGAAACTTTTGAGGGAGTCTTAATTCCAATAAGCTACTTGGAAATCAGATCAATGGGTCGTAGGCTTTAACATCTCCTGATGTGTGTTAATATGGTTCCTATATTAGGAACAGTATATACCACTAGTTCCTGTTCTCTGCTAAACAGTTCTACTGTTGCTACATCTCAGGTACACCACACGTTTGCCACTGCTGGGTCTGATGGAGCCTTTAACTTTTGGGACAAAGATAGCAAACAGAGGCTTAAGGTATAACGTACTTCTGCTTCAGTTATCATTAGTTCTAGATTGCAAAAGCTTTTAATATAGATCTCGTCCTACTATTGTTCATTTTTCGTTTTTTCTTTTGTTTATGTTAGGCTATGCTGAGATGCAGTCAACCAATACCTTGCAGCACTTTCAACAATGATGGCTCCATCTTTGCATATGCGGTACACTCTTGTTTTCGTGTTGTGTATATAGCTTAAGGTTTAGCCTGGTTACAAAAACTTGAAAATTATCTTTCAAACCCTATTCTTAATAGCTTTAGACTTTTCAGTCTGTGTGTTTAAGTAAATTATGATAATGAACATAAAATGCTCAATTTTCTGGATTTATCTACTCGTTCAAATCCAGGTGTGTTATGATTGGGGCAAGGGTGCAGAAAATCATAATCCGTCAACAGCAAAGACCTGCATATATCTACATCAGCCTCAGGTTCCTTATTTGAATCATCTTGAACCATCTATCAATGATGTATATTGTTTAATTCTTTTTTTTCTTCTTTAACATGGAATTGACTTTAAATTATGCAGGATGCTGAGGTCAAAGCGAAACCACGTGTTGCAACGAGCGGTAGAAAGTGAAAAAATTGTTCCATTCCCGATGGAGCAAAATTATGCATTCTGTAATGAGTTAGGACATCATGATACATATACTAGTCTTTTAGTCTTACGCTAGCTGTGTCGATTCTTTTATCTGCTTTCAATGATTTTGCTTCTGGTATTGGTGAATTTTCCAATCGGTCAAACTGGTTTTTCGTTCTCAAAGAGCATCCAAGACCCCAACTGCATTGTTGCAAAGGATTTTTTGATCTGCTTTGATGATAGTCCCCTCAAAGACAATCAATTCGCTTCAGAGGTGACATAGCTAAAGCCTAAAAAAAAGGAAAAAGAAGACAATTATCTTTAGGGGAAATTGTTAAATAGTACCCAGGTGGTCATTTGTCAATTAGTCCTCCACCCAATTTTAAGTCAAATAGTACCTACTTTTTGCCAAATAGTCTAAAATTATGATATTAATATACCACAATACCCTTACTATTAAAATAACTAGTAATAATAAAATGGGGCCACCTGTTGCCGGTCGCCGCCCGCCACCTGCCGCCGCCGGAAAATTTTCAACGAGATTCATTTTTTTGTCCAGCAAATATAAAGTTAGCCGCCGGAGTCGGAATTTTTTTCCGGTCACATTTTCTTTTCCTGATTATCTGAAAATATTTTCCGGCTGCTGTAATTTATTTTCGGCGTTTTTTTTTTCTGCCCAAAATTTCTTACTACATGTCCATAGAGTCAGTGCAGTCAGTTTTTTTTTTCAACCCAGTTACTTTTCTTACTATATGTCTGGATTTTACTATATGTGCAAACATTTCTTACTATATGTCCAAACATTTTTTACTTAATATCCAAAAAATAATTTTGGTCACCGGAAATATTTCTTACTATATGTCTGATTTTCTTACTATATGTAATAGATTTTTTATTTAATGTCCAAAAATTCATACTTGATGACAAAAAGTATTTTATTTGATTGCAAAAGTTTCTTGCTTTAATGTGCAAATGTTATGTATTTTTTACTTATTACACACTTTTTTTTTTACCTATTACACACTTTTGTTTTGCCAAAAAAAATAGAAAAAAAAAAATTCTTGCTTAATAGCAAATTATTATTATGTATTTTCTTATTTAATACAAATTATATATTATTTTATAGTGAAATTTCTCAAAAAATTAATAAAATTTCTTACTTTATATCATTTAAAGTAAGAAAGTTTGTTATTTTATATTCGAAAAAGTAGGAAAAGTTCTTATTTTATAGTGAAATTTCTTACTTTATTTTCTAAAATGAATTTATTTTTAATTTATGTTCAAAAATAAAAAAAGAAAATCTTAATTTATAGTGAAAATCTCATATTTTATGTATGAAAAAGTAAAAATATTTCTTACTTTATAGTTAGATTCCTAACTTTATATTTGTTGGGTAAAAAAAAAATCTTGTCGGAAAATTTTCCAGCGGCGACCGGACGGCAGCAGACGACAGTGAGGGTGGCCGGCGGGAGGTGGTGTATTGTTTATTGATATTATTATTATATTATTATTATTAGGGGTAACCTTTTAATTGTATATTTATGGTTGGACTATTTAACATTTTGTATAATTAATCATAGTATTTGACAAAACTATTTTTTTATGTAGTATTTCACAATTGCCCCTTATCTTATCTTTAATTATTAGAACTATGGATGTTTGAATACCTCAACCAATATTTACAATATGGCCGAAATAAAATGTTTCATATTTAATGTACACAATTTCGAGTCTTTCTGGTTCAATTCATGCACACCCAATTGGGTGACATTCAAGAGATCTCCACTGTATTAATTAGAGTATTTTTATCAACCCTCTCCATCCTCTTCTCCCTTTTCAATTCTTAATCAGCCACGTCATCAAAAGTACTTTCCATATCATTTTCTTTCTCTACCTCTTTTATCTCATTTATTCACCCTACCATTGATCTTATTTTTTATGGGTCCAATATGGTCCCCATTAATTTTTATTTATACTTTTTATATTCCAATACAATTATATTTATCTATTATCTATTTAAACATTTTATGAATATAAAAATCATATATATATATATATATATATATATATATATAAATCTTTTTCATTTATAATATTAATTTATTAAATCTATTAAATTAATAATAATTTATAATTATTTAAAAATAAACCTCAAAATAAGCATCTTGATAAATTCGGTAAGATAAAAACACACACACACGCAATTTGATTAAATGAAAAATAATAAACGTTACAAATTCAAACATTACAAATTAAACATATTAAATAGTTGCACACTCAGACAATGTGATTGAAACTACGATATACGATATAAAAAAATATAAATAGAAGAAAAGAGGAAAAGAAATAAAAATACGACACACAACAAATGAAATAAAAAGATTATTTTATTTATTACAATAAATTCTTTATATATATATATATATATATATATATATATATATATAATCAAAGTTGCCGAGGAAAAAAGGAAAGAAGAAAGAAAAAAAGAAAAAAAAAGATTTTTTTTTTATCAAAGTTGCAGAGGTGGAGCCCACAGCCCCACTCTCCTATTCGGCACGTACATTACACGTGTCCTTCCTATTGGCCAAGAAAGACAGATACTGCCCACTCTTTTTTTTTTCCTCCCATCTTCTTCCCTCTGCAGGCATATTCCACTCCCCTCTTCCCCTCCCCTCCTCATTTATTCACCCTTCCCCTCCCCTTTCCAATCCTGATAAAGATGCTCTTATGTCACGCTTCTCATTTTGACTGTTGTCTATAGAAAGAAAAGGGATTAAAATACTCGATTACACTATATGTTGAAGGAAAAACACAATTAGTGTGCATTCGTCAATAAGTAACTGATGAATGATAGTTTGGGTATTAGTTATCTTTATGTATTATGGAAACATGTACTTTGATACCCTATATAAAGAGAGTTTTTGATGAATAAGAGAACCCTAATTCCTACCGTCTCTATCGTCTCTCTTTTATGTTTTCTCTTTATGCTTTTCCTTTTACACGTTATCAGCACGAGACTCTAACCTATTGAGAGTGATCGAGAATAAGCCTCCATAACAATCAACATAATTTTCGTAGGTCAAAACCCCAACCGTGTTGTATATTTGAAAAATAGGTTTCTAGAGTTTCAACCATTGGATCAAGTTCAAATTTTTACAGAGCCTTCCAAACCTTTTAAATTACATTCTTAACGGTGGAGATTGAATTTGGAGATACGAGAGAATTTATATTAATTTTCGAACAAAGCAGATTCTGCTTTCGAAATTTTCTGTGTAGAATTTTTCAAAACACGATTTCTCACAATCGGACCGTTGGATCAAGCCGAACTTTCGATATGTTATTTCAAACATATGCAGGTTTCATATTAACGGTGGAGATTTGAATATGATGTCTTAAGAATCCGATAATGAATTTAGAACAGAGCTGATCTGTTTCTCAGATATGTCTGCCCAGCTTATCTTAGAAATTCAATTACGCATAATCTAACCGTTGGATGATGCTGGATTTTGGATATGTTATTAAAAACATGTATAGTCTGAATTGGAACGGTGGAGATCGGTTTTGAAGGTCTCTATCATCAGAAATCAGACAAACCTATTGAAAAATAAATTTAGGAAAGAATCATAACTTCCTTCAAGGTAACTCGAATTACCCTATTATTTATTATTTATTTAATGCAACTAATAAATATTTGGCAATATGTATATATGGCATGGTATGTATTATTGTGCATGTATATGTATATATGTTACCTATGATTATATGGATGTGATGCTATATGTAATATTGACAAACATGAAATTTTGCAATACTTTAATAATATTCATAGAATACATAATATATTAGTATTCATGCTCTTATATGTTTCTAATTTAGAAATCAATAAAGTTATTTACACGAATTGATTGATTTCATATATGTTGATCATGATGAGAGATTGATCATGATTGTGCCAATATTCTTAGTTCATAATGAATCCCGATGAATTGATTGATTTCATATATGTTGATCATGAATTTCGATGAATTGATAGATTCGTGTTTGTTGATCATTTCGATGAATTGATATATTCATGTATGTTGTGATTCTATTCAAGCTAGTTTATATAAGTTGATGGAAAGACTTTTCATACACATTGATGATATATACATTGTTGCTCAAAGAATCATAGAGCACAATAGTATCGAACCACGCTCTATTGAAATATCAATGTAGAGCAAATTGACCTAAATGTAAAGAATCAATCTAGGTAGAACTAAATTCACTGACAACAAAGTAGGTYTTTGGTTTAGTAGTGCTAACCTCACCAAGTGTAAAGCCTATAGGACATAAACAAAGTTTTGTCAGAAAGCGTAATGAGAAAAATAAAGCCATGAGATGTAAATCTAAACTTGAAGCACAAAGTTTCTCAAACGCCCTGAAATTGACTATGAGGATATGTACTCTCTCATAATAGATGTTCTAATTCCAAATAATTGAGAATGCAGCTTATACCTGTGGCTACAGCATATCTCTGTGGGGATCATGATTTAGAGATATATACGAAAGTGCTTGCTGGCCTTTCATTACCAATGCAAGTGACTCTAAGCCACATAGTGCATTTGCAAATTAAATTGAAACACTCACTTTATGGATTGAAATAATCCAGCCGAATGTGGTATAACCGTCTAAGTGACTACTTGATTGGGAAAAGATAATCTATGCCCTTGCGTATTTATAAAGAAAATAGATTTCAAATTTGCGATTATGATTGTATATGTTGATGAAAGGAACATAATATACACTCTTAATGAAACAAGAGATATCGCTAGTTATTTAGAATTTTTAATTTGAGATAATGCATCATGGGGAAACTTGGTCATGTTAAGGCTTTAAACTAAAACCGAGTTTGTGGAATACTAAATTCTACAGTTTGCATATGTCCAAAAGATGATCAGGCAATTAAATATGGATAAGTGCAATATGTTAGCACTCCTATGATTGGTCAAAGTGAAAATATAAGGAAATATCAATTTCGTCAATGGAATGACAAGGAACTGGTGGGAGCTGAAATTCTCTACCTACGTACAATATGCGCATTAATGTACCATTACTAATACACTTGACCAAATATTAATTTCTCAAAATTGTTATCTTGATTTAACTCAAGAAAGCGCAATGTCACTGGAATGGAATCAAGATGTAATTTGATACCTAAAATAAACCATTGACGCGAGTTTATTTTTCCCATTCATAAATATAATTTGATACCTAAATATAATTTGATACCTAAAATAAACCACTGGAATGGAATCAAGATGTTTATTTTTTTTTCCTCCCATTTTCTTCCCTCTACACGCAATGTCTTGTAATCCCTATAGAAAATATTGAGTTTACTTCCTACTGTAAAACACCAAATAGTATCGTTCGATGCATGTAAAGAGATCATTATCATACATGTAGTAGTTCGTGAGTATCTACGATAAATGTTATGATCATGATAGTGGCTTGAACTCTATCACTGAAGAAAATGTGATTATACGAGTAATATCACCACAACTATTCTAAAACCAACAATCATGCACTTTCTCAAGAATCAAGTAAATTGAGAAAGTTGATACTTTCAAAGTTCTCTTGATGGATGTACATATCAGAGAAGGGTGTACACTTTAGGGGGAGTTTCAACATAGGTGCCTTAGACCAAGTTTTATTTTTTCCCATTGAGTTTTGTTACTTGGCAAGGTTTTAACGAGGCAACAATGAAACACCATTTTACCCTTTGACTTGGCACAAGGGGGAGTGTTAAAGGAAAAACACAATTAGTGTGCCTTCGTCAATAAGTAACTGATGAAGGATAGTTTGGGTATTAGTTATCTTTATGTATTATGGTAACATGTACTTTGATACCCTATATAAAGGGAGTGTTTGATGAATAAGAGAACTCTAATTCCTACCGTCTCTATCGTCTCTCTTTTATGTTTTCTCTTTATACTTTTCCTTTTACACTATAGTAATATTTATTGTCTTATATTAATTTTAGTAATCATATAATAAAATTTGACAATTTGGAAAAAGTATTTTGTGTTAAGGCCAATAAATGTGTTGAAAATTTAAAATATCTGGAGTTTTAATATTTAAGATATCTAGAGTTTGCACGGTATAAAATTTCATTTTTGGAATAAAATTAATTTTCAGAATTCTTATCTTTGTTTTATGAGTTTTCTTTTAGAAGTCTTATCATTCTTTTATGAAATCACTGTATATATTAAAAATAATAATAATTCAATGGAAAAAGGAAATAGTTGGAATTGTGTTTAGTAGAAAGAGTCCATTACAAATATGAAAATGACTACGGTGCGGCCGTAACCCCTGCATCCATTGATCTTATACAATATACAAAAGCTTTGACAAAAAAAAAAAAAAAAAATCAATAAAATGCACAGGACCTTGAGTTCCAAATATGGCCCTTGGCAATGGAACCACAGGAAACATCATCTCGGCCCCGACAGTTCATCAGGTCGAATGTTGTAAGTGGAATCGGCAATAATCCAATCATTGGTAGGATTATGCGACTGATTGAATATTTCTTCCCTCTGCCATTCTTCCCACCTCTCGGCCAACCCATCGCCTTCTAACATCCGTACCACTTCAGACATCTTAGGACGTTCCATTGGTGAGCACTGTGTGCAGAGTAGAGCTACTTGAATCAGCTGCTCCACCTCTTCGTCTATGTAATTCTTCTCAAGATCTGCATCCACTAATGTTTCCAGATTTTTCTCCTTTAGAAGTCCCTTCACCTGAGATCATAAAAGGAAAACTACATGTATCAAAACGGAGAGGTCAATAAAAAAAAACCTAGATATTTTTTCCAATTACATGTAGATAAAGACAAATGTTAAGAGGGTATTTGCAATTTTGAAAGATAATTTGAATATTATTATTATTTTTTTTTGTGATAATCTATTAAACTTCAAGGGTAGTACTTATAATTAGTCCAAAGAGAATCAAATATGAATATCATATTTCTTTGGCCTAATCTCAATGATTCCCAGCAACTAAAAGTATTTAGAAAATAATTAGACCCAACATTGTATCAATTCTGTGTCCAAATCAAATGGTATTTTTAAAATCAAAAGTTGGTGTTATTTAATGTTAGTCTAATTCCAATAATAACCTGTGGTGGCAGCCACCAAATTCCACTATCATAATCTTTGCAATTAACTCAAGAATTAATGGCCTTTTCCAAATATTTCTTAGTCGATGCAAACCAGTTCAATTTGCCCAACAACAACAAAAAAGAGATTTCGCTTTCTATTTTCTGTGTAAGCAGGATATGCGAAGTGAAGCTCACCCAATCAAGTAACATAATGTCATCATCACTAGCAAGCCGAGCAAGATCGGAAGCTCTTTGTCCAGTTATAAGCTCAAGAAGCATGACTCCATAGCCAAAAACATCGGTCTTCTCGGATGATTTACCGGTAGATAAGTACTCAGGAGCTATGTGACCAATTGTTCCTCGTACAGCTGTGGTAACATGAGTATCCTTGTAGTCCATGAGTTTGGCCAACCCAAAGTTTCCAACGACTGCTTCAAAGTCCTCGTCCAACAATATATTGGCAGCTTTGACATCACGATGAATAATCTTATGGTGACAGTGATCGTGCAAATAAGCAAGTCCCGTCGCAGAACCAAGTGCTATTCGTTTCCGTTTTGGCCAATCAAGTGGAGGTGTTGAGTCAGGTCTCTCTGCAGAAATGAATCAAAAGCTTGTCAGAGATGATAACACAAGTCTGCTTACAGCTTTTGATATGGAGAAATTAATAACCTCTTAAGCATGATGCAACACTCCCATTAGGCATGTAAGGATAAACAAGCAGCCTTTCTGTCGGAGTCGTACAAAAGCCACGCAGCCGAAGTAAATTCCGATGCACGGCCATGCTGATCATTTCTACTTCTGTTTGGAACTGCAGCTCTCCACCTTGTGTTCTCTCTTCCTTTTGTCTCTTGACGGCCACTAGAGAACCATCTGCTAACCGCCCTTTATATATCTTACCAAAACCATCTCTGCCAAGAATATTTCTGTTACTAAAATTATCTGTTGCAACTTGGAGTTTGCGTAGAGAAAATCTCTTGAGCTGTCCTGGATGTACTTCTGGATCCTCCTCTGATGCAATTAAATATATAAGTGAAAATCTCCAATATATTCTTCAGGGTTAATTACAAAAACTACCCTCTACAAAAAAATAATATAATTCAAGTATTACAAATTGCAACCACAAGATGTATTAATGTGCTATGTTAATACAATTCTTAATGGGGTGCTTGTATATAATTTTGAAAGATAAGTGAGACTTTTTGTAATTAGGTTAAACCTTAGGGGTGGTTTTGAAATTATCCCTAACTTAATATGATGATATTTTACATCATTAATCCACTAATGATCTTGTGGCTTCTTTCTTTGGTACCAAGCGACTAAATTGAGTACAAATATAAACAGACCATGAAAAATTAAGGGTGTACCTGATACCAACAACTCATTTTCCGATATTGACTTGAATCTGTTTGAAAATCCATCCCATAGCCAAAGTCTTGATAACTTGAGCATTATCGCATTTTGCCCTACTTTGCTGCTGTTAAAGTTAGTCTGATTCTGCACAGCGGTAAATGTGGCTTTGCTGCTGTTAAAGTTAGTCTGATTCTGCACAGCGGTAAATGTGGCCATTGCGGGTTGCCCTGATAGGTCATTTCCAATAGGACGGATTGTTATTTTATTCGGCGCCAAAACCGGTCTGCGGGCCTCCTGTTGCTCGAGTGCCAACTCAAGTTGTTGAACTACTTGAGACATCGTCGGCCGGTTCTTCGGCTCATCACGCAAGCATCTTTCAGCAACCTCAACAAATGTCTTCAGGCTAGCTGGTGAAATTTCCTCTCTCAAGCTAGAAGCTACAATCCGATCAACCTCTCCTTTATTAATCATATGACGAGCCCATATGGTCAAAATATGCTCATCCTCTGCAACACTCAAATCCACAGCCGGTCGTCCACACAATACCTCAAGCAGCACCACGCCAAAAGCGTACGTATCGGTTTTCCTTGTTAGTTTACGTGTGTAGAGATAATGCGGGTCCAAGTACCCCTTTGTGCCCTTAACTCGTGTGCTGACATGGCTCTGTTGTAACTTGCTTCTATCTTCATGTTTGGCCAAACCAAAATCAGAAACCTTAGCTACAAAATTCTCATCGAGCAGGATGTTCGAAGTCTTTACATCACGATGTATTACTCTATGGCCCGTGTGAAGATAGTCTAATCCCCGACCAGCTCCGATGCAAATATTAAGACGTTGCTTCCAAGTCAGCAAAGAACAGTTATCGATCGAAAGCTTGTAGAGGTGGTCAGAAAGTGTACCGTTGGCCATATAGTCATACACAAGAATCATTTCTCTGTGCTCATTGCAATAACCAATCAGGGAAACTAGATTAACATGTCGAAGCTCTGACAGAGTTTCAATCTCCATCAAGAACTCGTGTGCCCCTTGCATCGAGTTTGACTTTAACCTCTTCACAGCAACAGTCTTTGTTTGCACTCTGTCAATATGGCCTTTGTAGACTTTACCAAATCCACCTCTTCCGATCAAGAATGCATCACTGAAGTTTCTAGTGGCTAATTCAATCTCGGATAGTGAAAAACGACGACAGAGCCGCTCGGCCCTTGCTGATGGCTTATGTTTTTCCTTACTGCTGTTAGCTGCTTCTTCCCATAATTCCCGCAACTTATGAAGAATGATACTAATCAGAGAAATTATAGTTACTGCAACAAACGCAAATACGTTTCTGTGACCAAGAACCGAGATTAAAACTTGAAAAGTGTGGGATGGTGAATCTCGAGCTGGAGGAACAGGATTCGGACCGGCAAGACTATTGTCGGGATTACTCAATTTAAATATCTCAAATCCAGCAATGAAAACTTTCCCGCCAATGAGATCATCGTGTGAATGCAAAGAAATCAAGAGATCACGTTTCCCTTCCTTTCTCTGCCCTCTCATCATCACCATGTAGTCCTTATACCGGGGACGATTATTATTTTCACCATCATCCATTTCTTTCACTATTTCAATATTAGTGTGAGCGGTCATTTCATTAATGAGGACTTTAAACATCATCACATCACCAGACACTGCTGCAATCTTGAGTCCGATCTCTGAGAAATGGAGCCTGATCATGTACCTGAATCCCACACCCACTGCTATTTTCCAGGTTTTGTTTTGTTTCACATTGTCTGCTTTTCGCATAGCCCACAATGGCAACGTGGCATCAAAATCTCCACTAAATTGAGAATTGTGCTTAATATTTAGTCGGTGGACTAGCTCGAGCGCGGCGTACTGATCAAGGTAGATCGGGGACTCGTGACCGACCACTTGCACTCCAATATCTCCTCCACCTTGAAAGTAGGAAACACTTGTGGGCACAGAGATAATCTCGATGCCATTTATAAAAGCATACGTATCACTAGCTTCAGAAGAAAAACTTATAACGAGTTGTTCATTATCTTGTATGTTTAAACAGAATTCCTTGGAAAATGGCTTCATACCAGCAGTAAGTGAAGCGCTAAAGTTACCGAGCAGGATAAAAGGACCGGCTTCAACAGTAAACAAGTCCTTTAACCCTTTAAAGCCTTTGTACGGAGCGGAATTAAAGTGAAGGCGGAGAATTTTCGGACCTGGGCTCACTCGAAACGCATACGAGAATCGAGAACGTGAAATTCTTGCCGTCTTGTGAGGGACTGGATCGGCGGCGGCTATCAACTTATGATGATTCACAGTTGATGATGAGCCCTGTAATTGTAGCAATGATGAAGTGGATTTTCTTGGTTTTATAACATCTCCAATCCATTCCCTGCCATTGCGTGCTGCAAAACTGCCCATCGAACCGCAATTAATAGAAACATCGTCAGCTGTGTAATGTGTTGGATTATCAATACTGCTGTCTGTGAATGCGATGATGGGGCAGAGACATAGGAAGAAAAGAACTGAAGCTGGATACAGCAGATTCATGAGTAGTTATCTTATTTTTTTTATGTTTTGTTCTGAATCGGATAGAGCACTGATGATGACTGACTAACTATGGGAATTCAGAACAATGATAAAAATGTGCCTGTGATGACTTTTCTAGTCCACACACCTGCACACTTTATTGTCAGCAGAATATAATAAAGTTGACTTGGCCTTGTTTCCATTTTATTCTCAGATTTTCATTTTAATCTTTGAACTTCTAAACAATCTAACAACCACATTTTATTTATTAAAATTATATTCAAAAAATCATTGCATTAAATAATAATTATAAATTCAATAAATGTTTAAGAAAAATATAAATATAATACTATTGTTCTCGTCGAGTTATTATATTATGAAATCGATTTACAATTGTATCATACTAATAATCAAAAGCAACTCTTTCTCTAGATATGTAACTAAAATAATTATGCAGTATTTTTTATCTCTCATGTTATAGAATTTTATTTTACATACATCATTTTGAAAATATTATATCTCACGGGAGAAGTAACACTAATTTCAAAAGAAATTATACTTTTGAAGAAAATTTAATGCTAGATTCTATTTATACAAATTAAAGAAGAGTAATTAAATAAATCATAATAACCAAATGATTACAATTTAAGTAAATTAAATATCAATAATAATAGTTATTTCTTTACTTAATATGTCGAAAAAAAATTAAGTAACCAAATGCTCAAATCAATAAAGTATTCCCAATAATTGGTATAAATAATGAATCTAAATTTTACAAAATTTAATAATAAATAAAAACTATTCCCAATTTTTTTTTTTTAAATTTAAACTATGAGAAACTCAATATTTTTTACAATTGATTACTATAATTATATATAGAGAGGAGGTGGGTGGGTGGGGGGTAGTATTGGTAAGCAATTCATATGAACTGAATTCGCAAACCAAATAAATTCCAAGGAAAATAAAATAAAACTAAATTAGAATCTCAGGTCATTAATTGACAGTAGACTCTACTTCCTTTTTCAAATAAAGCCGTGTGAAAGATGATATTAGGGTGTAAGCTTCTGTTGTTGTTTTCAATATGAAAGTTTTGGTTGACCAAGCAAAAATTATAATCCACATAAAACAACGAAGACTTTCTCGAGTTGACTCTTGTTGACTCCAGAGAACAAATCAATTTTCTGTCATATCTCTGTGAAAATCTGTTCCATAGTTTTCTTGCATCTTCTCCCAGCCCAACTATAGTTCAATTTTGGACACCAGATTTTGATGCGTTCATCAGATTTGCTACATCCAAAACTTCTTCTTCTCTTTGTTTTCCATCTCTTATTTATAGCATACTGGAGCATCAAGGTTTTACGCCCTTTGGAGATGATGTGCTCACTAGGGAGGTTGAGTGGTTCACTTTGCGTAGTCAACATCTGTCGGGTGCCCGTGTTGTCGATCTGCCCTGGCAAGCGCCTGTTCGGCCTGGTGTTGTGCATGGTGACGGTTCTACGTCTCATGACACCGCTCACCACATGGTCAAACTCCCGCCTCAGGTTGTGCATGCTCAACTTACCTTACTTGATAATCAGATTGCCCAACTTCAGGCCGTGCGGAGTTTGTGGTATGAGGCCCTTTTGCTTTCTAAACAAGGGGGAGAAACTGAGGAGGAGGTCGAGGTCGAGAATGCGGATGCGGTTGCTGAGGACACTGATGGACAAGCTGCCGAAGTGTTGGCTAGCTTAAGCAAGAGGAGGAGGAAGGTCTTGTCGAGAAACAAGAAGCTAAAAAAGCTGTTGCGGAAGAGGAAGGTTGTTGAAGGGACATCGTCGTCTACTCGATGATCTAAGAAAGCTCGTGGTCTTTGAGTGGTCATATTTCTCTTAGCTTATCTTTCTAATATGCTTGGTGGCTACATAAACTTTTTTTTTTTTTTCAAATAACTAAATACTCGTATATTTTCTTCTTGTCAGATGGAATAATGTGAAACTGTGTTTCATAACTTAAATTGTGGGGAAAAAAACTCAGAGGAATATGACTGCATACCAAATTGGCACATTTTATCTGTCAGAGAAGCATGTGGCGAGATCAGTTATTAAAGGATGTGGTTTACAGATTTTATTTATTTATTTATTTTAAAAATGTTCGAGGGACCATCATAGTCCAGAAATAGGTGTTAAATAAAATATTTTAGCTTTTTTTTTTTAAATCCAAAATATTCTCTATGTACCCAAAACTAATTTTAAAAAATAAAAATCACTAACATGCTCAACATTTATAATAGTAGCTTAGTGATGAATGACACTTAGAGAGTGGAATAAAAAAAACTGAAATACAATGTATGGTATTTTTCATCTCAAGAAGAACATACAAGTTTAGTCAGAAATACTGAAACATAACTAGGATGTTATGTTCCCATCTAATGTATCATCATATACTTGTCTTATTTCAAATTTATATTTTCTGACCCAAAAAATATCAAGCAACACTTATGAGCAATAAATTAATAAATATATAGATAAATATATATGTTCAAACTTCAAATAAAACAGCTACATTCAAAATTTCGTATATACATGCAGAAAATGATGAAAACCAACTATGCCTTGTATGAAGAATATCTTGAAACCTCTAATCCCCGCCAACGAACAAATTCAATGAAAAACACAAATCGCACCACACCGTTTCTTAAACTCCACGATGGCTAGGTCGTTTACATTCCTACAACCTCCTTGAAACTAATAATATCATCGCGTGGATGAGCTTCCTCCACTCTGACTTTCACTTCATCGCCAACCTGTACTCCGATAGATACCCAAGCCGAACCTTGTAATCCGACCTACACAAAGACAACCAACACACAGTCTCGAATTGAGGAAAGTTTTTTTAAAAAGTGCCAAAAAAAAAGAACAAAATTGCAAAAATACCCCTGAGGTTTGATTCAGTGTTTAAAATTAAGGAGGCCAACTGAAATATTTTTATAAACTTGAAAGGGGGGTGTTGAAATGCTTTTTTGCTAGCGAAGGGGGGTAAATGCAAGACAAAGTAAAAAAAAAAATGAAAGTTAGCTTGGGACTTTTTGTAATTAGGTCGAACCTCAGGGGTACTTCTTGTAATTAACCCTAAAACTTAAAATCTTATAATTTATTAATGAGGGCAAACAGCTCTTTTCCATCATTATTTCCGCACAACAGCGAACCAATTGTGGGCCGATAAAATGAAAAAGGACTTGCAATTTGGTTTATAAAGCAATTAATAAAAGTATAAGCAAGTGTTGTTGTTAGCAGCACCTCCAGCAAGAGTATCGCTGCAACTCTATCTTTTATGAACCGAAGGACCAAAGCGGAGAATGGTTTTTCTTTGGGCTGCCGTCTCAGGTATTCTATTATCCAATATCGCAGACTGCTGGAGCTGAGCCTCCTTATTACCCTGACATTCATGTTTACCATAGACGCTATTCCCTCCAGCTGTCCTGCCGATAATGGAGGAGAATCTCCCCTAAGAAAAGCTTTTATCTGTGCATTTTACGGAAAGCAATTAGCGTAGCCAAATTTGTGGGTAACGATATTATTAGTCACTACAAGCCGGTGTAAAGATGCGATGATGTCATGAAATGATGAGAAACAAATGAAACTTTCTGACTGTAGATAGGAAACGGAATATATACACATACATACACACACACATATATTCCAGTAAAGGTGATTCCAGTCATCAAACTAAGTTGTACATTGCAATTAACTAAATTGTAGTGGGAAAAGAGAGTTCTTTTGAGAAAAGAAAATGGGTTTTTATTGTCTCACACAAATTTGTTCCTATGAATACTAACAACCATAATTCTTCTCTATTAACGCAAGGGTATCTTTGGAAAAAGCATGTAAAAATTATTATTTTGACAATATTAATTAACTTTTCTTCATCTTGGTGAAATGAGAAGGGACGGAGGGAGAACAACTTTAGCAATTTAATCCCAACCTTCTAATTTTTGCCATGTTAGACTACGATTTAATTTTTCGCATAGATCTCCCCAAAGAAATTCCAGTAATAATATATTTGATGACGTGAATGCCGTAGTGCCATGTATGAAACGACAGAGATTAGAACTACGTTGTTTCATACGTGACCCTCCGGAACCTGAAATCCCGCCGGAGGGATCGAATTGCAAAATAATAATAATTATTATAATTATAACGTTTAGTTTGACATTGCAAAAATCAAAAGGTTGGGGTTACATTGAAAAATTAACAACTATATATATATATATATATATATATAGTTGTTGCATATTTTATTCTACTTCTCTTCCTGATTCTCAGTTGTTCGTAACAAATGCTGACTAGTGACTAGATTACGGAAAGTGCAAAATACACCCAGAAACATTTTTCACGTGTAAATAACACAAAAATACCTGATAGTGAGCCAGTAGATCCATATATCTACGGATGGGAGATGTGAACTGAACATACCCGGGAAGCCCTAAACCGCCGTGGCGTATAGGCTTCCTGAAATCCATCTCAGCAGCACGCATGGTTTTAACTACAGCAGAGCTTCTCACGGGGCCTTCGGGAAGGTGAGCAAAAGCGGATATATCGCTATTCGACTGAGGCTGCCCTCGGTAAGGTAAAGGGAGGTTGTTAAGACAACCGAGAGTGGCTATAACTTCATTACAAAGGATCATCATCTCAGAGACGAGTCGCATAGCGGGATCCGCCTGGTTTTCAACATACAGCTTGATCGAGGGCTCGGGATCATCTGGATTAGTCACTTTGATTCTGGTTTCTATTGTAGATGTGTCTATCGCACCCTACAAAAGGTATTTTCAGGTCATACACACGCAGCTGCATGAGGAATAGTGGAAAACGTAGAGCGAGGTAGAAGGCACCCCAAAGATGTAAAAGGTACACTCTTGTCAGGCGGTCCGACGGATCTTGATTCTTGACCCGTCATAGTCACCTAAAGCTAAATCTTAAAATAAATAAATAAAATGCCAAAAAATAGAAAACTCTTAAAAAAACTATAATAAATTAAAAAAAAAAAAAAAAAAGAACCATAAAAATCTGAATAATCCTAAGAAAAACTAAAAGAACTAAAAACTGAAAAAAAAAAATCTAAAAATGAAAAACTAGATTTGGGCTCGGTCAAACGGAATGTATTCTGTCAGGTGGTATGACACAAGTTTTTTGAAGATGTAAAGCAAAAGGGATAAGTTAATAAATTTCAAGAAAGTTAATCAGTCACTAATAAGTTGAATTGCCTCCTAATAAAAGCCAATCAGAAGTTAAATAAGTAAAGGCCAGATATCCTTATCCAGCTCCATTGTTTCAACAGTCAATTCTAAATGAACCAGGAAAGTTCATGTAAAGACAGTGCAAAATGTTACAAGATATACAACAGAGATGAAGAAGAAACCAAAAATGAAACTATCAACTTAAACAAAATAGGCCAACATTTGACTTCAATGAAACGGGAATGCTGACCTGTCCTCCGACGCCATTGAAACCGGAGTGCAGCAGCCTCTGAAAGAAGTCTCAGCTTCAGCTTCCTCTTCCAGGTTCAAATGGAGAAGCTCTGTCGCACTCTCATACGTTAGCCATATATGTTGGTTTGATGACAGAGTTTTCCACAGAGTACTCTGCAATGCTATAAACAAATCAAGGCAGTAATACTATTTTTAAGATGTCTTCATGGGGACACATGGGAAAAGAAGCAAAAGGAGTCTAAATAATAATAATAATAATAATAAAATAACTAAAAATCTGCATACAGATAAAAATGGATTAAATCATTCATATATTTCACATTAATGACTAATTCGAAGACTCCAGGAGAAGTTATGATAAGTTAATTGATAACCCAAAATTCTTTAAGGGCAAAAAAAATAAAAAAATAAAATAAAAAGTCCTAGTAATGAAGAAAATGGTGTTCAAAAAGTATTCTATTTAACAAATAAATTGATGATAAATATGTAGACCTCTATTATATTTGTTATAATTTTTCTTTTACTCCACTTACCAGCCATCAGAATGCAGCACGACAGAAACCGAGACGGATTTGCAGCGCTCCCCCTTGCTTCAAACTCATGCCTTCCATTGCCAATCTCTCGGGGAACATTGGGTAAGTAGCTGTTGGTAAAAACACAGAAGTTCCTCTCTTCATTGCCTCTCTAAAGATCCAAGAATTATATAATATTACAAAAAATGCCTCACAAAACCAAAAATCTCGAAACACGAATTCGACATGAAAATAAAAACATACTTGTCAATCATGCTCCCTGGCTTAACTAATCTAGACGGATCTGCAACATGGATCCAGATCTTTATGCGGCCATCCTGAAGCCTAGTTGCACTCAATGCATCGTCGAGCTGCAAACGCCTGCTTTTATTAGAAATATTGCAAATAACACCTCCTCAAGCATATAATCTA
>BMAC01000137.1:812048-827787 GCA_014905375.1 Phtheirospermum japonicum
TTCATCAGGACCATATATATGCAACTAGCATGGGATAAAAGATATGGAATGTCAATAAGTATAAAAGATATTATTACGAATAAAAACCGATTGTGTTACAAGAGAATGGTCAGACCACAGCCACAAGTTGGCTTGTTGGTCACCTTATTCTAACATAAACGTGTTGCTGGAGCTGTATCCGCGGCACTATGTGAGCGCCAACCAAAGGGACTAATCTAAGCTCCTTGACAAGGTACAGATCTCCTACAACTTGCAGAAGAGGGAGTCTACTGGGAGGAGCCCATTCGAGCTAGCAACCAGGAGACAACCCCTGGGACCACAAAACGTAGCCTTGATATTGGGGGCTAAACCTTACAACACACATGTTCACTAGTTCCATTCAGGAGGAGGCGGAGATTGCTCAATCCATGTTGAACAAGGCGGCCAAACGAATGAAGAACCGGTCAAACGTCCAACGCCAAGCTGTGGAGTTTCAAGTAGGGGATCGATTAATGTTAAAACTGTTTCTCCAACAGTTCAAGACCCTACGACGAGTACACAAAGGGCTCGTAAGAAAATATGAGGGTCCCTTTGTTGTTGGTCGGAAGGTGGGCCAAGTAGCATATCGCTTGGAGTTAACCGACAGGCAATAGATACATCCGGTGGTGCACATGAGTCAATTGAAAGACTACCTAGGCCATGAGGAAGATGCCGACAGGAGCCTATCTCAGAGAGCTCCTACGGAAGTAGTGACCTCATTCGACAAGCAAATAGAGAAGGTACTATCTCAACGGGAGGTCCGGAGAGGTGTGCCGCTAAGTACGAAATTCTTGGTCAGATGAAAAGGGCTGCCTGAGTCTGAAAATACTTGGGAACGAGAGGACCACCCCTGGCAGTTCAATGCGGAGATCGAAAAGTTCCAAGCCTCGATAGAGCATCCCGCGTTGGTGCAGTCCTGCTATTATCAAGACCCGAAGCCGAAATAACTCCCCATGAAGGAGAGGAGTTAGAGAATCCGCCAAGTGTCGTATCGATGCTGCCTAAGACTTTGGTGGGGGAGAATTTCATGGGCAATGTCTGTTGGATTACCACCGTGACCCAAGATGCCGAGACACAGTGCCTTATCTCGAGGATTGGCGAAGCTATACGCCGAGAGGTCGCCGGTGTGGGCAACCAGTTCGCACTGATGGACAGGAGGCTGCGCTGCATCAAGCTCCGGATCGGAGAGTTGTGCGAATGGGCCGACATGGAAAACGTATGGAAGCCTAGACACGAGTCATGGCACAAGAGGTATGCGAGGAGGGCCGAAGATATTGAGTAGCTGGGCCGCCGAGTCAAGTGTCTGTGCCAGTCAGTGCACCGAGACGTGCAGTGGGTTGGCCTACTTCCGGAGTTGCCGACAAGGCCGACGCTTAGCGCCGAAGGCCAGCGCCATGGGCCTAGACCATCCGGCGTCCAAAAGTTCGAGAACCTGGGCCATCTGGTCTGACTGAGGCCAAAGCTCAGCGGAGGCGTCCCTAGCTAGGATGTTTCCTCGTATATTACTTTGCTTATTTGATTAGGTCGGTTAGGACTCTAAGCCGTGGCGTTTTCCATGCGTGTTTGTGGGCCGAGTTTAGGGCTTTTATGTATCATAATTTGAATAGGTATTTAAGTAGCTTGGAGGAGGGAAACCTTAACCCTAGTAGTGTTAGTATAATTATGTCTTTCATTCTATTATATTGTTATCAATGAGTTTACAAGGAGTTTAATATAATTATTATTCTCAAACGTTCTTTTGTTAACTCTTGCCCTTTTTCCTTCATGTTGGCTTGCCAAGATGCCACGAGACTCCTCTGATCCAAGCGAGTCGGTATGCTCAGCGCCCCGCACGGGCTCCGCTACCATGCCCCATGACATTGTGCTCTTTACCTTCGGAGCAAAGTGGATTTGAAGGGCCGAGGAATGATATCTCTGAGTAGTATTTCATGGATATGGGATTTGACAAAATACCAGAATTACCCTTCAATCTAAGGTTGTTGACCCGTTGATTTCCTTGTACTCTTTGAGTTGGGTCTCATGCGACACTGTCTGCATGATGGTTTGTACACGAATTACAAAACCTATACATATGCTCATTTGTGTCGTTCATAGGTAGCTTGTTTTTATATTTTCACTTCGTTTGCTTCGCATAACTGCTTCATTTGGTTTCTGAATAGAGAGTTTGAACTGGGAGAACCCAATGAAAAAAAAAAAAAAAAACTTTAAAAGTAACATTGTCTCATTTTGACTACCGTCTATAGAAAAAAATAAAACAGAATATTCCAGGACCAAAATACTTGATTACATATTTGACAACTTACATCTATTCAATACATAAGATGGTAAATAAAATATATTGGTTCTATCAGCACAATTCCTGTAGTGGATTTGAGAACACAATGGGTGACAACATCATCAAAATTCTGGAAATTGAAAACAAAAAATCGAATTTTTTTAAGGGAGCTAGTGAACAAAGGAAAAATCATATACAATATACAAAAAGCTTTAACAAAAAAAAAAAAGATCAATAAAATACACAGGACCTAGAGTTCCAAATATGCCCCTTGGCAATGGAACCACAGGAAACATCATCTCGGCCCCGACAGTTCATCAGGTCGAATGTTGTAAGTGGAATCGGCAATAATCCAATCAGTGGTAGGATTATGCGACTGATTGACCTCTTGACGGAATATTTCTTCCCTCTGCCATTCTTCCCACCTCTCGGCCAACCCATCGCCTTCTAACATCCMRACCACTTRAGACATCTTWGGACGTTCCATTGGTGAGCTCTGTGTGCAGAGTAGAGCTACTTGAATCAGCTGCTCCACCTCTTCGTCTATGTAATTCTTCTGAAGATCTGCATCCACTAATGTTTCCAGATTTTTCTCCTTTAGAAGTCCCTTCACCTGAGATCATAAAASAAAAMCTATATGTAWCAAAACGGAGAGGCCATGCAATTGAAAAAATCTGCGTGACAAGCGAAAATGAAGAGGGATAATTACATAAATTACCCAAGGTTTAGCTCAAATACACAAAATAATAAGAAGAAAAAATAAATAAATAAAAATTAAAAAAAATACTGATATTATTTCCAATTACAAATACCCGATCCACCTAATAGGGTGCAATTTGCAAATGAACACAAATGTTAAGAGGGTATATGTAATTTTCAAAGATAATTGGATTTTTATTTTACTTATATTAATAAGCAGGCTAAACTTCAAGGGTGGTATTTGTAACTATTCCAAAGAGAATTAAAAAAAATATATCATATTTTCTCTGGCCTATTTTCAATGGATTCCCATCAACTAAATTCGCTAGCAGTTCTTCGAAAATGATTACACCCAACATTGTATCAATTCTGTCCCCAAATCAAATGGTCACACACTATTTAATATTCTTCTAACTTCAATGAATTATATTCATTACGTCTTAGAAAATACATCAGCTATTCCCAATATTATAACCTGTGGCGGCCACCAAATTCCACTGTCATTATCTTTGCAATTAAGTCAGAAACTAATGGCATTTAACTCTTCGTAGACAATTCAAACCAATTCAATATGCCCCACAAAAGAAACAAAGAAGTTTTCTCATTCTATGTACACTGTATACAGGATATGAAGCTTTCAAATACGGGCAAACAAACATAACAGTATGAAAAGCATAGTATGTGAATTGAAGCTCACCCAATCAAGTAACATAACATCATCATCACTAGCAAGCCGAGCAAGATCGAAAGCTCTTTGTCCAGTTATGAGCTCAAGAAGCATGACACCATAGCCAAAAACATCGGTCTTCTCGGATGATTTACCGGTAGACAAGTACTCAGGAGCTATGTGACCAATTGTTCCTCGTACAGCTGTGGTAACATGAGTATCCTTGTAGTCCATGAGTTTGGCCAACCCAAAGTCTCCAACGACTGCTTCAAAGTCCTCGTCCAACAATATATTGGCAGCTTTGACATCACGATGAATAATCTTAGGGTCACAGTGATCGTGCAAATAAGCAAGTCCCCGTGCAGAACCCAATGCTATCCGTTTCCGTTTTGGCCAATCAAGTGGGGGTGTTGAGTCGGGTCTCTCTGCAGTAATGAATCAAAAGCTCGTTAGAGATAACACAAGTGAGTATTCAATGTGATCTTGCAGGATCAGACGATAAAATTGAACATAGGGATAATTACAAAAAGCACCCTCAAGGTTTAGAATATTTACAAAAAAAAAAACAGCTAACTTTGAAAATTACAAAAACCACCACTGCGGTTTTTTTCCGTTACTATTTTGGCCCAACCATTAGTTGACATAACGCAATTTGTTGACATATCAAATATTTTACAATTACACCCCTCAACTTTCCAAATTATTACATACAACCCCAACTTCGTGTTTGCCTAGTTGTTTAATATCTAGAAAATTTCAGGGATGTAATGTGAAATGCAAGACAAGATATTGGAGTTATTTTTAATATTTAAAAAAGCTAAGGGATGTAATAGTAAATATACTTGATGACTTCAACAATTTCCTTTATCTCCACTAAAGGCAAGTGCAAAATGTACGACAAGTGTAACTTCAAGGATAGTTTTTGTAAATTTCAAAGTTAACTTTTTTTTTTTTTTTTTTTTGTGTGTGTGTGTGTGCATGTAATTTGGCCAAACCGCAAGGATATTTTTTGGTAATTAAAAAAAACTCCATAGTTATATTTCAAAATTATCAGTACCCCTTTAAAGTGGAATTTTCTTTTTTAATTAGGCTAAACCTCGGGTGTATTTTTTGCAATTAACCATATTTTTTGTTATCCAACACAATCGCCACCATAAACAAATACTCCTATCCCACAGAGATAGACCTATAGTTATTTCACACAGATTAAAAAAAGTTGGTTAATATAGTTAAAAGTACTGCATTTTCTTTATGCCCCTATGACTAATTAATTGTTTATTCATTGCTCACTTGGTTCCGTAAGAAGTTAGTCTAGGTAAATGGAGTAGCGTGATTTTAAAACAATTAAATATTGGTATATATGGCAAGGAAAAATTATATACATACTAAATTTAGTAACAAGCCTATCTTTGCGGGACACCCAATATACTAATTTAGTATCCAGAACAGCTAAAGAAATGGAGATTGAGGTGAAGAACTATGATATCTTTTCCATTTGATAACGGACAGGTAAACTAAAAGAGATGCAGCTTTTGACGTGGAGAGCAATTGAGTACCTCTTAAGCATGATGCAACACTCCCATTAGCCATGTAAGGATAAACAAGCAGCCTTTCTGTCGGAGTCATACAAAAGCCACGCAGCCGAAGTAAATTCCGATGCACGGCCATGCTGATCATTTCTACTTCTGTTTGAAACTGCAGCTCTCCACCTTGTGTTCGCTCTTCTTTTAGTCTTTTGACAGCCACTAGACCACCATCTGCTAACCGCCCTTTATATACCTTACCAAAACCACCTCTGCCAAGAATATTCTTGTTGCTAAAATTATCTGATGCAACTTGGAGTTCGCGTAGAGAAAACCTCTTGAGCTGTCCTAGATGTACTTCCGGATCCTCCTCAGCTGCAATTAAATATACATTAATTTTCAATTTAAAATATATTATGTAGGGCTAATTACTAAAAACTACCCCTGAGGTTTAGCCTAATTATCAACTAGGCAGAATGCTGGAAAGAATATGAAAATGGCCCCTCGGTCTATGATACATAAATGGGATCAAATTGGGATCAACCCCGCATTTTTTTTTACTTAACCTTAGGTTAATTTCATTTGATGAAAGGGGAGAAAATTGACCAAACCCTCGAACCTTGCAATTTTATTTGAATTTAGGTTTAAGTCTGACAAGAATAATATTCTACGACAAAAAACACAGTTATCCTTCAAAAAATTACAAATAGCCCATTTATATTTGTAACACTATAAGGGCGTGTTTATAATTTTGAAAGATAACTGGATGCTTCTCGTAATTAGGTAAAACCTTTAGGGGTTGTTTTTGTAATTATCCATATTATATATGATGATATTTTAAATAATTAATCCACTTACCGGGAACATCAAAGAAATGATCTTGTGGCTTCTTTCTCCGGTACCAAGCGAGTGCGATTGCAGGAGCAGCAAATAGAAGGGCAGCCCCAGCAGCAACCCCTCCTGCAATTGCTCCAGTAGCACCATTGCCAACTGCAATGACAATTTAACTGTAAGAATGTACTGTTTACAATTCTCAAATCCCAGAATGTTGATTCTAGTAATTGATCTAGAAATATTGGGAATAAATCAAAAGACCTTCTCGAAATCAATGTCTGATGTTAAGGGCTGATTTTTGGGAATGTCAGCCCTTAATAACAACATTTTCTTCCTTAGTCCAGATTATGTCTATTTATTGTTTATGTTTACTCTGTATATTCTTGGTTTGTAATGTACTAAAAAATTATACATAAGGCTTATCAGTTGCGTTCGTATTATAAGAGAAATTGTTGAGAGTTCAAATAACGAATGATAATATAGAGGTCTTTTTGGTAGCAGATGACACATTAGTACTTGAAAATGACAGCACAAAGTTGGAATTACCAAAGTTACACCAATCCCAAAATGTGTATGAAATAACATAATTCAGCGAATGCACTGTACACAAATGCTATCACTTCTTGTTAGCAAATGCATGTTCTTGCAAATGTAAATACCCATAACTTCAAATTTTATTCATATTTTGTTGGGATAATTACAAAAACTACCCTTGAGGTTTGAGGTATTTACAAAAAAAAGAAAAAAAAACTTTGAAAATTACAAGAACCACCCTTGAGGTTTGATTTTCACCTTACATTTTGCCCAAACCTTTAAACTGACGTCATTAAATATTTTACAATTACATCACCCATCTTATTAAATGTTACAAGTTGCCCCAATTTTCGTCACCCAAATTTGTAATATTTAGAAAAACTGAGGGGCAAATATAAAATCTAAGACGAAAAATTGGGATTATTTGTAATATTTAGAAACATTAAGAGATGTAATTATAAAAATATTTGACGAGGTCAGCAAATTCCGTTAGCTCCACTAACGACAGGTGCAAAATGTAAGACGAATGTACCTCGAGGGTGGTTTTTATACTTTTCAAATTTGGCTAAAAAAAAAAAAAAGGTAATTCAAACTCAAGGGTAGATTTTGTAACTATCCATATTAGATTAATAAAACTAAATAACCAAATTTCATTATTCCTAACAGAATTGGAAAGGATGAAAATAGGAAAAGTAGGTAGAGGGTGGACAAACCTGGAGAAGTAGATGGGGTTGTTGGTGGAGCTTGGGGGTGGTGAATTGGGAAGGGCATCCAACCGATTACCCGCAAAACTGAAAGACAGAAAGTTATAAGTCAGCAATAACACAGTGAAGGAATAAGGATCACTGAGCATAAAGAATCGCATTAAACCTAATAGGAGTGAAAAGCTGAAATGACCCATTCACTGGAATCGGTCCAGTGAGTTGGTTATTTGAAAGATCACTGCATATATAGCATGGAAACGCACATTAACACATCAAAAGACCAAAAGAAGAGTAAAAATCCCAGGACAAAAGATGATCTGTCGAATTCTCGCTTACAGGACTTGAAGTGTGCCTATGGTAGTCAAAGACACAGGAATTTGTCCAGTCAAACTGTTATTATTCAGCCTCCTATATCGTTCAAGATTAAACAAACGCCATTTAGTTTCACATTAACAACCATTAATAGAGAGGAAAACAAAACAATCAATGATGGCCCATACAAGAAACGTAGTCTCTGGACCCTCGACAATGTATCAGGGATTGGACCACTTAGGTTGTTCAGATAGAGATCCAAGCTAACCAAGTTGGTCAAGTTTCCGAGCTCACTTGGAATCCTTCCACTAATATTATTACTGTAAAGTTCCCTGCCAGGAGGAAAGAGAAAGAGATAGTCAGATATTCTTTTTCATTTTTCAGACGCTAATAAGTAAATAAAGATCATTCAAAAAAAATAAAAATAAATAAATAAAAACAAAAATAGCTCGCATTAAGTCACCGAGTAAATATATAGTTGAAACATTCTCTTCAAGATGTTATGCAACTCCACACAACCATGATTCAAAAAAGATGATACAAAAAAGGTAATTGTTATTTCCACGCCTTTTTATTCTCAAATTATTTACAAAAATAAAATAAAAGCAAAATGAAAACATGTTTTCAATGTTTGCATGTTGCCCTTTGGGACCAGCCAAAATAATTACTTGATGTTATTAATCGAGTATAAAATATTGATGTTCTACAGTAATCAACAAAAGCCTTTGAGCTGAAATATTTCAGACCATCAACAAGAAATATAAAAGGGCATAGGATTCATCTAACATACGCATAGAGGATCACGACCTTTCAATCCTTGAGGAACATCAGGCTATCGTGTAAGGTATAAATAAGTAAACAACCTAAAACAAAACAAATAAAAACGAATGAGAAGTATTTAGATCTGTAAATCATTGACTTACAAGTACTCTAGATTTTCGAGTTGACCAAGCTGTGAAACTAGTTGACCGGACAAATTTGCATTGCCGAGATCACTGTGTAAAAAAAAAAAAAAACCAAATATGTAACATAATCCGGTAATTTTTCCTTTGAGAAAATAAAGCATCTCGATTCGAGAGATCAAAAAAGGCTTACACTCGAGTAACACTATTATCACTGTTGCACGTTACGTGAAACCAAGTGCATGGATTAACGAGGGTCGGATCCCAACTCGAAAGAACACTGTTAGGATCAGACAAACTGTTCCTCAATGCATTCAAGGCATCACCTGCCACGCACAATTTTGTAATATTACACATTTAAATTTTCAAACTACCAATCACTCAGCCAATAATGCACAACAAAGTATTTTCAAAGTCAATCACAACTTTTAAAACTTTAGCTTAACTAGAAAACCGAAAAACTCTTTTCCAACTTTCGGTTTCAGTTAATCGTTAACTTAAATTAAATTTTCATTTCTAATCCTCTATTCTGTTGACATAGGAACAAATCTATGCAACGGTATCCCATAAATAGAAAAGACATTACCATTCAAATTGATCTCAGTTCAAGTCAACGTGCAATCTTTCAAACACAACAACCCAGAAACAGAAAATGAAATCAGAGCTAAACAACGAAATTAAATAAATGAACCAGAAGCAAAATCTCATACCTTCACCATTAGCAGAAATCCGCGATAATCTAGCAAACACCAGAATTAAGCAGAGGAAACCAGAGTACAAGATCGTGGCCATTGACCCCCGATCCATGAGAACTGTTGACCCCAAATTAAATTAAACGAGCTAAATACTTCGATTCTTCATCAAAACCTACGCTGAATTCACTCAATTTTATCATTTAAGCTACATAAGCATCAACCCAGCCTTGCCAGTCAAAGTAAAGAAAAAAAAAGTAAAAGTTGTTAATCAGAAACCTCTCAATTGAGGTTTATCGAACTGAAAAGTAAGAATTGAAAACAGAAAAGGAGCAGAGAGCAGCAGAAGAAAACAAAAGTAATGATATGAATCTTTAAGTTGATTTATTGGGAATGCAAAAGGAGCTGAATGAGAGAAAAAAGAATATGGAAGAGAATTTTTCTTTTTCTTTCTGAACTACTTTTTCTTTTATATTTATTTTGTAAGTCGTCGTGGTTGATTTTTTTGCCTCAGTAAATCCCGGGAATATAGTGTTCAACAGCCTGTTAATTATGTGAGAGAATCGGTAAGGAGAGTTGAAATTGTTGAAGAGAGAGTGAGGAAAGATGGGTGCTAGTCAAAGTCTTTCTCCCTCCCCACTTTATATATTTGAAATGTCTCTTTATATATATACATACAATCCGGGTAATTATTTTTAACCCATCAGTTATTGTATTTTTTTAAAATTTATAGTACAAATTAATAATTTGTTTTCTAAATTAAAATATTTGTAATTTTGTATCTAAAATTGGATAACATGGTACAATCTAAATTATTATTTATGATAAATCGTTATACGAACTATACGAGATTTGCAGTTTGTCCCCTAGATTATAATTGTTGTAGTTTTGTGCCTAAAACCAGATGACGTGGCTCAGTCCGATTATGCTACGCCATCTGATTTTAGATAAAAAATCACAAAAATTCTGATTTAGAAGGCAAATTGCAAATCGTTTTCGTATCACGATTTTGTTCAAAAAAGTAATTTATATGATAAATTGTGAAAACGATCATAGTTTGGTGGGCAAAAAGTTTTTTGGGATAACACACTTAAACGAGTCTTAGTTCCCAAATAATTATCTAACTATTGTAATTAATTAATTGTAATAATTACATATTATGTGAATGACCTTCCTACCCCTAAACCCTAATCTTATACCTATAAAAGAGACTTTAGTTCTCATAATAAAGCACACCTTTTGATCACTCTCATTCTCTCACTCTCCTCTCTCTTTTCTCTAGTTTTACAACACGTTATCAGCACGAATCTCTAGCAAATTGAGATTAATCAAAAAAAACGATAGCCTTCAAAACCAAACATCCATAAAAAATTCTCTGCGCAAGAAAAGTTTCAAAAACGTTTTCCAAAGTTTTAACCGTTGGATCACTTTCAAAATTTTACAATAAATTCAAGACCTATTGAATCAACATTTGAACGGTGGAAATCTTGTTTTGATCTTTATATAGTCCAAGAATGGGTTCTCAACAAAATAGTTTTTTTTGTTTATGAAACAGTGGAGATCTTGTTTTGATTTTTATATAGTCCAATAATGGGTTCTCAACAAAATAGTTTTTTTTGTTCATGAATTATCGATGTGGATTTTTTTAAAAATAGATCTCACACAATCTAACTGTTGGATCAAGTTGATATTTATATATATTATTCAACACATGTACAATTTGATTTTGGATGGTATAGATCGATTTTATATATCTTTATCATATCAAAAGGTCACAGGTTCAAAGTTGTTTCCTGAAAAAATAGTGAAGAAATCAATTTCTTCCACCGTCAATATATTATTGTAGTTTGTGGAGAAATACAACCATATCTCAATATACTCTATTTGAATATTATATATTCATGAATAATACTATGAGATCTACAATTGCTCGTCAATATATTATTTTAGTTTGTGGAGAAATACAACCATATCTCAATGTATTCTATTTGAATATTATGTATTTTTGAAGAATACTATGAGATCTACAATTGCTCTTGAAGAAGCAGTTTTTTATTTAACTATTATTTTACTATTTTATTTTCTAGTCATGTGTTTTAATTATATCAATTCAAGTTGTTTCTCCTGAAATAGAACAACTATATATTATTACGAAAGAATATATGTACGTATTCTTATTTCATGTGATAATTTAATATTCCTGAAAAATATATATTTTTAAAAGAACCACCATTCATACTTGTATTCAAATTATATCATAATTTAATATTTCTGAAGAATATGGATTTTTTTTAAATCTAAATAAAATCATTGTGATCTTGAAGTATCGTATGTTATGATATATGATACTTATTCCTGAAGAAATTTTAATATTTATGTCTTGTTTACATTATGGTTCTAGATCAAATATTTTTATTCATGAGATTACCTTTATTTTCTTTCGGGCACTTGATAAAGGAGAGCTTTTCCACAATTTCATCAAAAAATTTTGAGAATCTAACCATCGGCACATATTTTTCACGAGTAGACTATCCAATTAAGGTATTTATTTTCTCTTTTGATATATATGTTAATATAAATTTATGGGTTTCAATTGTGAATTTGTTCTTATTCTTACAGAGTTATTAATGAATTATATTTTTTATTAAAAAAAAAGTTGGATACAATTAGATAATTCTCTTGAAACTTTATCATGTATTTACATTCATGACATTAGAAACTTTATCTTGTTGAATTGATAATCACAAGCAAGTATGAAGCATAATCTATGTATTTTATGCATTTTTATTTTGATACTTGAAAACTATGATGCATCGCAAATATTGTATCTACTTATTAATATGAATTTGGATTATTCATTTGGTTCAATTTTTGTTATTGTCAATTAGGTAAATGATACAATTTATATGCAAGCATGATAGGTTTGAAATAACAAGCTTTGTTTTTATTTTCTTGATAAAACATGTAATCATGTATATATGCGCATTGTATGAGATTTATTTTCAACTCATATTTATCGTAGTATTTTTGCGAAATATGATTTCATAATTCTTAATAATCTTGAAGATTATTAAAATATAAATCATGGTTTCTGAATAAATGTGATGGTATATTGTAATTCTCAATTGAGTATGATATGTTCCTGAAGAACATTATAAGATATAATCCGTATTTTTCTGATGAAAAATAATATATAGTATTTCAGAAGAATATTAACAATGCTCTTGAAGAAATGTATTTATTATATGTCTTATTTATTATTAAAAGCATTATTTACATGTCATTGTTGTATTATTTACATTATGATTAAGTTGTTGTTCCTGAAGTAGCATAACTATAATAATAATAATAATATTTCTTACGAACATTATATGCCCCTGCATATCATTTATATATTTATTTGTCAATTTTATACTCTTGAAAAATATTGATATATTACTCCTGAAGTAGTGCTATTTATGTCAAATATCCAATTGGATACTTCTTTCTTTTGAAAAATGATACTTTGTCGTATGCAATATTAAAAACCAAGTATACTCACGAAGGAGTAACACATAAAATCAATCATTACTACTTGATAATCCCCGAATAGTATATTTCTTATATAAAACTTATCATTTTTGAAAAATATATACCATAAGTATTACTTATATGTTATGGGTTCTTATAAATTTCAAAACTTTTAATTGATTGTATTCTTGAAGTAGTACAAATCTCAATAATATTACACGTAAAGTTTTTGTAATTGTTTTGATATTATTTAGAATAATTTTTTAATCAGTTGGGCAAAGTGGTTAGAAAGTAAAGATAAACCTCAAAAAATATGAGAGGTCTAAGGTTTGAACCTTATCAACACCATTATAAAGGGTTAGTGATATCACTTGAGTAACAAAATCGTGGTGATATAATTTGAAATATAAATCAACCAGAAGTTTGATTTTTTACTTGAAATATCCATAAGAATTTGAGAAATTTATTATCGAATTAATTTGTACTATAAACTAGTTTTAACTCAAATATTCTTATATTGACCCGAAAGTTCAATAAAAGGTCCAAAAGAGTTATAAATTATTATTATTATTCATTTTGAACCCGAAATTCAGTATTATCATGATTTGGCATGACTGTTATGACCATCCCAGTTTATTAATTTATGAAGAGTATGAAGACTCTTCTATTTATTCTTAATGCTACATGTTCTAAACAAAATTAATCATTAAATTATTACTAATTTAATTGGAATTAGGTTCCAATAATATTTATATTTTATATTACGGGGTGAGATCTATTGGGCCTATTCACCCTCCATGTTGACTTCTAGATATTTGGATCCATTAGAAGATTGCATGTGTTATTATCTCATAACTAGAAGTTTATAAGAATAATGCTCCATTGGCTATAAGAGCAAATTACTGTATGTATCTAATAAATACACTTATCGTTTGCTAGTAAATATATTTGCAAAATTTATTGATGATTTATATTTTGTTGACTATGGTTGGAAAAAACAATTGATATGCCTTATGATATTTGTTATATCATTTGATGAGAACAATTTTTGTAATTAATGTGAAATGAATATTTTATAAGTATGTCAAATATGAAAATATATATGAAACCTCTGTCTATGGCTTACAGTTAGTAGTCTCGATCAAAATTTAAACAAGTGCGATATTTGTAATCGCCCCACCACATGTCACAATGGATAGCGAATGCTGAGAACATATCAAATAAAGATACATTTTCTCATAATTTGTTAGTCATTGTATATTCTCAGCATTAGGGGGAGGATATGCATATGTTATGGTAACAAAAAATAAATAAAAAATGAATTGTATATGTCATGGTAACAAAAAATATGGAATACATAAATATAATCCTCACAAAGTTTAAAGCAAACCTGAAGTTTGTAGCGAGAACTTGCATTTTAGAATACTGACTATAAGGTTATCAATGGTTTTCAAGTTTAAAGACTAAAACTTGAAATTTATATAAAATCCTATAAGAGGATTAAGATGGCATGCCTGAAGCATGGTAACGATTGCTTCTAATATTTATTCTTTATATGGAGCAATTATTTGTGATGGTCTTCTCACTAAATGTATTACTCCAGTAGAGTAAACAAACATAACAAATTATAAACCCTTGAAGAGGTTTAGATACCTGATGATAATTTTAGAACAAAGAGATCTCGATAAGTTATGTCTATATAATTGGATCAAATAGAATCAATAAGAAATTAGTCGACTATATTTATAACCATGAGCTTAATGATAGCGAGGATAATATTTTTGAATTAATTAAAAGTTATTGATACAATTGTTTGGTTAAGATTGAAAATGCAATCTTATATATTGCTATATGTTTGACTAGAAGTTCATTCWTATGAAATATTTTGTCAATATTATATAAATAAATATTTATACTACAAGAGCATTCTTTTACATGGTGGATGATATTGAAACTTGAAGTTTCACTCAAACGGCAATATAGAACAATATCATGAATGAAATTGAATCTTGGAAGGATCTTGATATGCTGAAGCATATTTGTAACATTGTCAGTTAATATGATGAGATATGCATTGCACTCTTTTTCCCTTAACTGAGGTTTTGTCTTATTTTCCCAGTGAGATTTTTAATGAGGCAACATTATGAGCATATTCAAAGAATAATGTACTCTTTTTCCTTCACTCAAATTTTCCCCATCCGGCTTTTTCTTGGAAGGTTTTGACGAGTCATATTCTTTGCATCACAATGATGTATAAACATCAACATATAGTATAGAACTCATGAAGAGTTTATAAATCATATTATATATCAAAGTTTGAAGACAGATAGATGATAAAATCGAGAACTACTACCAATTGAAGTCACGGGGAGCAACTGTACTCTTATTCATTCGATCATATTTTTTGTCTCACAAGGTTTCTCTGGCAAGGTTTTAATGAGACAGATATATCTCTCTCGAACTCCTACACACAACTCATATGTGACTACATAAAAGGTGACAAGGCAAGATATATCTTACTCGAACTTCTACACACAAGATCTCCAAAAGAATGACGATATCGATATCCAGCAAATTCGTTCATATGATAATTTGGCGGACTCATTCACGAAAGTATTGACATCATCATCATTTAGAAGATTGGTACACAACGATTGGTATGCATCGACTCAAACATCTATAGAGATGATTTTCAGGGGGAGTCTTTTTCCTTCGACCAGGTTTTGTCCCATTGAAATTTCCTGACAAGGTATAAACGAGGCAGCATTTTTTAGGTCATCCAAGGGGGAGTGTTGTAATTAATTAAATTTAATAATTACATATTATGTGAATGACATTCCTACCCCTAAACCCTAATCTTGTACCTATAAAAGAGACTCTAGTTCTTATCTCCCTTCTTTCTAGTTTCACAACACTAACTTTAATTTTATCCCATTTAAGTTAAATACATTCCATTAAATCAAAATTACAATTTAAATTTTCAAGAATAGCCTAATACATAAAAAAGCTAACTATATATATATATATATATATATATATATATAATATATATATATATATATATATAAT
>BMAC01000137.1:836148-882875 GCA_014905375.1 Phtheirospermum japonicum
GATTATATATATATATATATATATATATATATATTTAGCATCAAACGTCAAGAAAAGATGAAAGCTTGCATAAGAAATCAAGGAAATGGTATTCCATGTTTAAAAGAGAGAGAGAGAGAGAGAGAGAGACGGGTTTTGGACGAAGCACAAAAATTCAACTCCTTACACGAGAGGGCATAAACATGTAAAAACCCGACAAGTAAACTATTCAAACTTCGAAGCATGCGGTGATTGCTCAACAATGTAATAAACACACACAAGACACAAAAACGACTCAACCATATAAATGCGCAATTAGTAAGTGTCACTTCGCCAAGGCTCGAGTTAATAAAGGCAAATCATGTTTTGTGAAACCCATACCCTAACCACCCCACACTTGGACCATGCAATGATCTTATTGCATTTTAGTGAAAATCAAGTAAAAGGAGGGTGAGATAGAAGCTTCCTTAACCGAGCGAGTTTGGGTCGAGTTCGGTGGGGTCCACTTAAGCATCCAAGCAATCCAATCGAAAATCGAGCATGGCTTGTTTCTCCGACTCCATGGACGCTAGCTATTATCAAATCGACCAAGGTTGGAGTCAGAAAACAAAACACTATAAAAGAAAATCACACAAAATCAAAAATACTAGAAAATATGCACATAAATCAAAACAAAACCAAGGATTAAAAAGAACCAAAAGACAACACAAGATCTTTTTCTTAATTTTTCAATTTTTCGAATGTTTTTGGATTTTTTTTTATAATAAGAAAGTAAGAAAGAAAGAAATGTAAAAATAAAAGAAATAAACGAAAAGAACATGGGTCAATTCCCAAGAAGCGTTTGTTTTATACCATTAGCTTGACGAACTCCCCTTTTGATCATGGTAGATTTGAGACGGGAGGATAAACCAAAACAATAACCTCCTTGTCGGGAGGGTTCAATTTTCAAAACATTCTCGGGGTGTCGCATAACGGAAATGGCCTTAGATGAAGAGCAAACGTTCCAAACGGGCGAGTAAAAGTCGTCTTGGGTAAATATTCGGGTGGAATGGTAGTTTTGAAGTAACCCGACAACTCATCTAAGAAATGATAAGAATAATGGCCGGCTAGCTTCTCCAACATTTGGTCAATAAACGGGAGGGGAAATGATCTTTCTTGGTGTCCGCATTCAACTTTTTAAAATCGATACACATCCTCCATCTTGTTGTAGCACTCGCGGCCAACAACTCTTCTCTTTCGTTCTCAACGACGGTTGTGTTACTCTTCTTAGGCACCATGTGGACGGGACTCACCCACTCGCTATCGGCAATTGCAAAAATCAAGCCTTCCTCCAACAACTTCAATGTCTCGGCTTTCATTATCTCCTTAAGATTTGGATTCAAACGCCCTTGGAATTCTCGAGAAGGTTTGGCATCATCCTCCAAAATGATCTTATACATGCAAGTCGAAGGGCTAATTCCCTTAATATCTCCGAGACCCCAACCAATAGCATCCTTATAAACTTTAAGCGCTTCAATTGACCTCTCCTCTTCTTCTCAATTCGAATTGGCAAAGACAATAACCGGTTTTCTCTCCTCTTCCTCCAAATAGACATACTTGAGGTGAGATGGAAGAGGCTTAAGCTCGGGCTTGTGCCTCCTCTCGACCTCATTGGGGGATAATTCGATGATCCCCTCAAGATAATATTCAAACTTTTTCAATCTTATCATCAATAATCCCCCCCCCCCCCCCCCCCCCCTCTAAAATTTCATCGTTGCCCTCAACGACACATAAACAATCTTTCTCACACAAACCTTGGGCACATTGAAGTACAATTGAATCACCGTGACGAACAAGGGTCTCATTTCCCTCACCACAACCTTTAACACAAGCTCCCCGGGTCAAACTCTTCCTCAATGCTCTTTTCCTCCATATAAACTTGTTCGACCAACTCTTCGATCACGTCCATATGTAAGCAATCCTCATAAGATATGATTGATGTATACGGTATAGGAGATTTAGAGGTTGGTGCCTTGTATGGGTTCGAAGACTTGTGTAGGCTATCGGGAAGTTCATTTGCCAAAGTGGGATCCACGGGGATGGAATCGGGAGGAGTAAGAACACCCGAAATAAAAATCACCTTCCCTTCGGACGACGGAACAACCTTATTATCGACCACCCCACTACTTCTAAGGACTGTGACCGCATGAGTGTACTACAACCGCGAATTCTTGGATGTGAACTTCAGACCTATATGGCCTCCGAACCCATCATGCTTTGTAAGACGATAAAAGGGAAAATTACTTTTTTATTCCATTATAATATCCACTTTCCAATTTCGGGCCAAGATATTGTCCAGTATCAAAACACATACACAAAGTTGACAAAATAATCAAAAAAGGTCCAAAATTATCATGTTCGGGCCGAATTGCTGATGTGGCAGGATTATTTATTTTCTTATCATTTCTCATTTATTCTTAAATATTAAATGCTAAATATATGCTTGAACTACCTAACTTGCCCTTCTAATTTTCAATTTTAATTTTTCCTCTATTCTCATTTTCATTTTCCCCTTTTTTTTAAATACATTGCAAGAAAACATCAATTAAAATTAAAGCATTCAAAATTAAAGTACACACAATTCCCGTCTCTTGAATCACTACTACATCACTCCACACAGGCTGCACATCACAAGATTTGTGCAACATCAAGATCCAAAAGGAGACCATGAACAAAAGAAGTAATTCACAAAATGAAAAAGGGGCAATCAAAGAAAAGAAAAGAAAATGACACCAGAAGAAACAAATGACTTGAAAAAATAGCGGAATAAGAAGGCACAAGCAATGGAAAACACACAGAAATCTTAGGAGCTAACATAGCTAGCCTCCGAAGCAGAGCTTCTAGTAAGTTGATGAAGAAGCACGCTCTTGGGCGATGAAGTCGACATCGACAATCTCAATGCCTCGGCTAAGGGCCCGCCCATCGGAGCCACCCGGTTAGCCTCCCACGCCATACCCCAATTCATCTGAGGCCAATGGTCCCTCTGGCCACTCGCAACGTGGGCCCCACGCTCGTCTCCATCCCCAGTGCCGAGCTTCAAGGAGAAGTCGGATGACGGCTTTCCAGGCATCGAGATCGACAAGTTAGTAGCCGAAACCACGAAGCTAGAAGCGTTAATTTGAAGATTTAGTCTCATAATCAGTTTCATATAGATTGTCTGCACAAGAACAATGAACAGCCGCAAAGCGACCTCAACCCTAACCCAGCTTTTTCTTTTGAATTGGGGATGGACGGACTCAAATGGGAAAATAAATCAATAGAATTAATAATGAAATGGTAAAAGGTCATCATCACTCTCAGAACAATTTATACATACAAACTATTATCTATACATCTCCTTCCACATACTCTTTACTCTCAATAGCTCGTACCAAGCAGACCGCTCGCAAGTCCACCGGAAAGGCCCCGAGGATGCAGCTTGATTCGAACTTTTGTATTCCTACTTTATAAATATTTGTCAATTATTCAAAAGCTCGCTCGCAAGAGTACGAGTTCGCATGTAGGTTGGTAAGTTGAAACGAGTCGATCTCTCGAGGAAAACTAGGCTCGGAAGTTCCTTTTGTATTTGTTTGTTCACGAATATGAAATAAATTAAAAATCCTAATCTAAACACATAAAAGCAATAAACTGACTTAAACGAAGAACAATAAAAATTAAAGGTTTTGAAAATAATTAAGAAACTTGGGTTCTAGAGTTTCGAATCGTTTCCACGATCTCTTACAATTGATGGTTCACGACGAATCTAGACTCTAGACACGTTTGATCTAACCAGCAATCTCATCATATCATCATCAATAATCCCAACATCATCATCAACAATCTCAATAATATACAATTCATCATCATACATGGGGGGTTTTGTTGTTGAAGATCAATTATTAAACTAACAAGCATGAATTGAAAGCATATAATTAATTAAACTAAATAAAACTAAATTTAAAGACTTACTAATTAAACGAGAATAGTTGCAGCGTTCCAAGCGAAGTCTTGAATCTAAATTATCTAAACTATCTAAGAACTAATCTACTTTATTCTAAATCTAAGAATTTAAAACTAAGAATTATGAAAAGTAACTACGAAATCGAAGGGCACTCGTTGGGGTTGTCAGCCCCTAAGAGGCCTTAAAAACCCTAGGAATAATGTGTATTTTCGAATGTGAGGGGTGGGGGGTATTTATAGGTGTAGGTGGCTTAGAAAAGGGGTCAAAATTAGGGTTTCCGCCCCTTCTAGGACGTTCAGCACTTTTCATGCAGGTTGGGCCCAGAGACATCCCTTCTAGAAGGCCCAGAATCAGGTGGTGCTGCCAGCCCAGCTTTCTATACCGGTTGGGCCCAGCGACAGCCCTTCTAGAAGGCCCAAAACTGTCATTTCTTCAAATCGCGGCCCGTTTTCGCTGAAACTCTACTCGTTTGCCCATTCTCGACTACGTCCAAACCTAAATACCTCAAAATACCTAAAATAAACATAAAATTAATTAATTATAATTAAAATACGGTAAAACAAGTTGGAGATAAGAAAATGTGAAAATATGCTTAATCCATCCAACTTTCACCGAAAACAATAACAAAAATGAACTAAAATACTAACTAAAATCAAGACAAATTCATGTTAATCACAGCTCGCCACCAAGGCCGCCAGGAAATCTGCCCCCGCCACCGGCGGCGTGAAGAAGCCCCACCGTTTCCGCCCTAGGACCGTCGCGCTCCGTGAGATCCAGAAATACCAGAAATCCACTGAGCTCCTGATCCGCAAGCTGCCGTTCCAGAGGCTGGTTCGAGAAATTGCTCAGGATTTCAAGACGGATCTCAGGTTCCAGAGCTCCGCCGTGGCGGCGCTTCAGGAAGCGGCGGAGGCCTACTTAGTCGGACTGTTCGAGGACACTAACCTCTGTGCGATTCACGCCAAGAGGGTGACTATTATGCCAGGAGAATCAGGAGCGAGCGTGCTTAAATTGAGTGTTGTTGTTTCGAATCCGATTGAATTAGGGTTTTGTTTTGGGTTGGATTGTGATGATGGTAGGTGGTACTTGTATAAATTTGTTATGTTGTAGGTTTAACAACTTGTGAACCTCTGGTGTAGCTTCTTTTTAATGAACTTAAGTTTCAATGAAATATGAATTTTGTTTCTGAAAAAAAAATGGTAAAAGGATCAAAATATCTATTTTCTAAAAGATGTTCTTACATTTTTATCTAAAATATATACATTTTTTCAAAAAAAAAAAACAAAAAAAACCTAATTTACTTTACCTCATTTACAAATTTGAAAAAAAAAATGGTAAAAGGACCAAAATATCTATTTTTAAAAGATGTTCTTACATTTTTATCTAAAATATATACATTTTTTTCCAACAAAAAAAACCTAATTTACTTTACCTCATTTACAAATTTGAGTTCTGTTTTCCAGTTTTTTTGAAAGAAAAAAATAAATGAGAAGGGTAAACATGACTTTTTCCCTCCTTTTAACATTTAAAAATAAATGAAAAATGATAAGAAAATAAATAATCCTGCCACGTCAGTAATTCGGTCCGAACATGATAATTTGGGACCTTTTTTTTTTATTATTTTGCCAATTTCGTGTATATATTTTGATACTAAACAATATCTTGATTCAAAATTGGAAATTGAACAATATAATAGAACAAAGAAATAATTTTCCCACAATAAAACACCATATGTATCTCAATTTTGACATTATAATGTTTAATTAAGATGTAATTATTGTCACTTTTATGAATTTAATCATGTGAGCAAAATGGTAGGTAAACAAAAATCTGTATCTATTCAGATTTTGGCGATGGGCTGGGTTTTAAGTATCATCTAGTTTAACTTGTTTCATAATCATTACAATTTTCTGTGGGGCCAAGTCTTGGGATTTCATCATTATGCAAGTAAAGTAATATTTTTCTTCGAAGCAATTGTATCCTAGGGGATGGAGGACTATGCTTTTGCTGGCCAGCCCATCTCACTAAATGACTACTATTAATATTTTATTTTAAAAAAAAGATATGACAAATATTATGATCAGTGACTACATGTGAATCTTTCTGATCAAGATTGAATTCCTTTAATTTCTATAGATGTTCGTGCATGGATTAGCCAATAATTTTACTTTTTGACGTCAATTGTAGATGATACAATATTAAATATATAAGTCGACGTACACATTGAATTAAATTAATAAAGTGATTTTTTTATGAGATTATTGAGCTATTATAAATTAAAATAGTATTTATGTTTGTAAATAGGTCAACAGGGAGAGTTAAATTTTTATAGTTATGGTATGAGTTTCGACTTGTCGAAATGGACGGTATGGTATGGATTCCGATGGGTTGAAGGCATGGGATGGTTATTGGGCCATGGGTATTATCGTAACTTAACAAAATACCAGAGTTCTAGTAATTACGGTGACTTAGCATAAAGGAGAAATTTTAATTCTAAATCGGTGGGTTATTATGAAATTATGGTTAGAAGAGTAGACGAAAACTCTAATTTGGGAACACATCTCTTGTCTATATAAAGATGACACAAGTCTCACTTCTATTTCTAAGTTGATTTAATCTTGAGTTTTGAGATCTCGTTTATCATTATATAAAGGTACTGACTAAATTATCAGAGGGCCTACGCTAGGGCTGTCCAACTTGTATTTTGTTTTGTAGATCGCTTAGGTTGGAGGGAGCAGTTCGGAGTTCAACGAATTATCTTCTTGGAGAGAGGTCAGGGATTTCGAAGACCACCAACCAAGAGGTCAGAACCTAGTAGGGAGATATGGCCACCAGTGCGGGTGATCATGGCCCCAGGTATGAAAAGAAGAGTGGTGGCAAGAAGTGATGGGTGAAATTAGAAAGAGGAGACAAATTTTACACCCTTGGCGATGTTGCGAGCTAGAGGTATTCACAATCATGGAGAGATAGGAGTCCAATGTCATCAGGTGGCCTGAGGATTATATGGAGATACCCACAAATTCTTTTGTCCAAGAATGAAGGGGATGGCAAGCGAGCTCGTGATGACCTGCAAGAAATGTCATCTGCACGCACCGATAATCCATGTACCAACAGAGAATGTGATGGTTATGTGCTCCTCAAACCCATTCGCACAATGGGGGATTGATATTATAGGACCACTACCAAGAACACCGTGCAAGAAAATGCACCTGGTGGTCGACATGGACTACTTCACAAAGTGGGTGGAGACCGAGGCTGTGACCAACACAGCTAAACAAATAATGATGAATTTTATCTTTAACAGTATTTTTGCACGTATGGTGTGCCTCGAGTGCTAGTCTCGGATAATGGCACATAACTCAATGGGCGCATTATACAGGAATGGTGCAAGACAATGGGGATGAAGTAGAGATTTGATTCAGTGGCACATCCTCAGGCTAGTGAATAGGTCGGAGTTACTAACAGAATTATAGTGCAGGGGGGTTATGGCTTGAAGAGTTGTCGTCAGTTTTATGAACTTATCGGATAACCTCGCAAACTACTACAGGGGAATCATCTTTTAGCCTAGTTTATGGCATGGAGCCTGTATAGTAAGGGGGTCACATTGCTTAGCTACTTTCAACCCAGAAGAAAATTAAAATATTGGCTTGAGGAGCTTTAGAGGTAATTGATGAGATAAGAAACAAGGCGGTGACTAGAACAAAAAGAGGATCCAGAACTCATATAACTAGAATGTACAGAAAAGGCGATTTTAGGTTAGCGACCTGGTATGGAGGTGTGTCGATGCGATATACACCACTGGAAAGCTAGGTCCCGATTGGGTAAGATCATTCAAGGTAACCAAGGTATTGAAAGGGGGAGCTTCTGTGTTGGAATATGGTGAAGGTAAGGTAGTGTCGAGAAGTTGGAATATCTATCATCTGAAGAAGTATTATGCCTAACTGGAAAAAATATATGCGATATAATAACACTTATGGTTATATATTACTTTGCCCGATGCTTATTTAGGTCGGAAGGGGATTAATAAAATGGAGGTTATGGTTATGGAACTAAGAGTTAATAAGTTTTATGGTTTTATGGTTATGGGCTGACGATTACTTAGGTCATTGATAGTTTATGGTTTTATGGTTTTATGGTTATGGGCTGACGCTTGTTTAGGTTGGCGATGGTTTACGGTTTTATGGTTATAAGATGATGCTTATTTAGGTTGGTGATGGTTTATAACTTTATAGTTATGGGCTGACGCTTGTTTAGGTCGGCGATGGTTTACGGTTTTATGATTTTATGGTTATGGGCTGAAGCCTATTTAGGTCAGCGATGGTTTACGGTTTTATGATTTTATGGTTATGGGCTGACGCTTGTTTAGGTCAGCGATGGTTTATGGTTTTATGGTTATGGGCTGAGACTTGTTTAGGTCGGCAATGATTTATTGTTTTATGGTTTTAGGGTTATGGGATGACACTTGTTAAGGTTGGTGATTATTTATGGTTTTATGATAGTAGGTTGACGCCTATTTAGGTCAGCAAGGATTTATGGTTAATGGTTATGGGACAATGCTTAAGTGATACTTTATGGGTTATGATATTATGGTTTAAGGGTTTATAAATTTAACCCAATGTTTGTTCAAGTGGGTAAAAGGTGTATAGTTTGCAGCATAGTTTTTTTAAGTTAGAATAAGAATCTTATGGTTGAAAGTTACAAGTTTACAAAAGGTTTAATGGTTGCAGGTCTTATACTTGCGATAGGTTGATGGTCACAAGTTTTTGTACTTGTAATGTAATTTTATGATTGGGGAGCTAAGGTTATTGTTGCCAATATAGAGAAAGTACTTAAGTAGGGAAAGGTAAAGATATATTACATAAAGTTAAGGGGAGTCTAAAGTTTTACAAAACTCAAAGTTTATAAAATACATTAAATGGACAGCTGGGGGAACTTGAGGGACGAACTCATCCAACGGAATATCGAGTTTGGAGCTTAGTTGGGCAAAGATAATTTCCTGGGCAACACACTTGTTCCACCAATCGGCCTTCTTCGGATGGTCAATGTCGACTTTCTAAAAGTCATAAGGAGGAGGATTCTTCCGAGCTTCCTCTAGATCCACGTGAAAGTTCAGGCCGACCGCTTGAATTTGCTGGTTAGATTGCTCAAGAGCAGCCCTGAAGTATAGTTTGGCACCTTTGCTCACTTTCTGGAGGAAATCCATGGTGTGAAGGTAAGTCTACATCAAGCTGATTCTATATGCATCCAAGAACCACCAACCTACTGCACTCTTCAGAAATATACGACGACCTTCCTCAACCCCCCGGGCATGACCTTTACCGATTTCGCGAGCTTGAACCTCCTCGATTCCCCAGGCATGAGCTTATTTTTCCTTCCCTTGTAGCTTGATGTAGAGATCTTCTAACTCCAATTTATAGCACTCTTTGATGTTGTGGAGTTCGGCTTCCAATAGGGTAATTTTGAGTTTTCCGTCTCCAGTTGGCATCGCAGGGTGTTTAGCTCTTCTTCTTGAGCTGTTATTTGTCATCGGGCCTCGTCTAGCTCGTCCTGAGTCTGATAGAGCTTCTTGGTTTTCTTGTTCACCTGTGCCGCTAGCTTGCTATTCGTCCTCTTCCGTTTTTCTAGTGACATTTCCTCGCTATTGACGGCTAGCAGATGGCTAGAAAGAGAAGCAAGGATAAGTTCCAGCTGCATTCAGAAAAGCATAAGTAAATCTCCAAGGTAATAAGATATGAATTTAGTGAAGGCATATGGAGGGAGGTAATTACCTGTGTGAAGTGATGTGACATCAAGGCCATCTGATCGGAGGTGGATGCTCGTTGTCATAGTTTCTCTCTTTTATAAAAATAAATAAATAAATAAATTAAACTCTCATACTTTTGACATGAAAATAATCATTTTTTTTTTTGAAATCGACAAACGAAATTATTTAGCGAGTCTACAGAACCGTGAATGGCTCTGATACCACTTCTGTCACGCCCCATTTTCGAAAAGTGTAAAACTTGATTTTTCATAATTAAAACTTCCAAGAACAAGGGCATGAGTTTTCAATAAATCCCAATCACAATAAATTTGAGCGGAAGCGTGAATAAAACTTAACATTAATTTAAAACAGGAAATTCACTTAACGCATCAAATAGTAGTACTCGACTATTCAAGAAGTTTTAAATAGAAACACAAGTCTCAATCTTGTTTTTAAACTTGACAAAAACTAAAGATACCAATCCATAGAGAAGAAAATAAAATAGCATTGAAAATAACATCTTCGCATCCACCGCCTCGTACCACATCCAACTCCTCAACCTGAAAAGTTTGATAGAAATGGGTGTGAGCTTTCAACTCGCTCAGTGGGGATTTGTTTGTCAATATTAAACACAAATCATACAAACCATAAATGAATAGCTACAACACACTGTCAGTCGTTCATAGATTCATAGATGTTGGCCAACCATAGATTTAGCTCGAAAGCTACTGTTGTTTTAGCCCGAAAGCTACTGTTGTTTTAGCCCGAAAGCTACTATAGAATGTTGCATTGAGACATAGATAATTCATACAATCGCATTTAACATAGTCAAACATAGAACACGTTCGGCAATGTTAAGAAGAAATCATATAAATCATAAATGAATGGCTACAACACACTATCATGGTTTTAGCTCGAAAGCTACTATGGAATGTTGCATTGAGACATAGATAATTCATATAATCGCATTTAACATAGACAAACATAGTTTTGAAAAGAGTTTAGAATCACCCACTTGAATGTAGTTTCGTGAAAATGCGAATGTAGATGCTCGTGCTTGAAAATCCTAGGTTTTGAGGACCCTCGTTTCCTACATTGAATATAATAGCTTAACTTAGAACTTGGATTTAAAAATTAATTGATTTGGAATAATTGAAAAGACAATGGATTCATAACCTTGATTCGAACGCCCGGTTATGGAATTTAAATAAAATGGTAGCTATGGATGTTTTTGTAAGGTTCTTGAAATTGGAGGGGTAAAATTGAAGTTTTGGGTAAATTGGAAGCTCAATTGAATAAATTTGAAAACTTTTGGGTCAATTGGATAAATATGAGGGCTAAATTGAAATTTCTGGTAAGTTGGGAGTTTAATTAAAGGGATGGCCAAGTTTTGGGGGTTCAATTGAACAATCTGAAGACATTTGGGTTCAATTGCACAAGGATGAAGGTCTTGGGGGTCAATTGGTGATATTTGGAAAATTGTTGGAGTATAAAATGGGATCTCAGCCCATTAACCCTAAACCCGCTGCCCGTCTGCCTCTCTTTCTTTCTCCTCTCTTCGGCCAGAAAAATAAAAGAAATCAGCGCCGGTCCTCCTTCGATTGTCGGCGGCGGCAGCCGTAGTAGCCACAAGTGGCGGTGGCTCTGTGAAACGGTACCGGCGACAGCAATCTAGGGCAGGCGGCTCGGCTGGCTCGGGTCTAATTCTTTCCCCAAATCAGAAATCGGCCGCCGCACTCGGGCGATTGGCGAAGGCGGCGAACGGCGACCCGTGGCAGCGGCGGCCCTGCTCCTTCTGCGAAGTCCACGGCGACCGCGTGGGGTTTGGCGATGGGCTGGAAAATGGGCTATGGTCGTGACGGCAGTTGGGGTCACCTCCGCGAGGCGGCGGCGACGTCTCCCTTTCGACAGCAACCATCAACGCTTCGCAGCTGAGAACGGGCGAGTCGGCTTGAGGGTTTGGCAGTCGACGGACTGACGAAGAATGTGGTGGAGATGGGGCTAAAACGGGGTGGTTTCGGGTTTGTGACGGTTTGGGTTTGGCCGGAGTTGGTTCACTTGTCGTTTGACACGGCCGGTCGGGTTCTTGGGTTGTTTTGGTTGGTTAGAAAAGGGTCGTGGTGGCAGCACGATGACGAGGCCCGATGCTGGCCCGTTCGTGTAGCTGGCAGCGGTGGCGATAAGTGGTGGTGGCCTCAGCTGGCGGCTGGCATTGTGGCTGAGCGAAGTGGCTGTGGTTTGGGGATCGGTTTGTTCGGTGGTGTTGGGTTTTCCGGCGATTACAAATGGCAGTGGTATGGCTGTGGCAAAAGATGGGTGTTGTTGTTGTTCGGGCCCTGAAGTTGCTGGTTTGGTGTTGGTGTTGGTGGTAGGGGGTGTGCTTGGGTTGTTATGTATAGCAGATAAGAAAAATGGAGATTGGGTTGAGTTGTTTGTGGTGTAGAAAAAGAAGTGTTGTAGATAAGGTTGTATTTTAAACCAAGACAAAGTAAATAATTAAAAAATTTTATTTTGAAAGGCTTGAGTTTTTGTGGGCTTGGGCTAGGTTATTGGATTTGGATTGGGTTTGGTATAATAAAAATAATAAAAATAATATTTTTTTTAAAATTGGGCTTGCCATTGGGCTTGAATTTGGCTTTTGTAAAACAAACTATTGTTATTAAATTTGAGCTTTGGTAAAAATAAAAATAATATAATTGAAAATAATTCAATTGGATTTGAATAATGGCTCAGTGTATTTGAAACAATAGAATATAATAATAAAAAAAAATATTTGGCTTAATATTATAAGAAAATAAAAACTTGGGCGTTACAGGTAAAAAGTTGCCTTTTTGGTTTTTTAGCTGATAGTAGAAAAGGAAGAAATCAACGTCTGACTCTACCTTATTGTACCAGCATAAGATCAGGTAACCGGTGATGAAGTGGATAAAACTGGGGGCCATTTGGAGGAGGAGAACTTTTTATCTTATAGATAAGATGACCATAAAAGGGTTCATTGGGAATCTAATCCCTGCAGTAATATAGTCTTCAAAAATAGTAGTATGGCTGATTGTGGGGTTGTTAGCATCGTTTTCGCCGGCCTTAGACATGAAAGAGATCATGGTGTTAGAGAGATGAAGGTTTTATATGAAAATAAGGAGTTGTTCAGGATTGGGAAGAACCCAAGGGTTTTATATGGTAACCCTAGTGCTCTAAGGTAGAGGGGGATAGTGGTCTAGGTCGGCAGGTGCAGGGAGAGTTTGCGAGGAAGGTAAGGGGATGGCTTTGGGGGTTTCCCCAGTTAACATCCTAGTATGGGTTTTTAGCTCGGCCCAGGTCATTCCTTATGGTTCATCTACGAGACCAGTTTCAAGTCGGCTAGGGTTTTTCCTACTATTTTTCCTAGTCAAAGGGATTTCTACACACTCATAATCTGATGAGGTGTATGAAGTGGGGATAAGATCCATAGGGGAATTAGAGTTGGGGTTATGCTAGTTGGAATCAGAGGATGTTAGAACATAAAATAAAAAATGCGAAAAAGAAAAAAGATATATATTTAGAATAGAAAAATAAATCGCACGAGAGAAAATTAAATCAAGTAAAATTAGGGAGACTTACCCATTATAGTGTAGATCTGGGGGACTGCCGGGCTGATTTTCTAGTCAATTGAGTAAGGATGTTTTTTCTTAGAAGTTTTGAGTCACGTTAATGGCAGGTTATCACAGTGAAGATTTACAGAAGGCAAAATGGGTAAGAGTAAAAAGACAGAACTTTATATATGGGGTCAATTATGGGCCTTTTATTTTTGGGCACACCCGATTAATTTATTACGAGAATATGGGCGTGCGACATGTGTCCGACATAATGACAATAAACATTGAATTACTGACGCTTGGGGTGTTTTTGACGGCTTGCACTTTAATCAGGATGTGCGTGGGATGAGTGTTAAGGGACTTGTTTTACATTATATCTGATTTTCTACCTCAATCAGGTAAAATATGGGGAATAGTTGATACGGCATCAAATACCAAGTCGGCATGCACGTTGAATTAGGTCAATAAGGCGACCTGTTCTATGTGATTATCGATGCTCTTATGGATTGAAATAGTATTTATGTTTATAAATAGGTTGACAGGGAGAGGTGGGTTATTATGGTTATGATATGGGACTCGGCGGGCTGATTTAGATTGTATGGTATGGGCCTCGGCGGGCTGAAGATATGTGATGGTTATTGGCTCATGATTATTATGGTAATTTAATAAAATACGAGAGTTTAACAATTACGGTAACTTTGTATAAAGGAGAATCCTAATTCTAAGTTTGTGAGTGTATTATGGAATTATGGTGTGAATAAAAAACGAACACCCTAGATTGACAACACGTCTCTTGTCTATATAAAGAGGACACATGCCTTACTTCTATTTCTAGGTTTATTTCATCACATAAAGGTACTAACTTAAGTACCTGATGACCTACGACGGGGCTATCCGGCTTGAGTTTTGTTTTGTAAGTCGCTCAGGTTGAAAGGAGCAGTTCGAAGTTCAGCAACCTATTTTCTTGATAAGCCAATAATCTTGATCGAATCAGTAGCGAATACACAATTGAATCATATATGCAAATATAAAGACTATTGTCAATGCGACTAACGAAGACATGCTTTGGTTGTGCTTTTCGAACCAAAATATTTATTTTACAATAAGAATCCATATTTTTCAAAATAACATAAGAAATTGATCGACTAAAAATCGTAACAAACAATATTCTAATTGAGTTTTTTTATTTAAAAAACTAAAGTACAACCTAGATATCGGTCCAAATTATATATAGGTTGTCCTTTATTTGAAAAATAAATTTTTTTAAAAAAACATACTCTTCGAAAGTACCAAAAAACATGTATATTATTATTCAATATTTATTTTAGTGAACTGAATACATACATTATGACATTTAGAACTCGAAACTTATAATCGCTTTACCCTTCTCAAATTACCAAACTTTCATTCGAAACCCTTTCGGACATTCACACACTTTTTCGATTTTTATTACGCAACACTTAGAAGCTTTTTAAATTTGCTTATTTTTACTAAACTTAACCTTTTTGAACATTACTGAACAATGCCTCGTTGCCGTATATAGTCCTCGTAGCAAAATCCCATAAAAGAAACTTAAATAAATAAATAAGAAAATTAACCTCGATAATTATAATAATGCGTAAAAACCTAAACGTATTCATAATCCTATATAGGGGTGAGTTCAAATGGAAACCATGTCATTATATGCGAACCTGCGAAAGTGCTTTTATTATATACGAGCAGTGTTTTTATTATATAATTGCTTTATTGATATTTAAGTTATGTACACTAACAGTGCTTTTATTATACAATCCTAATACTTTTAATCAAATAAGAAAATACATAAAAAATCTGATCCATCCATTTAATTAAATCTAAATCTCATAATTGACCATAAGTTCACATATAAGGACATGATTCTCCCTTGAACCTATATATCTTTAATTTATCAATACATGCTACTTAATGTTTTATTCGATATAGTAATTAACTTTTTCGAAATTGACAAGGCTTCTCATTCTGGGCCTAACTTCCAGAACTCAAATTAGTGGAATTTTGAGCCAACACCACATACCTTTGGAACTTATGATTTGGTCAACTGAATTAGGCCTCATTACCATATAACTCCAGACAATAAAATATGGATTTTCAAACTTTTGGATAAACTTCAACAATTTTTGAACAACAAATCTCTTGATTCATTGATTCCTTCGTCTACCATACCAGCCACCTAGGACCACCGCGTACCGCCACCGCACGCGAATGAGTCCATGATCACGACGATAAGAATGTCCCTTTCACTAATCGTTGTCGCGTTCCCTAAGCTATACCCAAATTATATATTGCGACAGTTATGTGGTTGTCCTAATTAATCTGAGGGGATTTAATTATTACTCCAGTAGTCGTTTAACAAATGATATTTTGATACTAAAACAAAACCCAAGTATATAGTGTTTAAAACATTATCATTCCATTTTACCAATATAACACTATAAGTATCCGAAGAAATTGCAGCTTTCGAATTAACGGTGAAATAATAAAATACGCGTGTGTTGCAACATATAAACAATAAGAAATGAAAATTAAAAACACAATATATTAAAATATTAACTATAAGAATGTATTAAAATTTCGATTAGAATATTAATTTTTTTTTTTGATAATCGAGACAACAAGGTGAAATTTTTTATTAATTAAAATTTGTGTTTCAATGTTACAAAGTGTTCTAATAATCTATTAAGTAAAGATAAATTGAAGAACTCCCAAAAAATAGATATAATGGAAACCAATAGAACTCTTCCAAAAACTAAGATTCACACAGAAATTCTATGGCGTCCAACTGAATGTCATAATATGGTGCCAGATGTGATTTGACACCATCTAATTGGTTAAGTGGGTGAAGGGTCCACCGTCTTTATGTGAGCCCCTAACCCACCTGACCAATCAGGTGGTGGCAAATCATTTTTTGGCACCATAAGATGGTGCCAATATAAACGCCATAGAAGTCCTCAAAATTCACAATTACAAGACTGGATTTTAACAAAAACCCAAAAAGAAAGGAAGAAAAACAATTCAAACTAAAAGATGTTATCGCAGATGCCGGATGCTTTCGCAGTCACAACAGATAGGAAAGAGAATTTACAGTTCGAATAGAATAGCTCTCAACTCTAAAAACATGACCTTTTCTCTCTAAATTCGTGAGTTGTGAACTGTCCCTCAATTATATATAGGCGCACCTTACTTATAAAAGTGATCTATAAAATAAAGAAAAGCGATATACACAATATATTGAAAGTAAATATCATTAGTAAGAAAATAAGATAAAATATTATGATTCTAAAAAATATAAACTAGTCATATATGATTTATATACAAGAGAAAGGAAATCACATCCTAACTTAATTCTACTATTATACATGATAATGGAAAATGATGATATATATCAAATCATTTCTAAATAATTGAAAATTGGCAAAAAAAAATTAAAATAAGAGTCTAAACAGAGCAATTTCCCCAAGGAAAATATAACGTCCTTATGTGTATCTTACATATAAAACTTAACAATCTATCCATTTTGTCTTTCTTGGACAAAACACATATTATAAGAACATCAAGTAGGAAACTTGTATAATTACCAAATTAGACGTGTTGAACCGGTTAATAACCGGTTTATTAACCGACAATTAAATTAATCGGTTCAACACTAACCGTAAACTAACTGGTTGAGAACCGATTAAGGTTACGGTTAAACCAGTTAACCGAACCGGCGTTAACTGCCGGTTTTCTTTTTTTTAAAGAAAGCAGTCTATCGACTGAAGGACAGTGAGTTTTGGTCTTCTGAAGGCAGTCGATCGACAGAAAAGCAGTCGATCATTTTTTTTTGGAAAAAAATAAGTTTTAAAAAAAGGACTTGATTTTAATTCTAATATTAGAAATTAAAATTAAATTTTAACTTGTAATATTCGAATTAAATTGCCTATGTATCCTCGGAAAGGAATCAAAGTCCACGTAGTTCTTATACTTACCTCACTTACCTACTTACCTGTTCGTCGTTGTCGTTGTTTCCCGAAGTGGTATCATAATAGTCGCTCTTTTCATCTTCATCCAATTGCATTTCTTATTCTCGTTTTTCGGCTTTCACCCGTCAACATTTGATTTTCAAGATTTTTGGCTGTTAAGGTAGACCGACGCTCATCTAACATATAGCCTCCCGTGCTGAAGGCCTGTTCAACAGAAACTGTTGAAATAGGAATGACAAGAACCTCCTTAGAAATCTTAGAGAGTGTAGAAAAAATACTGGCCACTTTCGACCAGAACTGTACAAGATCTTTAGTAATACCATTGGGCTTTTTTGGAACCAAAGTCGGTTCAAAAGCTCCTAAATAACTGTCTAATTCCATTGATCGACTAGCACTAGCCCTTTGCCGTTTTCGCTTAGTATCCTCAATTATCCTCATATATGGGGATAGAGCTTGTCGAGGGTCGTTGGGTCTTGTATTAGAAGTGGTGGGGGAAGAGGAAGGGGACACATTAACATCACTAGAAGATTCATTGTAATCTTTAAAAAGTTGAATTAAAAATTGGTGTGCTTGGTGAGCAACACTAAGAGGGTTAGGAATTTCAATATTTGAACCTTCTAAAAAAGGTCCTAATTCATCGTAATAAACTTTAAGTAAATTTTGTAAACCCTCCATCCGATAATCCGGGTCTAAAACTTTTGCAATCAAAAAAATGTCGGGAATGTACAGAAAATATTTTACTCATTTACTCAACATACTAGCAATACATTCACCTAATTCAGAGTTATCGAGTAAAGCAGTACTAACAAGTACAATTTAAATACATTGATCAACAAGTACTGAAGAGGTAGGATAATAAACACCGGATAAAGTCACGGTGGCGTCATTAAAAGTTTTTAAAAGGGACATCATATTATAATAATCATCCCACATATGCGAAAGCAAAACAAAATCGACATCTTGATTACCAATAATGCACACAATGTATCTTTATATTGACAAGAATCATTAAAAAATTTATAAATAGAGTTCTAACGATTACGCACATTGTTTGAAAAAAAATTTGGATGCAAATCATGGGTTCGGCAAAGTTTTCGCCATTTTTTTGAAGCGAATAGTAGGAATGTAGATAATATATAACACTCCTAATCGGTTAAATTTTAGATTTAAAAAGAGTTAAACCATCTTGAACACATAAATTCAAAATATGGCAAATGCATTTAACATGAAAAATTTGCCTCCAATAGCGAGTTGACAAAAAGCTTTTAACATATTTAAAATAGACGTATTAGCGGCGACATTATCAAATGAAATTGTAAGAATTTTGTTACCTAAATGATACTCGGACAAAACTGTGACTATTTTGCGTGAAGTATTCACCGCCGTATGCTGACTATCAAACTTTTTATATGCAATTAAACGTTTTTGCAAAGTCCGAGAATTATCAATTCAATGGCAAGTAATTCCCATATAATTATGATTTTGAAAGGAATCCGTCCAAATATCCGAACATATAGAGACACTACGAGGCAAACTATCAAATAGTGAAATCAAATTCAATTTATACTCACCGGCCATTTTTTCAATATCGCGAGTCAATTTATTTCGTGAAATCTTAGTGCTAGATGGATTAAATGCACCCCTAGTATAAGTTTTATAATGACTACCACGCGCATGATTAAAAGGAAGACTCAAAATGAAAATAAATTTTGCAAGAAACTTTCTATGACCACTTTCGGTATATTGAAATAAACTAGAAGAACTCGTTGTACCTTGGCCGCTGGTCCCGACGCCGGCGGTAGATGAAGATGAGAAGTTTAATTGTGTTTGAGAGCATCAAACGCCGTGTTTGTTGGGATGCTTCTTCTTCATGCGGTATTTGAGCGACCCGTAGCCTCTATTATTTTTGAAAACAAAGGCATAATGAGTCGAGCAATAATTGCATTGCGCTCGAGATTTTCCGTTGATCGTCTTTCTTGTGAAATGCAATCGAAAGATAGGGAAACAAATTCTCTCGGTTTCGATTGACACGGTGGCATATCGTCCGCTTCCTTATCTTCATCCAAATTTCCGGCGGCCGACGGTTCGGATTCGTCGGAGCTAGGTAAATCCTCTTCAAAATTGGTTTGATTTTGCGAGTCGAAGTTGATTTGATTATATAGGTTCTCAATTTCCTCCGCCGTCAAACTAAAAGACAAACTTTGGGTGTATAAGACAGCTTATAAGACACCAATTGGGATGTCTCCATACCGACTCGTGTTGGGGAAGCCATGCCACTTACCAGTGAAACTCCATCATAAGGCACTCTAGGCGGTGCAACGGTGCAATTATGAGTAAATAGAGATGGGTTACATCAAATGTTGCAGCTGTGAGAACTAGAGGAGATTAGAAATGAAGCATTTGAAAATCCCTTGATCTACAAAGCAAAGACAGTGGCCTTCCATGACATGAAAATTTCAAGAAAATATTTTGTCGAGGATGAGAAAGTGCTACTTTTTCATTCCCGCCTTAAGTTGTTACTAGGGAAGTTGCGCTCCCGGTTGGTTGGGCCATTTATCATCACTCGCGTATTTCCTCATGGCGCAGTGGAGATTTATAGCCCCAAGAGGAGAAAAACATTCAAGGTGAATGGATATCAACTCAAGCAGTATTCCGAAGGATTTAACACAATTAACGTGGAGTAGATGGAGTTGAAAGATCCACCTTCAAGTTGAACAAGGGCGTAAGAAGTCGAGCCAATAACTTCAAAGAAAGTATCTTGTTGGGAGGCAACCCAATGTGTACATTGTTTTCATGTTTTGAATTTTTCTTTCTTTCTCATAATTTGCATACTACAACATCTAAGTTTGGAAATAGGAGCTAGTTAGATTCTTCACGTTGAAGGGGGAAAATGTTTAGTTGAAGAATTTAAATGATTAGGCTTATTTTGTGAATAAAGATCATCATGGTTCTTCAAACCCGCGACCTTATCTACATTTACTTGGGTGATTTCTATTTCTGATCTTCCCTCGTATTGAATATCTAATTGATTATTATTATTTTATGCTTGCTTGTAGACAAGCTAAAGTTTGAATTTGAAGGGAGTTAATGGTCTGTGATGTGTGTGGTGTTGAAGAGTTAGTTATTGATTTGTGACAATGCGTGATGAGTTTCGTGATGATGAATGATGTGTAGTTTTCAAACTTTAGGAGTAGTTTAAAAATAAGTTAGGGTAGCATATTGTTATTAGGTGACCTAATAACAACATAGTAAGTGGAATTTGTGATGATGATTCGATAGTTGGTTTATACTATTAATAGTACTTAATTGCATTGCTTGCGCGAATTATACTTTGGTTAAAGTTTTTAGGCACAATTTGATTTGGGGATCAAGAGAATGATTGTTAGCACTTTTTTGATTCATTTGTGGGGCTTTGGTTCTCAATTGTTTGCGTTGTTAAGGTGTCCTCGATGTTGCCGTACGAAACACGAGTTTGTGTGGGGCCTTGAAGTTGTTGGTTGTGTGAGAATATCTCGTTAGTTGATAAAGAAGTTATTCAAGTCCGGTTGGAGGATACCGATAGGCTATAGTCGAAAAGTGAAGAAAAAAATTAAAAAAATTGAGGTGTTGAAACAATTGTCTATCCGTGGTTTACCAAGTGCGTTTTTCTTATACTATGACCACTTTCCAATGGAGACAAAATCAGCGGGCCCATCATTTCACGCATGTATGCATACACTCAAATGGCGCATACTAATCGCCATCACGTCCGGCACCACCTCCCTTTAGTTAGGATTTCCCCACTCTGCTTTTGGGATCGTTGAGTCAACCAGAATTTTAATAAAATATTATTTGATGTACAATAAAAATATTATTTACAGGTTAATTATTTTAGTTTAAATTTGTTTTGATTATAATTAGAATTTCATTGTTGTAGTTTAAAAACTTGGGTGTATTTTGAAAACTAAATTACTTTGATCTTGTAATCATTTAAATAAAATTTGATTGCTTACCATTAGGATTACTGGATATGATAATTTTATTACTGTATGTGAATTGGGAGGAATCGCAAAAAAAAATCAAACAATGAGAATACCATGAAATCTACTGAAGAATCTCACCAAGATATGCTCAATTGATTTGTTAAGTATGTTAAGTGATAATGTTGTAACATGAATATTAGTGGTGAGTGATTGGAAGTAGTGTTACCACACCTATTGTTATGAAAAATTTATGGTTCGGAAAAATCACAAATTTATTTATTTAAGCAAGCTTTGTTTCTGCTTCACCCGCACAACAAGTAAGTAAAATCGTGTTCACTCGTCTTTTTCTTAAACTCCCCGAGAACTCCATTCATTCTATTAATTTTATTAGTTGTTTCTTATCTATACATTTTTCAAAAATAATGGAAGAAGATTTTTTTTTTGTTTTGTTTTCATCTTTTATTTATATAAATGACAAATATGATAATTTCTTGGGCATTAACTGTAATAAGATTATTGATACTAATAATATGATTATTACCACCGGTGATAAGATTATTGGTACTGGTAATATGATTACTACCATTGTTGATAAGTGTTGGTGCTGATAATATGATTACAACCATTGTAATAAGATTAATAGTTCTGATAATATGATTACAACTACTGTAATAAGATCAATAGTACTGATAATATAATTACTACCACTGGTGATAAGATTAATAGTACTAATAATAAGATTACCGGTATTGGTGACAAGATTATTGGTGTTGGTAATAAGATTACTGATACTGATAATATGATTACTACCACTGGTGATATGATTGTTGATACTAGTAACAAGCTTACCAGTATCGATTGTTTATTATTGGTTGTGATAAAATTTTTAGATACTAGTTATGTTAACCTTATCTCAACTATATTATTCTCAGTACTGCGGTAATCTTAGTATTATTAGTTGTGATAATTTATTATTAGGATAATGTGATTACTACTTATGGTAATCTTATATTATTGATTGTGGTAGTGTTATTACTGAGATAATATGACTACTACTCGTGGTAATCTAATTATTGAAACAATTATGATTGTGGTAATTTTAGATTACGTTACTGTGTGCAGTAATTTTAGTATTATTTCTTATGGTAATTCTAGATTACATTGTTATTGGTTGTGGTAAACTATTATCGGTTGTGCGAATTATGGAATTACTGGTGGTAATAATCTCATTGTTATATGTTATAATCTTAGTAATATTTATTGTGGTACTTTATTACCGGTTGTGGTAATCTTGCCACTGGACATCGAACTTTTCTTGTATCTAGGGTTTTCGGTCGCTCATCGAAAATAGTAACGGTCGGCGGTGAGGCTAGTACCTGTTGACTTGAAATAATAACATGAACTTAATTGGATAAGTTTCAAGATAAACAAACATTAGAGATGGCCACAATCGATGTTGGAGGTTTACTGATTTTTTATGTGAAAAAAGTCTGAAATCGGACGTTTGACCGATGATTTAATAGAGCAAATAAACTCCGATTGATTTAAAATTCTGTAGGTTGACTCTAAATAATTAAAAAAATAAAAGGTAAAAAATTCATAAAAGACTTACATTGTAGTTGACCGAAATCGATGTCGAGAGTTTCTAATATTCTATGTGAAAAACTTTGGAAATCAAAATTTTGACTACCAATTTAATAGAGCAAATGAACTTCGATTAACTTGAAATATTCCAAGTAGACTTGGAATGATAACCAAAGTCATTGGTAAATATATCAGATTAAATGGAAATTATATCTGGCCAGAATGAATGCCGGAAGTTTCTGATTTCTTGAGTGAAAAACTATAAAAATCAAAATTTTAACTGTCAATTCAACGGACCATACGGATTTTGATTGAGCAAAAATTTTGTCGTGGACTTGAAATGATAACGAAAATAAATGGTATAAATATCATATTATACGAATATCAGAGATGGCCAGAATCAATTTCAGAACTTTTTGATTATTTGTGTGAGAAAACTATGAATTAAAATTTTGACCGACGATTAACGGGGCAAATGAATTTCGATTGACCTAAAATCTTGCAAGTTGAGTCGAGATGATAAAAGAAATCAACGAAAAAAATTGCATATTAAATGAGTGTTTGAACTAGCCGAAGTCCACGTCGGAAGTATGTGAGGAGAGGCGAAAAGGTGATTTGGTTATATAGAGGGTATTTTTGACAAATTTATTCATAATTTAGTTAAATCTAAAAAGGATAAGTTTTTTTTTGCCCACCAATGTATGCAGTTTTTTTCACTTTGCCCCCCAATGTATTTTATGTTCCACTTTGCCCCCTGATGTACAATAATTTTTGACGTTGCCCCCCAAACTTTATTTCCGGCGGAATATTCCTTCTAGATTCCATCGACGGGCAGTTGGGGGGAAAAGTGAAAGAATTTTACAGTTTGGGGGGTAAAATGCAAAAAATCTCATAGTTTGGGGGGCAAATTAAAATAATATAAATATTGAATTTTTGACTTAAAATTTTATATTTGAAAAAGATATATAATTCTTATCTTATACTCTCACACACACAAAGTTGTCAATAAAATTTCAAATTAAAAAAAACCCATAAGTTTCCAATTAATATTTATAATTTTTTAAATATAAATATTGTCAATACATCTTTTATATTATTAATTATTAAATACATGACTAAGTATTATGTAAATCATTATGATACGAAAAATAAAATTATCATTCGATGTTATTATTTGTATAAAACGTGTGATTAAATACTATATTAATCATGAGTACATTAATTATTATATAAGATTATAATTATCGAATGGTTAATATAATTAAAATCTTATAATATCAAGATTTTAATTATATTAATCATTCGATAATTATAATCTTATATAATAATGTACTCATGATTAATATAATATTTAATCACACTTTTTATATAAATAATAATATCGAATGACAATTTTATTTTTCGTATCATAATATTATAATGCATATACGAAATACATCTTTATTTATTTTGTTCAATCATAATACATAATAATATATTATTATGTTACTTAACCTAATAATTTACATAATACTTAATCATGTGTTTTATATTTAATAATATAAAAGATGTATTGACAATATTTATATTTAGAAAATTATAAATATTAATTGGAGATTTATGGGTTTTTTTTTATTGGGATTGTATTGACAACTTTGTGTGTGTGTGAGTATAAGATATAAATTATATATCTTTTTCAAATATAAAATTTTAAAACAAAAAATTAATATTTATATTATTTTAATTTGCCCCCCAAACTATAAGATTTTTTTGCATTTTACCCCCCAAACTATAAGATTCTTTCACTTTGTCTCTCAACTGCTCGTCGATGGAATTTAGAAGGAATATTCCACCGAAAATAAAATTTGGGGGATAACGTCGAAAATTATTGTACATCAGAAGGCAAAGTGGAACAAAAAATACTTTGGGGGGTAAAGTGAAAAAAAAACTACATACATTGGAGGAAAAAAAAATTTCTCAATCTAAAATATAGAGTGCAAAAATATCTTATATTTAAATTTATTGATCTGCCAAAACACACACACACAAACATATATATATATATATATATATATATATATATATATATAGAGGTATATATATAGAGAGAGAGTATGGGTGTATAAGCAATTTATATTGAAGAAAAATCATTAACCTGATGACACTACAACTCCACTAGACTGACTAAAACGTTTGTAAAATTGGCACACAATTTCGAGAGAGAAAAACTTTGCTGCCCTTCCAGACACAAAAGTATTTGATAAAATTACTAATTATCAAATTTGATATATTTTTATGGCTAAAATGTCAAATACCTTCGAGATTCTTAAAGTAGTAATGGCCCTTGGTATAAATTATATTGATGACCGTTTAGAGTTTCCAAAGAATGTTAATTATTTCATGGGCCTGAAATACATCTAAAATTACAGAGTTCATGATTTCAAAAACCTAAAAAATGAAAATTGTGAGACACTTGTTAAGAGAGATCATAAATGTAAATCAAGTTCTTGGTTACGTAAAAACGTTGGATGGTGGTTACATAATATCTTTTACAATATTATCTCATAAAAAAGAAGGTCTTCAAAGGTAAATTGATAAAAGTTGACCCTACATCAACTATGTAACAAAATAGATAGAATGAAATACGCCCAATATGTTAGTGTTAGTGGCAAGACCCGGTAGGATGTCCTTTGATGCTTAGGAGGTGGGTAGGCTCTGGGGCTGGTTAACTTGGCCCAGTTAAAACGAGTTGTTTTCGGCCGAAAAATGCGTGAAGATATTAGTAACTATACCGACATTGCAAAAATAAATATAGATTTATAAAAATAAAATAAGATTTAATTTAATAATGTGAAGTTATTTTAAAAACTAAAAATATTTTACAAATGTGAAATTAGTTTAAATATGCAACATATAAATATATATATATATTATTTTAATATGTATAAAAACATGGTACGTGTTTATAAATATTAATCTTTCTCTAAAAATCAAAAATCGAGTTCTAAAAATAAAAAATATTGGAAGTTTGATTAAATAGTTAAAAAAACCATATTTGTTTTAATAATGTAACTTACAAAAATAATTATAATCATTCTTAAATAAATTTAAATCTACAAATAATATTCTTTTCCTTTTTACTAATTTTCCAATATTTTGCCGCACTATCATTTTTTAAACATGTACGGTGTACCCATATTTTCTTTAATTTGCATTTGAAATAATATATATATATATATATATATATATATATATATATATATATATATATATATATATTGCAATATTGAATAATTCCAGAATTTTGTAAAATACTTTTTTTTATTTATAATTAAAATATCTTTTTTGTTTCTCAATTTCAATAACTTCACATTGTAGGCAGAAGAAAATTATTTTGTTTTTATTAAATTAGTTTATTTTATTTATGTCACGTTCTCATAGTTACTGGCACTATAATTGGCCACCGCCCTTTCAATAGTGGCGTTATTTAGTACCGGTAACCTCTTAAAAGGGTTTTATTAAAATAAATAATATATTTTTTGTTCAAAATTGATAAAATAATACTAAAACAAAAAATATTGAAAAAGTAGGCAGGGACGCCACTGGAAAGGCGTCCCGCTCACATTCTAGAAGGTAGGAAAGAAAACCGTTCTAAAATGTGAGCGGGACGCCTTTCCCAGTGGCGTCCCGGCCCTAAAGTACATTCTAGAAGGTATAAATAAATAACCGTTCTAGAATGTGAGGCTGAAATGAAAAAAAAATTAATTGACATTTTCACAAAATTAATAATTTCCTCATTTACAAATAAAAATAAAATCAATTTTATTAAGTAATTAAGAACTAAAAAAGAAACGAATAAATTCGAATTTTCACTTAATTAATGATTTCTCACAAAATAAATAAATTAAGACTTTTTTTCACATAATTAATAATTTTATATAAATTTTATTTTTCACATAATTAAGAGTTTTACACAAAATAAATCACAAACATATAAATTATTAATTATGTGAAAAATTAATTTTTTTAATATGTCAATTGATTTATTTTATATAAATTCATTTATTTTGTGTAAAATTCTTAATAATGTGAAAAATAAAATTTATATGAAATTATTAATTATGTGAAAAAAAGTCTTAATTTATTTATTTTGTGAGAAACATTAATTAAGTGAAAATTCGAGTTTATTCGTTTCTTGTTTAGTTATTAATTATTTAATAAATTGATTTTATTTTTATTTGTAAATGAGGAAATTATTAATTTTGTGAAAATGTCAATTAATTTTTTTTTCATTTCAGCCTCACATTCTAGAACGGTTATTTCTTTATACCTTCTATAATGTATTTTAAGGGCCGGGACGCCTTTCCCAATGTCGTCCCACCCTACTTTTTCAATGTTTTTTGTTTTAGTATTATTTTATCAATCTTGAACAAAAAACATATTATTTATTTAATAAACCCTTAAAAGAGTCAAAATTAATCAATGTGCCCAGGATCTTTAGAAACCACCAAATTAAGAAGTCACTTAGTGGTCAAGTGATAAATTTCTATGAATATTCAAATTCTCAATAATAATAGAGACTAAATTACATAAATTTAAAATTTTATTAGAAAATAAATACCACCTTATTTAATTAGTGATTCCATCTTGTTACCATCCTGAAAATATTGGGAGAATGTTGCATTTTAAGATATTTTTATTGAATTTGGTGATCCAAAAGGGTGCTAACAAATTGTGTGCTGGATCCCATTTTGGACATGGTCCATGCATATGCACCACCAAGAAGGAATAATCATTAGTTTTGTGTAGATTGCAACTTGCAAGTCTTGGAAATGGAACCCACAACACCGAATCGAAAAATGTCATTATTTATCTTATTCATTTATCTTGTTAAATATGTGTCAGAAGATTTTTTTATTATTATTATTTTTTTTTTGTTATCATTAGTAAGCATTTGTAATGTATTAAATGGAAAATAAACATAAGTGAAATAATATATCTGGAATGTTCATTTAAATGGTGCGGTTAAATTTTATAATAGAAACTTAAATATAAGGGGAAAAAAATTCTCCCGTTGCATGTGATTTTTTACGCATTGACATCGAAAGTATTTTTGTTTCATTTTGTCCCGTAATAAATAAAAAATTTTGACATTGCTCCCTGAATATTATTCCTTCTAAATTTCATCGACGCACAATTGGAGGTCAAAGTGCATAAATCCTCTAATTTGAAGGGTAATGTGCAATATTCTTATAGTTTGAGAGCAAATTAAAATAATTCAAATATTGAGTTTTTGTATTAAAATTTTATATTTGAAAACATATAGAGCTTTTACCTTATACACACACACTCACACACACACACAAAGTTGTCAATACAATTCCAATTTAAAAAAAAAAACACATAAATTTTCAATTAATATTTATAATTTTCTAAATATAAATATTGTCAATACATCTTACGACTAAGTATTATGTAAATAATTAGGCTTAACATAATAATATATTATTATGTATTATGATTGAACAAAATAAAATAAAAGTGTATTTCGTATATGCATTATAATATTATGATAAGAAAAATAAAATTATCATTCGATATTATTATTTGTATAAAAAGTGTGACTAAAACTATATTAATCTCGAGTAAATTGTTATATAAGATTGTATCACCATATTACATACAGAAAAAGTGCATAAATGGTTTTAATATTTGCGTCCAAATACAATTATAATTATATTATAAGATATTTTTTTAATAATATCTTTTTAACTATATTACTAATTACTATGGTATCATTTCACGATATATTCTATTTTTTAATAAAAATAATACTTTTACATTAAAACTCAATTTTAATATTATTTTAAATTGTCATCCAAATTATAAGATTTTTGCACTTTACTCCTTAAACCATAAGATTATTTGCACTATACCCTTCAAACTATAAAATTCTTGCATTTTATCCCCCCCAACTTCTTGCCGACGGAATCTAGAAAAAACATTCCTCCGAAAAATAAACTTTAGGACAATGTCAAAAATAATTATACATTATGAAGTAAATTGGAACAAAAAATATTGCGAAGGACAATATATAAAAGGCGTATACATTTAAGGTAAAAAAATAATTTTCTCTAAATATAATTGTGTCTAGACATTATAGTTTACTTAATATATTTTTAATTTTCATAACGATGTATCATCATTATACGTTTAGTAAGTTATATATAATCTTTACTCAAAAGTTAATTAGTCTCCATATGATGTATGATCACGGTAAAACAGGTCGAGTCTATAACGAAACGAAATGATCAAAGGTTTTTGAATTATTCTTGTAGTCTACTGTTTTGAGCAGCGGGAAGATTACTAATGATATAAATCATTACCTATATACTTCTTCTGGATTTTTTTAACTGTAGTTTAATTTTTTCGTTAATAATTAACCAACATAAAATTTTAATTAATATAATTCAAATCAGTAATAATATTTTCAATTAAAATTCATTGTCTTTCTCTCTAATTACTAAAATGACAATTAATTTATTACGAATTACACTCTTAAAACGATATTTATTATGAGTCGAGGGCATATATATAATTTGTGTGTTAATATTAAACTAACTATATGAGAGTAATTATATAATCGTTTTGTTGACAAAAGAGAGTAATATAAAAATCTAACATAAGAGAATCGGATTGTCATAGGATTCTGTTGAAATTTTGGTTCTTCAGTTATTGAAGGTGGCAAAATTGGTCGCGAATGAATACTATTACTTCTTGTTAGAAGACCTTACGGGTTGTTTCGACTAGACTTTACGTGAATAGTAAGAATTTTTGTTTGTTATAGAATTCAAAATCCTTTATTTTTATTGTAGATGTCAAATCATATCTGGAGAGTGGATGATAATGTATTTTTATATTGTATTTGATGTCAAATCATGTCTGCAAAGTGGATGATAATGTATTATTGTATTGTATTTAGTAATATTTAATTTTTTAAATATAATGATGATGTGATAAAATAATTGAGTGTGGGGTAAGGTGTAAGAAATTGTTGGTTGTGGGTTTGAAAATTTGAGTCGTAGAACAAACGAGGATTGAGATTTAGAATCTCAATCCTGGTATTGAGAGTCCTAAACCAAACAAGCCCTTAGGTCTTGTTTAGTCTAAGAATGCGAATACCAAAAATGAAATTTCGAATCTCAATTCTCAATTCTGGTATTGAGAGTCCTAAACCAAACAAGCCCTTAGGTCTTGTTTGGTCTAAGAATGCGAATACCAGAAATGAAATTTCGAATCTCAATTCTCAATCCTGGTATTGAGAGTTCTAAACCAAACAAGCCCTTAGGTCTTGTTTGGTCTAAAACTGCGAATACCAGGAATGAAATTTCGAATCTCAATTCTCATTTGTTTTACGATTCTAATTTTCAATTTACAACCAACTATTTCTTACACCTAACCTCACAGTCATCTTTTTTATCACATCATCATTATATTTAAAAAAATTAAATATTACTAAATACAATATAATAATACACTATTATCCTCATTTTAGACATGATTTGACATCAAATACAATATAAAAATACATTATCATCCACTTTCCAGATATTATTTGACATGTACAATAAAAAATAAAAGATTCTGAATCTTATAACAAACAAATTTTTTTACTATTTACAGAATTTTAAATACTCAAGATTTTAAATATCGGAATTCAGAATTCCAACAAAACTTAATCCAAACAACCCCTTAGGCTTTATGTGGATTACATTTCAGAGAGCCTTGTGGAAAAAAAAAAAGAAAAGTAAGTTTCTCACGATCAATTTTCAAAACCTATTTATATAGATAATTTCTGATGCAAATTTAAATAAATTAATGAGGCAGAATGTTTACTTAAAAAAAACATATATAATTAATAAGAAAAAATAATCCAACTAATTTTTTTTTAGGTATGCTATATTAATCTTGAATTGTATAATATGAAAAAATTTATTTAATATATTTTTCATGTAAAATAGACAACAAACGAATGAAATTATAAAGACTTTATATTTTTTAAATATTGTTCAAGATTTCGATTAAAAAAATAGGAAAAATAAGGAAAAAAGAACATTGAGAATCACGGCGGATCTACATTATCCCATGAGGGGCTCTTCAAAATATTTCAAAAACAAAACATTATAGTAATTGTGTAAGTAAGGTAGCCCGGACAAACATAGAATTTTATTTATTTATCTTTATTATATACTCTTATCTAATAGTCTCCCTTGTTGTATAATTAGTTATGTCCGTGTGGTAGTTTGAGAACTCATTTACATGCCCCAAAGTCCAGGTTTGACTTCAACTATTGCATCAGCACAGTAGCTTTACCTGTCCCCCTTTTTTTCTTCTTTTTTTCCGAGTCTGTTCTCACCGTTTATCACGATTATTAGCACAGTAGCTTTACCCCCTTGTCCCCCCTTTTTTTCCTTTTTTTTTCATCCTCTTTTCTTTGCTCTCAAACTAGTCTATTCTCACCGTTTATCACGATTATTTTTATTTGTTAGTACCTGGCCTCCCCACTCCTAGAATCCTACACGCCCCTGTTGAGAATAGGAAAGAGAAGAAGGGGAGAGATAGTGAGAGGGAAAGAAGAAATAACGGACAACGAACAAGTAAATTATGGTATTTAAATATTTAAATATTTTTCAAATTCCAAATAGAAGAAGAAGAAGAGCGTCTAGCAGAGGCGAGCGGCAGAGCAGAGCATCTGGCAGACTTACTAGCCGACCTCAGAGCACTCAAAGTTGAAGGAATTGGAGTCCTGGATGGTGATGTTGATTTGGTCGGAGAGAAGGACTGGGCAGGAGAGGATCTGCTTGATTGTGCTCTGCTTCGGGGTATGGAACTTTTGGGAGATGTTTGTGGGTTTCAACAATATGTTAGATTGTGTTGTAAGGCATTGAGTATGGAATGGGGCGAGGGGGTCTTCTACGTAGTGTAAGTTATGGGTCGTCGGATGATACAAAAAGATATCCAATGGCCAAGTTTTTGGGAATAATAAAAAAATAACAAAACCAAAAATAGAGGATTCAAACAAAGGAAAGTATACTGGAACAAATTAAAATAAAAACAAACCCAAATTCAACCAATGAAAGAAAAAAAGTCAGTGGAATGACGAAAAGATTCAAAAATTCCAACGATGCATTCTTATTTATTTGAAAGGGACAAATAAAATTTCAAATGCCCAAAAAAAAAAAACAGATTGAATTAGAGAAAAATAAATCAATGATGCAATGAAAATGCCGAAAATTTCAATATATATTGTTTTTAATTTAAAGTTATATATATTTAATGTAATATCTTTTTTTATGTTATTTTTTTTTTTTTGTAATATATATTGTTTTTAATTTAATGTTATATATATATAATGTAATAAATTTTTTTATGTTATTTTTTTATGTAATATATATTGTTCAAATTGCTGGAATTGTTGTACAGATTTTGCACTATTTTAGTGCAGATTCTGCTCTAAAATAGTGCAAACTACTGGAGATGGCGACTTGAGTTATTGATTAGTGATGAGAAAAAGATGAAGAGGTGATCTTTAATCTAGATTGTAATTTTTCACTTTTTCTTTCTTTTCCTATTTTCCTTTTTAATATTTTTTAATTCTAAAAGTTTTGGTCGTTGGATATCTGCTGTTTTATAAAATTATCCAACGACCCATAATAACACAACAGATATTTGAGTATAAGGTTGAGATGACCACATTAGTGTCTCTAAATTATACTCCCTCCATCCTAAAACACAGTCCTGCGGTTGATAGTTAAGTCATTAATTTAATTAGTATTTTTCAATTATACCCTTCTTGAATTTATTAATGTCAATTAATACTTATAGAAATCAGTGTTGGAATTAGTATACTCCCTTTGTTTCATTTTAATTGACGTTTAAGAGTTTTAAATTTGTTTCAAATTAAATGACGTTTTAGCAAAATTATTGTTTAACTCCCTTAAATACCTTATCCTATAAAGTCTACTTCTCTCCTCTTTATATTCACTGTTTCCGACTATTGCACTTCTCTGCACGTATACGTATACTACAAAATTATTGTTTAACTCCCTTAAATACCCTTATCCTATAAAGTCTACTTCTCTCCTCTTTATATTCACTGTTTCTGACATTTGCACTTCTCTGCACGTATACGTATACTACAATTTTTATTGGAAAACTATTTTTTTCCCTTTTTTTTCTTGTGTACAAATTATGGCAACACATGTATATTTATATTGTCCGCCCTCTCATGATTTGGACTCTCTATATTTATTGGAGTTACATTCAAGTAAAATGAGAATTTAGGATTATTATTTGGATTAGAATCACTGGAACTGAAAGTCATGTGTGTGTTGATGTTTAAAATTTTATTCTTCAATTTGTATGTATATAGGTGATGAAGTAGCGAAAATTTTAATTTTGGCTCCATGAAAATTTTGAAATATTGAATCAAATTTTACACACCAATTTCATTTAACTCCAAAACCGAAAATTTAAAATTTAAGGAGGAATATGAAGGGGTATATATATTTTTTCTTTTACAAATGAAAAGATGAAGAAGGTGAAAAGATGGAGTCATCATTAATACTCCACGAAAACTTATCTGCTAATATCAAGGAGCAAAGGAGAAAAGATATATTCACGTATTGAGTGGAAGAGAGAAACATGGCATTAATATGGGCTAATTAGTCATTTTACTATATTTCTTAATAAGTGTGCTGAAATCCAAAACGTCAATTAAAGTGAAATAGAGGGAGTATTTGTTATTAGAATAGTAAAATTTTATACTGTAATCATCAATTATCTTTGTGGGACGAATGAAAATAGAATACTGCAGTATATTTGTGGGACGGAGGGAACAATAATTTTTAATATTTTATAAAGATTACTTACCAGTAATCAATGTCCTAAAAAGCAGTAGGCTAGCTATCTCTGTGGTTGATTGGGTGGGGACCAGGTGGAATTAGACGGGCGATTCAAATGAAAAATGCAAATGGCCACGAAACCTAACAATAGACAAACACTGAATGGAATTAATCGATAGTTAGACATGCTTATTAGTCATAATTTTGAGTAAGTATCGATATTCTTTAAGAATATTAATATATGTTGTTACCAAGGTCATTATTAGTAAGGAAATATTTTCTTCGTACTTTCAACTCGTGTCTTGCATATATAATTACTATTTATTAAATATTGTTATTATTAGATAATTTTATATTTTAATATTTAGATTGGATTTATTAATAATTTTATTTACGTACTTATAAAAGTTCAAAGGATGTTTCATTTTCAACTCGTGTCTAATCGCTATTTATTAATTATTATTATTAAATAATTTTATATTTTAATGTGCAGATTAAATTGGTTAATAATTATTAGTTACATATTAGAAAAAACTCAAAATATGACATACTCCCAACTCGTATCACGTTGTACCAGTGTCTAATCAATATTTATTACTCCCTCCGTCCCAAAAAGATAGTCCAGTATTCCATTTTCGTCCGTCCCATAAAGATAGTCCAGTTACTATATTTAACATATCATTAATATTTCATTTCCTCACGTACCCTTAATTAATATTCTTGAAATACTAGTTTTCTACATGGTAAATTGAAAATTCATGACTACAATGTAAAATCTTACAATTCCAATAACAAATATACTAATTCCAACACTGATTTCTATAATAATTTATTGATATTAATAAATTCAAGAAGGGTATAATTGGAAAACAGCAACTAAATTAATGACTTAACTATATAAACTACTCATTTCTTAATCTGTGTGAAATCAACCGCAGGACTATCATTTTGGGACGGAGGGAGTAATTATTATTACACAGTTTGTACTTTTTATGTTTGGATTATTAGACTATTTCAAATAACTCATAATTTGCTTATATTTTATACTTGAAAATCAAAGAATAAAGTTATTTTAACTTTTAAATAAAATGTATTTAAATTATTTTCATAATTAATTTTTTTTCTAAAATTAACATTATCTTATAAGTAGTTTATTTTTTTAATTAAGATAAATAATTTAGATTTTTAAACAAACATTATCTTATAATGACATTGGCTTTAAAATCCTTCAATTAATTTAGTGATCTGACACCTCACTTTTATTTTAATTATTTTTGTCATTTTTTTATTGTAGTTTTGATATTTATTTTTTTATGGTTTTAGTTTTTTATATAATATTTATAAATTTTTTATTTTTCTTATTATTAAGATTTATAATCTAATTATTTATTTTTATATATAATGTTAATATTTATTTTAACTAATTTTATTATTATTAATAATTTTATTGAAAGATACTAACATGACCATTTAAGTTTAAATTGTAGTGAGTCAAATATGTCGACAACGATTTTTTTTGGTAAAGATAATTTGGTAAATATAGAATTGTACTATTAATTTAAATATACAAGATACCAATTTTTTTTGGTAAAAGTAATTTGGTAAATATAGAATTATAATATTCTTACTTAATTTAAATATACAAGATACCAATGAGTACAGACAAATGTGCATATGATTTTTAATAATTTTTTATTTGTACTCAAAATTTATGGGTGAAATGTGTTTACAAGCCACAATAATAAAATACGGATACGAGTATCATTCGCCATCGTTAATATTCTTAATGGATCAAACATGGAAAAACTCGTGCATCGGATTTTTTTGAATAATTATTTCGTAATAAAACGAGTTTTAATATGTTAACCTTGATAAATTTCAATTATTTCTACTATTTTAACTATGACAAGTTTAATAAACTAACATATATAACATAATCAATCATATAAATTAAAGATGGGGATCTTAGAAAAATAAGAGTAATATTTATAAATATTGATAACTTTTGAATCAAATAAAATATTTTACAGTTTGCATAATACTTACTGAAATAACTTATTTAATCATTAAATGTTTATAACATATTACTATAGTTTAATATATTAATGGCCAATTTATAATTATTCCAAATGTAAAGTCGATAAACAAATATAAATTAATTAAATTAAATATAAAAATTACAAATACTTTTTAACAATTGATCGGCACGAACACGACACGAAATAATAGGGTTTGGGCTGAGGCCTATCGAGATCGGGCCTTATCGGGGCACGTTACAAAATAGGTACGATGATTTTTTAATTTCCCCTTTTTTATATTCATTTACTCATTTTTAGTATTTGTGATCGTTAAGTTTTGAATGTATTTGACAATCTTTATTGATATGAGGCACGACACAATTGATCGGCACGAACACGACACGAAATAATAGGGTTTGGGCTGAGACCTATTGAGATCGGGTCTTATCGGGTTGGCACGATAAGGCACGTTACGAAATAGGTACGATGATTTTTTAATTTCCCTTTTTTATATTCATTTACTCATTTTTAGTATTTGTGATCTTTAAGTTTTGAATGTATTTGACAATCTGTATTGATAATTTTATAGATATGTATTATATTTATTAAAGAAATTCATATGTTTTATTAATTAACGGGTCTTATTTGCTTAATGGGTCAGATTAAATAAATTCAGCATTTTTACTTATCGTGTCGTGCCGTGCTTTTCGTGTTTTTTTCGTGTCGTGTTCGAGTTTAGATTATAGGCCCAATAAACTTATCGTGCCGTTTTCGTGCCTATATTTATCGTGTCGTGCCTTATCGTGCCGGTCCGATAAGAGCCCTGCACGACCGAATTACCACCCATACTAACAATTATTAATAAGATTTGAAAAAATAAAAATAATAAAATAATATAAAATAAAACATAATAAATTATAAAATAATATATATATAAACAACTCTAAACACGATATTTTAAAAAGGAATCAATAATATCGTTAAATTAAATATAAAATTCATAAGATGAGTTAAGATCAAACATGAAGATTAAAAGGTAAAAACAAAATAATTATTATATAAATATAAGAAATAAAAAAGAATATAAATATGTAAAGTCATACAACCATCTAAAGAAATAGTAAAAATATAAAAAGAAATATTTCATAAGATTGATAAACAAATATAAGAATAATATGAAATGAAATAACAAAGACAAAATCAGTTTGATAAATTATATTAACTTATTAATAAATTTTAAATATGAAAAAATATTAAAAAATAAAATTAAATCTTCAAAAACATAATTAAAATAAAAAATAAAATAAAAAATGTATTAAATAAAATTGGAAAATGAAATGGGATCAAATCTAAATAATTGTTTCATAAATTAAACAAAAGAAATAGTAAAAATAATATATAATAACACTTGAGAAATTAGACAAAAGATCTAGTACTGACATAACTCGAGAATGCAAATAGTTATCCTCGTAACCAAAATCTCAGACGATAGAAGATGTTGCACACTTAACCCTAAGAACCAATCAATCTAACCACATGCAACACTGTTCGATCAATATAAATGTTGCTGGGTCAACAGAGGATCATCATACGGTGATGCCATCTGCAAGATAAATACATATAAACGATAAAAATCAATATCAAGATAAATTATATGCAATCAAAAAAATATTAGTTCCCACAGATATATATTAATTAATTAATTCAAACAACAAACTTTATTTACCAATGATAAAATATTACTTAATGAATTCATAATACACAACGAATTACAACATAAAGTAGTGTCAAACGACTATCAATAGAAAAGTAAAACGAATTACAACGTCAAACTAATGGGAAAATTATTGTCTTATCTAATATCAATGCCTGGAAATAGAACATCCACCGCCTTGTGATGTGTTGACCACCTCTTGTGCATGATATTGTTGTCTTGCGCATATTTGTGGTTGGTCCATTTCGCTATAGATCCTATTGCTTTTGAGTCGTCCAACATTTGTAGGCCTCCTTGTGTCTGGATCATGAACTAATTCATAACTTACTACATTCCAGTCCTCCGCATCAGGCAATGGTTCAAAAGTCCCTACAAAGTATGTACGTAGGTACGCAACAGTGAGTAATCTTGCATGTAAAATCGAGGATTCACTATGAAACCGATGCATGCTCGATTGCATGAGAGCACAGAATACCACTGCTCTACCATCTTCACAAGAGCATTCTGCACTCGACAAGGACAGTTGAAAGTCTCGAGCACGAACTGTTCCATCGACCCGTATGGAAACTTCAGCTATTTATGCCGCCCAATTATATCCCGTAACTTGGTAAGATGTCCCGGCATGTTTTCTTCCCCTGAATATGCTATATATTTTATCAGGCCAAAGTTATTGCATGTTATCGACTCTTGTCGCATCGGCCAAGCATTTATAAAAGTTTTGTGTACTTCGGGCAAATGTGATTCGGACAAGAGTAGTTATTGGAATCCGTCTAGCACATTTCATTACTCCATTGATGCACTCAATCAGGATCCCACACCGTTTGCCACTGTCATGGCACAGTATTCACTTGCTCTTATCAATGTCATCCAAGTATGTAAATGCTTCTAGATCAATGACTTTAATTTGTTCTATTATATTTTATGAAAGATTATTACTTTGGGTTCTGCTCCACCTTTGAAACACATACTTCAATTTCATAGACTTGAAATGCGTATTGAAGTTAGAAGAGATATGTCATAAACAAAAACAGTTGGATCCAACATGTGGCAGGAATGTCGAAACTTGTTGTATTGCGCTAAGTAGTTGAGCATGTCGGTCAGATATAAGACAAACCCCTTCTATGTGAAGGAACCAATGCCACGAGTTATAACTCTTTGAATCAACAACTGCATAAGCTAGTGGAATGATTTATTGGTTTGCATCAATTGTACATGTCATTAACTACGTGTGCTTGTACTTTCCAACCAAAAAAGTTCCATCAACACTGATGACTTTGCGACAATATCTAAAAGCCTTGATACATGGTCTAAATGCCCAAGATAAAAATCTTAAAATATGCACACAAAGTACTCCCAAAGATTTTTGTAGCCACTTGACCATTGTCTCTGGGTCGTGCGTCTGCAAGGCCTTCATGTATTTTGGTAAATATTGGACCGACATCTCCCACGTCCCGTACATATTCTCACGAGCCTGTGATAAACCTTGCCATGCCTTGTGATATGACACTTTATAACCATATTCTCGTTCAACAGCAATCTGGACATGTAAAGCGTTATATAACGATCTCTCTCGACGTGAGTGGTAATGAGCATAGAAATCATATTTTTACACAAATTCGGGTGATCTTCTCGTGTAAGAGATGCAAGACATTTGTGCGCAGAACCCAATCTTGTGATCTTCCAAACACCCTTTAATTTAAGAAAACTAGCGCAATGATACCATTTGCATTTAGGTGAGACGTTAGTTGATGAATTCAGAATATCTAGATTATTCTCCCTAAGTAGTTTCATAATACTAACAACTTTCCAAAACTTTTGGTTGCTCTGTTCCACTCTACACGCACACATGGCGACACGCACAGAGTGATCTTTAACATACCACATTATATGTTAAAATCTTTGAATATCATGCATTTTCTCAACACTCTTTCATCTTTGTCGTAGTAGTAGTCCTTTTGAGGGACATCAATAGAATCAATAGGAATGTCTTCGTAGTCCCAATAAAAAAATAATATGTTCTTGTAGAGTTTCGATCCTCCATCCACTCGTTTATGGGTTGTAGGTCCACGTTCAACTAAGATAGGTTCAAAATAATCTTCATTTGGTACTACCACCCAACTGAAAGAACTCCTCGTTTGTTTCAACTCCATCATCTAATTCATCTAAACTATTTTCAGGTTTGAGGTTCAAAGTAATCAGTGTATAGTCCGGGATCACAAGTGGGGGATGCTCGATGGGATCTAAATTTGGATAATTGACATTAGTTCTTCCACCCTCATCTCGTAGCATTGATGCATACATGTCATAATCATTGGGAGAAGAAATATTCGCCATATGTGCGATTACTTCTAAAATATACACATTAACCAAAAATTACAATAATAGAGATTATAAGTAATTAACAAAATTCTCAAATAATTAACAAATTTTTCAAAAAAAAATAAAATATAATATAACGTAGTTAACAATTCTATCACGAACAAATAAAATCAATATTAATTAATAATTAACAATATAAATAAATTAAACTTTTCACATAATTAGAATTTTTTCACAAATAAATAAATTCAATATTCATAAATAATTAACAACTAAACACAAATTGAATAAATTAAGATTTTCACATAATTAACAATTTTCTCACAAATAAATAAAATCAATTTTCATAAATAACTAACTACTAAACACAAAATGAATAGATTAAGTTCTTCACATAGTTAACAATTTCCTCACAAACAAATAAAATTAATTTTACAAATAATTAATAAGTAAACACAAAATGATTAAATTAAAATCTTCACATAATCAACAATATTCTCACAAACAAATAAAATTAATTTTCATAAATAATTAAAACTAAACACAAAACGAATAAATTTAAAATTTCACATAATTAACATTTTTCTCAATAAAAAATCAAATCAATTTTCAAAAATGTTTACACCTAAATTTCACAAACAAATAAATTCAATTTATAAAAAAATTAACAACTAAACTCAAATTCACAACAAATGAATAATACATTCATCAACAACCAATAATTATTTCTAAACGAAATTAATTGGAATTTTATAAAATAACTAATTTTTGTAAAATAAATAAAATGTTTTGGTTAGAAATTACCAGCCTGGAGTCGCCGCCGCTGTCTGCAGCTTGGAGTCTTCGCCGTCGCCTGGAGTCTGCTGTCATCGCCGCTGTAAGATGAGAGATGAAAGATAGAGTGAGGAGAAGAAGACGAGGCATACCGGCTTTTTTAGGGCGCCACGATTTTTTTTTTACAAAAACACCCTTGACACTTGTAGCAATAGCGTCTCGGCCCCAAAAGTTTTTTTTTTTCAAATTGACCCGGGACGCTGTTGCCACCAGCGTTCCAGAATAGTTTTTTTTTTATTTTACAGTTTGACCCCGGGACGCTGGTGGTAAAAACGTCCCGGCCTCCTATTATTTTTTTTTTCATTTTGGCCCCAAAATTACCAAATCAATAGAAATAGTTCAAGACGCGATTGCCAAACGTGTCCTGCTTTCAAATTTTTTTTATTTTTATTACCGGGAGCTTTTCATGACAACGTCCCGATTTCTTTTTTATTTTATTATAGTTGTATCATTTTGTCAATTTAAAAATATATTTGTATTATTTATTTAATTTTAGCCTAAATGTGTATTAGTTAGAAGAGAAAAACTAAAATTTTGCATAAAAAATAGTAAATTCAAATGCACCTAGTAGAAAGTATATTTATGTGCTTATATCACATGAATTACAATCTAGTGTATCATTTATTATATATTTATGTAGCAATATTTATTAACGCAAATTATATAATGCACTCGTGTGCATTTAGTATGGTTTAACCTAACGTAATTTTAGTTATCATATAATATATTTATATTTATATATCAATGTATATTTATCTTTTATATGATATAAATAATAATATGTGTGTATGTATATATATATATATATACTAGTGCTTAACCCGTGCAATGCATGGAGCGAATTGAAATGAATGGTGTTTATACCATCTCGTGGTAGATTGGCGAATTATTGGATGTAAGTGTAATATTATTAATTTATTAATGTAATACAATAACTTAAAATACTCAAGTCACGATTATTGGTCAATATAAGTAAATTTAAATCAAACGGAGAGGCCCCACTAAAACATATTATCACAAAAATATCAATATTACCCTTAAACCCTACACCCCTAAATACTTCACCTCCTTCAACTCTCTACCACCACTCCAGTCGTCGTCCATCACCGCCGCCACCACCATGGCCACCGTTTATTGAAAAATATAAAAACCATGCGCACAGAAATAGGCTTGCCACCGCCGCCATGGAAGTCGTGCCATTGAAGAAAGATAAAAGAAAAGAAAAAAAGTGCCTTGAAAAAACATCGTTCGAATCAGAATCTAGAATACAAAATATATCAAAAAATCAATTCGAATGCAAAACACATATCTAAGGAATTGATATGTACACAAAATATATGTTCAAAATATTGATATGAATGCCCCTTTTAGGCTTAAAAAATGGTTGTTCAATTATTTTTTTTCGAACAACGTTGTATAGTTCGAGCACATGAGTTCTATTCAAGAAACCAGAGACGAACACCCTTATTTTGCATTTGTCTCTTATCCTATGCCGCCCATATCCGTCACTTGCCTTTCACCATCCATCACCATTTTTTCTTCTTTTTGTTCGACGGTGGCGGCGACGATGTGATGAGCGACGCTAATGGCAAAGTTGGAGTGGTGGTAAAAGGTTGGATTTGGCATTTTTGTTGATTTCTTTTATTGGGATGAACTCAAAAATAGATGAGATGCGTATATCCGCACCCTAAAACAAATCAAATGTAAATAACTCCATATTTATATATTATGAAATAACTTTTTGTAGACTACATTATAAGTCTAATTCCAATTTAACTTGTTATCATCACATGCTAATAGTTTCAAGCTTTCCCTTTAGTTAGTCGCGAACAATCATATTACTCACGTTATTACAAATCACTGCATGCATCCCCTTGTTCAGTATTTGTATTCAAAGACAAAGAGAAGATCTTACACTACAAAAAAAACACAGTTTTTCGAGGGATTTTTCCCTCGGTTTTTGGAGAAACCGAGGGTAACGTTCCCTCGGAAAAACTATCCTCGGTAAAGTTTTCGTAGGACAAGATTTCCTCGGAAAATTTTTTCGAGGGGAGAACCGAGGGTCAGTCCCCTCGGTTAAATCCAGTCGACGATACTCGGAAAAACCGAGGGCAAAACCGCGGGTCCTCTGCCCTCGGCAAACCGAGGGTCAATTGCCCTCGGACAACCGAGGGTCCAGGGACCTTGGAAAACCGAGGGTCAATGGCCAAATATTCACGAACGGGGCAAGGAGGGGTGCGTCTCGGCGTCGTGGAACCACGGGGGTCGGTCGACGGTCGTTTCATATTTTTTTTCGATTTTCTACTAAATAAAAAATTGAAAAAAAAACCTAGAGAAAATAAAAAAATAGTAAAAATAGGAGAAAAATGCCAAAAATTCACGAACGGGGCGGAGATGGGTGCGTCTTGGCGTCGTGGATCCACGAGGGTCGGTTTCCGGTTGTTTCGTGCGCGTTTTCTATTTTTTTCAATTTTTTTATTTAAAAAAAAACGAGGGTCGCCTTTACCCTCGGAAAAAACCGAGGGGAGGCCAAGACCCTCGGTTTTTTCCGAGGGTACAAGCGACCCTCGGTTTTTTTAAAAATTATTTTAATTTTTTATTATTAAAAAAACCGAGGGTTGTCATTGGCCCTCGGTTTTTTCCGAGGGGAAATTGCTCCCCTCGGTTTTTCGAATTTTTTTTTTTTGAATTTTTTTATGTTCTAAAAATCGAGGGTATTTTCTACCCCTCGGTTTTCCGAGGGGCGTTGGCCCTCGGAAAATATTTTTCTCGAAAATCCCTCGTTATTACCTTTGGTAATTATGGCGATAAATATTGGCGCCTGATTTCCGAGGGGAAAATCGAGGGGAATATTTCCCCTCGGAAAAAACCGAGGGCTTCTCTTTTCCCTCGATTTTTTCCGAGGGAAGAAGAACCCTCGGTTTTCCCCTCGAAAAATTGCAGTTTTTTTGTAGTGATATCCGCGCCCTAAAATAAAATAAAGTTAAATAACTCCACATTTATATATTCTCAAACAAATTTTTTTCATACTACACTATACGTCAAATTATAGTTTAACTCACATGACAATAGTTTCAAACTCTCCCATTTAGTTAGTCGCGAAACAATTATATTAGTCATTTTTATTACAAATCATTGAGTCCATCTCATTGTTTAGTCTTTGTATCAAAAACAAAGTAAGATCTTATAATAAATTTAGTCTTTTCTAATTATCGGTATCCGTTGTACTTGTTTGTCAACATGTACACGAAAGTTTATCATTAGATTATGTCATAATTCAATCACATCAATCTGTTTGAGTACAACTTAAGTAGAACTGAATAATCTAATTGTAGTCTAGTCATACTTTGTTGTACGTTTTATTTTAGATATAATTTATATCAACATAATTACACAATTATTAAATAAATCTTTCACCAATAAAAATATAATACATGTAATATAAATTTGAAAAAAATATATAAAATCAACTGAATAAACACAAATTATTTTATTTAGATTATAAATATATATAATTAAATTAAAATCAAAAAATTCACAAAATCATATATATTATAAATAATATAAAATAAATCCTAAAATATTTTAAAATTGTATTAAAATATTATGAATTCTAAATAATTATTTAATAATAAGAAGAAACTAAGAAATGCTATAAATAATAAAATAAATTATAAAAGAATACGAAATATGTTAAATATATATAAGAAATATATTTTATATGCAAATACTTATCAACGAATTAAAAAATTTATGAAGATAGTAATAGTTTAAATAATATAAAATAAATCTTATTTTACAATAATTCTATTGAATAAATTTAAAATAATTTTAGTCATGAATAATCATCTCCTAATTCTTAAATGTAACAAAACACACTTAAAATTCTATAAATAATAAAATAATAAAAAAATATAAATTTAGTTAAATAAATATAACATATATGTTTTAATTCTAAATGGTTCTTTATAATTTCTAAAATGAAATAAAATATAAATGTAAATATTATAATATAATATAATAATATAAATATGAAATTATTTTGAAATCAGATTAAAATATATAAAATAATCATTAATTCCTAAGTATTTATTTTAAAGATGCATTGAAAGAATAAGTTGACGATAGGGATAAAATAAATCAAATAAATATATAAAAGCTAATTTTAAATAGTTTTTTTTTATCTATTGGAAGTTGATAATAAAATAATAAAAAAGATCAAGAAGTTATAAAATATAATAAAATAAATCATAAAATATTTTAAAATAGAAAGTAATATACTTGATTAATTTTGTATTATAAAAAATTATCTCCTAAATCTAGAAAAAAAATATAAATATTGTAAAAATATATAATATACTACAAAAATAAAAAACGAAATACCAAATAATTGAGGCGTCGTATTGGAATTCTAAGTGAGGGACTTTGTTTTCTATTTTATTATAGATATTTTTTTAAAATCATCTCGGTAATTGACTTGGGATAGCCACTGAGTAAATTAACCACCAAGTCATCAAGTCAGTTGATGAATCCGATAAAAAAAATATTATATATATATATATATATATATATATATATATATATATAAGTTATACGAAAGTAATTATATAACCAATAATAGTAATTAATTATTTATGTATGGACTTCAAACTTTAAATACTTGAAGTCATAGTAATTAGTCACAAATTATTAATATACAGATGTTCATGAATAATTATTTAGTTAAAAATTTTAAAATAATGTATTGAATTCTTCATATTATGCGATTATATAATATTTTTTTGTTCTTCCCACATATAATTTTGATTTCAAATTTTAATCGAATAATTGAATAAAGTTATTTACCTTTCACTTATATTCATAATATAATTTTTTAATTTTTTTAGGAAAATAAAAGGAAAAAAAAATGTCATTGTCAAGTTCGTGACACATTCGGGGTCAAAGTTTGGGTAATCCGAGTTTTACTCGAGTCACGTATAGAAAATTGAAAGATATGAATCTATTAGGTTTGTCATCGTATCACTTGGTCTGGTCAACAAATAAAATTATGAAAGAAAAAACAAGTTCTTGTTACCGATTGAATAATTTTTTAAAATCAAATTACAGATTTCTATATTTTTGTTATTCATTTTTTTTTCAAAATTTATTTATATTATATTATATTTCTTGTAATTTTTTATTTAGTCAATAATTTTCTATAATTTAATGGTACTTTTTCGTAGCTTTGAATTCATATTTAATTTTATAATATTAGCAACTATTTGGTTTGTTTTCTATTTTTTTTTTGTATTTATTAAATAAATATTTTTAATTTAATTATAAGTTCATATATTTTATTTATAATAAATTTCTTTATTTAATGTCATTTAATATATTTATACTTTGATTTACTTTTTCGGGTTTCGCAGATTTATAAAATAATTATTTACATTTATTTATAGATTATATACTTTATATTTATATTTTATTTTTCAAATTTTATATATATATATATATATACACACACACACACATGTAATATTTTTTGTAGTTAATATTATTTTCTTTCTATTTTATTTTATATTATTATCGATTTTTTTTGTTTTTAGATTTATTTAAATTTTATAGAGTCTAATTATGAATTTTTGTGTTAATTTAACTTATTTTATGAATTTTCTCTCTAACTTTATTCGATTACTTTGGTTTTGTTTCATATTTATTAAATATGTATATTTATAGTTTAATTATAAGTTTTTATATTTTATCTATATGATTTTATTAATATTTTGAATTTTATTTTACAGCATTTGAAAATATTTATATTTTACTTTTGCTTTATTGGATTTTTAAAATTTATTAACTAATTATTAACATATATTTATATATTTGTTTTAAATAATCTTATATTTTATATTTTCTTCAAAAAAAAATTATATCATTTTAATATTTCTCAGATTTTATTTATAATTATTCATAATTCTTCTATATATTTAATATTTTATTTACATAAATCATAATCTCCAAAAGAATATTTACATAAATAATTATATAAATAATAAGTATACTACAAATAGTAAGTAAAGTGGGCGGGAAAATTTTGAGAACTATTTTTAGAAACACTAGCCTTTATATATATATATATATAGATATTTTTACATCTTTT
>BMAC01000137.1:883350-896753 GCA_014905375.1 Phtheirospermum japonicum
GTAAAAAATCGTACTACTTTTGTGATTCACAAATAAGTGTGTTCTATAATACTTTAATATTTTTTCTGATACTTTTAATATATTTTGTGATACTTGATCAGATATTGTAAAAAATCATCATATTTATGCGATACAAAAATAAGTGTGTTTTGTGATACTTTTAATATCTTTTCTGATACTTTTAATATATTTTGTGATACTTGATCAGATATTGTAAAATTTCATACTACTTTTGAGATACAAAACTAAGTGTGTTTTGTGATACTTTTAATATCTTTTCTGAATAAAAAATACAAATTAATACACACACCGCGCACCACCAATACGTGCACACACTTCCACCATCACCACGTAGACACATCACCAATGGTGAAAAAAGAGGGAGAGAAAGAATAACGAGAAAAATAAAAGGCTTACCGTTATCGGTTCCGATTTTGGTACCGTTTTGATTTTATTTTTTTTCGGTAATTGTAGATCTCGGCGATGAGAATTGAATGGTAGTAGCCGATTTGATTTTAGTCCGATAAATCATCGTAGATCTGAGGTCAAAACTGATGGATTCGAGATTTTGACCTCCAATCTACGTTGATCGGTTTAATCAATTGTAAATCGAATATCGAATTTAGTATAAGAACACATAGGCGATTCACATGATATATTTATTTTTAATTTCCACCACCAATGACCAGTGAATGGCGGCGGACGGCAGGCGGCGGTGTGAGAGGATGGAACGGGGCAGAGAGAGAGAGGGCAGCGGTGTGAGGGGAGGGGGCTGGGAAATGAAGCAATTTTTTTTTTCTTTTATACTTTTGATTAAGGTTGGTGGTGGATGGGCGGGTTACAAGTTAGGTCGGGCGACGGATAGAATAAATAAATGAGCATTGTAAATAGTAGTTTAATAATATGAGAACAGTTTACATGATTATAGAATAAATAAATGAGCATGGTAAATAATAGTTTCATAATATGAAAACAATTTACATTATTATACTGTACGGTATAATTTCACAAAAAATCAACATTTCTAAAAGATTTTCCATCAAATCAAACAATCTGTATTTGCAGCACACATCCAGTTTTCACATTTTTTAATCAATCTACATACATTTTACTTTACATTATAATTTGTGAAGAGATTTTAAAATCAACATTTCGTAAAGATTTTAATCAAAAAGCAAACAATCGGTATTTTACACCATACATCAAGTTCTCTCTTTTTTTTTTTATTTTTTTTTTATAATCAATCTACATGCATTATAATTTTTACAAAATATATTACAAACAATCAACATTTCTAATAGATTTTTCATCAAAGTAAACAATCAGTAATTTTCACCACACATCTATATCTCACTTTTAAAAAAAATGAAAAAATTGTTTCTTAAAATATTTTTTTGAAATTTACACCTCTCACACGATTGATCCTCTTTCTTTCTAAAAAAAACACCTCCAAACAAAAAGGTTCTTATTGAAACTCGGAAAATAACAACAACAACAAAATACACTTTAATAGAAATACCTCTCACGGATTCATAAAGTCCCACCCTCCCTTTACAAAATCTTGGATTTTTTTCTTTTTAGAGAGAGAAAGAGAGATTCTCTGTCCCTACTCCTACTCCCTTGTGTAATTTGCAAACAAAGTGACTGACCAAATATGGACCCCAACACTCATCTTGCATTTATCCATCACGGGTTGTTATAAAACAACACATTTTTTAATTCTCACATAATCTTATTATACCCACTTTTTTTTTTCCATCTCTATAAATTCCACTTCTCAACTCCTTCACTCACTTCATACCGCCAATTCTATTTTATTTTTTAATTAATAACTCAATGGCCCCTGCAAAACACTCTGTTATCCTCTGTTTTTCTATATTTCTCTCCATTCTACTCAACTCCAGGCCCATTATTGCTCAAACACGCCCCGTTTTCGCTTGCGATGCGTCTGGCAATCCGGGGCTTAGCAATCTAACCTTCTGTGACCCGTCATTGGACGTGAAAACCCGAGTGGACGATTTGGTGAGCAGATTGACATTGCAGGAGAAAATCGGGTGGCTCGTGAGCGGCGCCAAGGGAGTGAGCCGGCTCGGGATACCGAATTACGAGTGGTGGTCCGAGGCTTTACATGGAGTTTCTAATGTCGGGCCTGGGACCAAGTTTTTGGGCCTGGTCCCTGGCGCCACTAGCTTTCCTCAGGTCATTCTCACCGCGGCAACTTTTGACGAATCACTCTTTGAGACCATTGGAAAGGTATTATTTGTTTCCTCCATTTCACTCTAAACCTGGATTCATTGTTACGGGCCCTCCTGTTTATTCTTGTCATGATTTCAATTTCCAGGCCCGATTTTTTTTTTTTTCTTTTAATATCGACCTTCTGAACTACATTGTTAAACCTTTGCATATATTTTTATGGACTAATTCTTGCTACACAATTCCAAATTACGTATCATCTCATATAACAAATATATTACTCAAAAACAAGTGTATGGTGACATCATTAATATGGACCCCAATTCAGTGAAACAGGAATGCAAACACGGGATCTAGTCATCTGGATTTGTGAAACTCTACACCTATTTAAACTCTGAATATGAGATGACACAGTTTTAGATAGAGGATTCAGGCATTTTAAAAATAAAATCATATAAATCCATATTAATATTATTAGTATTATTATTTTAACACTGTTTGGGCAAAAGCAACCAATAAAACTGAACTGACAATATGAGAATGTGCATATTATTTGCTTTCTTTCATTAGTGGCTTTTGTCATTGCAAAATGTGCAAGTTAATTGGTTCATGTCGTTTACAATGATTGTTTATTGAATTTATTCATCTGGATGTCTTCTTAAGAAAAGTGTCATTAGCATTACAATTTCTTCAAGAAACACTCAAATTCAATTGATTAAATATTATTTACTTGCAATTACATATATATCCTAGTGCATCGCCACACGATATCTTCTATTTCATTTTGTATTTCGTCTTTTATCCGATTATAATTATTCTTTTTATCAGTGCCACACATTCACACATACATAATGCTATCATAATTGAACATATATCAATTATCTACTGTATTGAAGAATTAGATAAATATAGAATGGAATAAAAGATATGGACAATGTGTCACCATCATCTTATTTTTCTTAAAACCTTATATTAAGACAATTGTTTACGTTATATATATATATGCAGACGGAAAGCTTGTATCTAGTGTTTGCAGCTGTGCATAATACACGTCGTTGTGCTGATTGTATCAATCAGAATACCTTTATTTATGAATAAGCAAATCAGTTGATTTTTGAATAAGCAAATTGTTTATAATTACTTTTGGAAAAAGTAGGTGGACACCTCATTATTGGGGTTTCAATAATCAAAGCTCAGGGCTCTTTTTTGCTTTAGTCTTTATCTACTGAAAAAATTAATAATAAATATTGGGCTTGAAAATAAGGTTGATCTGATTAAGACTGGTTAACAAAATAAGTTCAATCACCGTTATTGTTAGCCAGCAGAAAATTAAACTTGAACTGGCAAACATGATTCTAGCTTTGCTAAAACTAGCTTCTTCATTTTCTCCGTGTACTATAACTAGGTTAAGAAGATAATTACAATAGCTACCCATAAAAATTTAGTCTAATAACAAAATAAAAAAACAAAAAAATCAGCTATCATTCAACATTATAAATACTCTATTTATTTTTGTTTCCAGCCTTAAGTGTTCTGTTTTCAACTATCATAGTCTTAGTTCATCTAAGCATTATTGCCATGTGAACTTTCAATTATGTACACCAAATCAGTAGAGAATTTTCACTTATCTTTTAAATCGCAACCAAATTAGTTATGAAATTATTTAGGTCGTCTCACGGTAAGATAAGCCAACGATATTTCTTGATAATACAAAGAAATACTTTTAAAAAAAAAAGAAAAAAAAGGTAAGGTATTACATAAAATGATGATCATCATCATCATCATTATTATGCTGTGTCACATCCGTCTCACCTACTGAATTGTTCTCTGTTGCGTGCAGGTGGTTTCAACCGAAGCACGAGCAATGTACAACGTTGGATTAGCTGGATTGACATTTTGGTCCCCGAACGTGAACATATTTCGGGACCCGAGATGGGGACGAGGACAAGAAACACCTGGTGAAGATCCTGTGCTTTCCAGCAAATACGGTGCGGCGTATGTAAGAGGTTTGCAACAAACGGATGATGGTAATAAAGACAAGCTCAAAGTTGCTGCTTGCTGCAAACATTACACTGCTTATGATGTTGATAATTGGAAAGGGATACAGAGATACAGTTTCAATGCTCAGGTATATACTGACGATGGACTTAGAAACTTACGAATAATTTCAGAAACTATATAACCATAATATTTCATTCTAATAGTTCTGCTATTGAATTAGGTAACACAACAAGATTTGGATGATACATTTCAGCCACCATTCAAAAGTTGCGTTGTTGATGGAAATGTTGCGAGTGTTATGTGTTCTTACAATCAAGTCAATGGCAAGCCCACATGTGGCGACCCTGACCTGTTATCCGGTGTGATTCGAGGCCAATGGAAATTGAATGGGTACTTCTTTTTTCTTTTAATAATACTAATAACTAATAGTATCATTTTCTTTTCACGGATATGTGTGTGTGTGTGTGTGTTTAATTAATTTGGTTGGGTGCAGGTACATTGTCACAGATTGTGATTCGCTGAATGAGATGTTCAACACCCAACACTATACAAAAACACCTGAAGAGACTGCTGCTTTGTCGATAAACTCAGGTGTGTAATTAAGGACCTACCAAATGAAGCCCAAATCGGTGTAATTAAGTTTATAAGCAAATGTTGGTGGTGGGCTTTGTAATTTTGAAATATGACTAGTTTTTGAAGGTGATGTCCCTCTAGTCTAGTATTCTACTTATCATTCCATAGTTGGCACCATTGGCCCGGCCCGGATGGCCTGCATATAATGCCGGGCTTAAGCCTTAGCCCGGACTGAAACCTGAATAGCCTGTTAGACCCGACAAAAATTACATGTAAAGAGTTTTACATGGTTGGGCAGGGCCACCAGAAAATGGTGGTCCGGTGAATATTTTTGGCCCGACCCAAGCAATCCATTGTCGGTGGATGTTGATTATCACTTTCTACGCGCAGGCTTGGATCTTAACTGCGGGGACTTTCTCAGCAAGCACACTCAAGCTGCAGTCGACCAAGGCCTACTCAACGAAACGGCGATCAATGGAGCCGTCTGGAACAATTTCGCGACGATGATGAGATTGGGCTTCTTCGATGGCGACCCTACCAAACAGCTCTACGGGAACCTCGGCCCGAAAGATGTCTGCACGACCGAAAACCAAGAGCTCGCGCGCGACGTTGCACGAAAAGGGATTGTTCTGCTCAAGAATGGCGAAGGCTCGCTGCCTTTATCTCCGACTAACATCAAGTCCTTGGCCGTGATTGGGCCCAATGCTAATGCAACACACACCATGTTAGGCAACTATGAAGGTATTGTTTCTTAGCTCTGTTATGCTCTTTAGACAATGATGACATTATAAGTTATAAGTTATGGTTAAAATTAAACAACTCCATAGCCCTGAAATCCAGCCTAATCAATAGAAGTTTTTTGATTAGCCAAAATTGTTAGGGCACAAATATTAAGATTTAGAATAATTGGAAAATTTATCAGTAACTTGGACTATATAGAGTCCGCTAATTGGTACTCAATGATTAGTCACTAATCAGAGTGCAACGACTTTAAAATTTTCTGATATCTAGTCTGATTTTTGCCAGAGATTTCAATTTAGACAAAAATTCGATGAGTAATTAGTATAAATTGTGCTAACATGGAAAATAGAAGAAGAAAAACAAAGATTTTTTTTTTTTTTCCCAGTTTTGGAGGGTAAATTGCAGATGTGTCATCCACGAATGCAATTTAAATATATGCAAAAACGAACAATACAAAAAATCAAAACTGTAGCATATTTTCACTTACTTTGAAACAATTTTGCAGGCGTCCCATGCAAATACACCTCGCCGTTGCAAGGCCTAGCCGCCTCGGTGGCCACCACATATCATCCCGGGTGCGCCAACACGGCGTGTGGGACCGCTCAGGTCGATGCGGCCAAGGAAGTTGCGGCTGCAGCCGATGCCGTGGTTCTGGTCATGGGTTCGGATCAATCGATAGAGAGAGAAAGTCTGGACAGAGTGGATATCACTCTGCCGGGGCAACAACAGCTTTTGGTTTCGCAGGTTGCAAGTGTATCAAAGGGACCTGTGATTCTTGTCATAATGTCTGGTGGGGGCATGGATGTCCAATTTGCAAAAGATGATCCCAAAGTTAGTAGCATTTTATGGGTTGGTTTTCCTGGACAAGCTGGTGGGGCTGCAATTGCTGATGTCATTTTTGGGTCTTACAATCCAAGTAAGTTTTTTCATTATTTACATTTCCCAAAAAAAAAAAAAGACAAAAAGATTTGTTACGGCTAATTCATCAAATCGCACAAATTTTGCAAACGTTCATTTAGTCCCTTGTATAAATCACCAAAAATTAATAATTAGCATTGTGGTGATCGATGATATCAGGTGGACGACTACCTATGACTTGGTATCCGCAATCCTACGCGGAACAAGTTAACATGACGGACATGAACATGAGGCCGAACCCTGCAACCGGTAACCCCGGTCGAACGTATCGTTTCTACAAGGGACCCACGGTTTTCTCGTTCGGTGACGGACTGAGCTACACTGCTTTCCACCATCGTTTAGTTAGAGCCCCGAAATTGGTCTCTGTGCCCTTAGAAGAAGACCATGTTTGTCTTTCGTCAGCGTGCAAGTCGATCAATGTCGTGGAGCAACGCTGCAAGGACTTAGCATTTGACATTCATTTGAGAGTGAAAAATGTGGGGAAAATAAGTGGGAGTCATACTGTCTTCTTGTTTTCTAGCCCACCACAAGTGCACGATGCAGCTCAAAAGCACTTATTGGGATTTCAAAAGGTGAATTTGGCACCACAAGGAGAAGGGCTTGTGAGGTTTAATGTGGATGTTTGTAAGGATTTGAGTTTGGTGGATGAGATGGGAAACAAGAAAGTTGCATTGGGAGAGCATATTATTCATGTGGGGGATTTGAAACATTCCTTGAATTTGATAGTTTAATTGATGAAATTCTCATGGGACATTATTATTTATTGAGATTTAAAAAAAAAGTCCTTTTCCTTCTTTTTATAAGAGAAAAGAAAAAGAAAGGGAAGGGGATAAGTTGGTGTCACAATTGTTACAAGTGAGATTGGTTCTTGCTTTTATTCTTTGGAAGCCCCAACTTTGGGCGTACCAAATATTGTAAAAGGAAAAAAAAATGAAGTTGTCATATTTAAATAAATTCGTCTCTTCTCGCTGGAGTATTGATGGAGATTGATTAAATATATAAATTTATTATGTTTTTATATTTTAATTATATTTTAGGATAGATGTTATTATCATCTTTTAAGATTTTATAATATCTTATATTAGAATGAGATTTATATGTTTGGGAGTTTTATTGTTATTAGGATTTATTTCTTGTTCTCTAAGATTACTTTTTAGTATATATAGATAAGTTTATGATTGTTTTTAGGAAGGTCGAGTTATTATAACTGATATTGAGGTTTAATCACTTATTTCGTATTTTATTTGCGTTCTTCCAGTATTCAACTTGATTAAATGGATTTTCATATTTAATCATGTATTCTTTCGTGTTTATCCGGGTATTCTTAGAATCAACATAACTTCACTTAATACATCAGTTGGTATCACAGACCAGTCTATGCTCCTGAACCATGTCACCGAGATTAGACGTGTTCAAACGGTTCGAACCGTCGGTTCACGGTTCGAACCGCCGGTTTGATTTGGCCAAAAACCTCAAACCGCAACCGAACCATGAAATCAGCCGGTTGGTGGCGGTTTGTGAACCGTTGGTTCACAGTTCGGCCACGGTTCGGTTGGCCGGTTTGAACCGAATTTTTTTTTACTTTTAAAATTCAAATATTTTGGTTTTTTTCCTATGTTTATTTTTAATTTTATTTAAAAAAAATACGTGAGGTTAAGTAATAAAATATTAATAACACTTTGAATTAATTCCAAAAAAATAAATAATAAACTTGAACTATTTAAAATATTGTAGTTAAAATAAGAAATTTTAATTAGAATATTTGAGATTTTTGAAGTTAAATTTATATATATATACATATATATATATATATATATATATATATGAGGTTAAGTGAGTAAATAGAACTAATCATTTGAGATTTTGAATTAATTAAAAAGAAACTGGATCATCTAAAATATTTGAATTTGAAATAAAAGATTTATATTAGAATATTTGAAATCTTGAATTTAAATGAGAAAATAGAAATAATATTTTTAATAAATTCAAAAAGAATTAATAATTTTTAAATATTCAATTTTAAAATTTGAAATTGTTACTTTAAACAATTGAAATACGTATATATTAAGTTGTAACTCCCTAACCATTAAAATCGAAGTACACATAATTTCCTCGTATTACTTTAGAGAGGGTGAAAGATATAAGTTATCACAATTTTATTGCATTGTAAAAACGATTAATATCTCCATCGTGATCGTGTGGCCATTACTTATAAGATAAAATGTTTTTCTTATTGATCACCAATTCAAAATATCGGATGAGTTTGGTGTTAAAAAATGACTTGGAAAATGAATATTTATAAATGTATAAAAAAAATTAAAAAAAAAAATAAACTGGCGGTTTGAACCGCTGGTTCACGGTTTGAGAATTGCTCAAACCGTAATCGAACCGCCTTATTGGCGGTTATGGTTCCGGTTCGAACCGTGATCAACGGTTAACCGAACTGTTGACCGCCGGTTCAAACCGGCGATTTGGCCGGTTCGTGCAAACCGCTGGACACCTCTAACCGAGATAGAATCTTCGTCAAAACGATAATGCATAGATCCTTCAACATATCAAGTTGTTGACACAAAAGATGGACACACTCCAATCACTACTGCACGAGTTTTCCTATGTCATTGCCCGACTCAATATCGACTGAGGTTAAGCATGTTAGGGCAGGCTGCGGAGACTATAGTCGAAGAAATTGCGATGCACGAGAAACATTCTCTTTCATCATCGGGGCACTGTTGCATCAACCTTTAGTAGTATCACAATTGTCTTTTTTTAAAATTGCTTACCTTGCATAATGTCTCACCTGTTGAAGTTGCTGTTCCAAACATGAGTTGGTGAAAGAGATGGATATCCTCAAAATTGAAGATGTGGGTTGTTTATTGTAGAAATGTACGTTTCTCCTAGAAGCACAAAATTGATATCTTGTCTAATGCAGGAAGTCTTGAGCCATCCTAAGAGGGGCGAAAATTTGTGCTAATTTAATGATCAATGCAATCTAATAAAGAAGCTCATGCGTACAAATCAATTATCAATGCGATCAAATGAAATGTTAATTTTGTTTCTTGATAAAAAGGAGTAACTATCCACTCCTGGATATAATATACCAAATTTGCTTAGCAAGTTAGAATGTTAATTTAATTTCGAATTAAAAGTTACAATCCATTGACCTTGCGGACGAATGCCATTTTGGATGCTATTCGCATTTGGAACCGCATCTCCAACAGGTAAATCTATATATTTTTCTTTTTGTGTGAATTTTTCCTTTACATATTTAGTCATAAAACTCCCAGGACATGCATCACTTGATATGAGTTGGCTTCTTGGTGATCTTTAATTCGTACACACAAGACGAGGACATAAATTTATCTTTCTTTTGAAACATATGGCGATGTTGAATTTTCGAGTAGTGTTATACATGAGTAGGATGATTTGAAATGTGAGATCTTGTCAGGATCTAGGACCTTCATGAGCTATGGTAATGTGGGTTCAATGTCCGTTATATTTCCTTAGTTTATTTGGGATTTCCATACTTAAGGTTAAACCTAGATATTGTTTCCTATTTTGAGGTCTCCTTTATATATATATGATTAACTTTTTGAACTTTTAAACTTCATATGTTTTTTCTATATATATACGGTCCATATCATACCACACACACACATTCTTGCTTTTTAAACTTTTTGGCAATAATTGTGCTCTCTTTTTTCTCTTACTTTTTATTTGAGAGTGATCCTTGAGTTGATAGCTACTTGAAAGTATGGAGAAGATCTTTTAAAGTGTCAAGTCACTTTTTGATAGTTCAAGCACAAACTCATCTTCCTCTCCCTCATCGGGGTCCTCTGCTCCAAGCAACGCCTCCGCTCTTGAAATCACCACCATGACTATAGCTCTCAGTAAACTCAGCCAACTCTTGTGGCTGATGCTGGAATCGATGCCATCCCGGATGTGCCAGCTAATGTGACAGCATCTAGGGCTCCATCCACTCCCTTATAGTCATTCCCTATTTTCTGAGCCACCTCATAGATGCCACCTCCTTCCAATGAAGAGAAGTTCACCACTCCATCCAAGTCTCCAGCCTCCTTGCCACTGCGTCCTGCTTTGGTCAACACTCCATTGGTTAACCCAGCCACTGCCATGGTTCTGGTCATTGAGCCACATGCTACTATGTTCCCAAGATATCAAGGGAATGAAATCAAAGTCGAGAACCATCCAGAATTTGATCTCATTCATGATTCGCTCAAGCTAGGATACACATCATCTTCTCGCAAGTCCAAATGCCTCTTTGGTTATGGACCCAAAATTTTTGAGTCTCCAGACTCTGTCTATGAGGTGTCCAAAAAGGTGGTTCGATATCCCAGAAGTAGAAGACCTAGGAGAAGCCAAAGAAGAAAGGTTTGAAGAAATCGACTAAGGCTTCGAAGAAAGGGGGAGATGCAATCACAGATGCAATTGCGGATGTGATTGCTGATATCCCTGCCAAATCTAAGTCTTTAGCTATAGTTGGTGGGCGGGATTCCCCAGTTCCAATGAAGGGATCTGACTCTAATTCAGAGGCCTTGTAATTTTTCATGGCCAGGCGTACTCGTTCCTCCTTCACTCTAGTGTTTGATTCTCTCGATGATGATCTGGTACCCATCCGTCGTGCTCTTTTATGTCTCCAAAGGGGAAAGGCATTGTTGTCAGCCCTTTGTGTCCTCTGGACAAGATGATGCCTGAGATCTCAAGTGATTAGAACCTTTCGGTTGGAGATAATTCAAGCTCACGCACGCCTACTGATGAATTCATCGATAACTACATTAGAGATGCAGACTTGGTCAACCCTGTTTTTCAGGGACGCGTTTAAGGATGCTGCCACAAATGCAATCCCTGATGGTGCTGAGGATGCGATCACATCTGCACTTGCATCTGGTGTAGACTATGATCTAGGTAGTGCTTTTACTAACACTTTTTATATTATATCTACTCATGACAGGCATATGATGTTTGTTGGCCGAGCTCTAATTAAGGAGAAACGTCATCACTTGCCGACATCCCAAGCCTACAACTTTGATAAGCTTTTTGAGATCTAACATCTCATGCGCACTATTGATGACATTTCACCCTTCGAGAAGGCCTTGATCTGAGAGTTCCACTCAAATCTGAGTGCCGAAATTCGTGATCCTACCTCTTTAAGACATGTGCGTGTGTATATCTACAATTTTGCTCTAGCCATGATCAATGCCTTGTTTGAGACTCAAGATGTTGATGAAGACCCTGAGGAAGCTGATTTCACTTGAATGATCAAGTTCTTGACAAGTGACCTTACCGCCGAGTGGTCAAGCCAATTTCCATCTTCCCGGCTAACTTTTTTAATGGGTTTTTGCACAAAGTATGCTGCAACAACTGGATGCTTACAAACAATAACTCTAAAGTCACCTAACTTCATGCCCGCATCCTCTACTGACTAAGAATGCGGATGTCATTCAATTTTGGCACTCATGCCTTTGATGCGTCACATTCTTCTCCACATCCTCTTTGAGGAAGTGGGTATTGCCGTTTCCATGTTTGATCTTTAGAGTACTTGTATCTCAAGTTCTGGTTCCCCGAGTTCCTCCACTCGAACGTCCGGACATGACCTCTATCGCCCCGCCGCTTTTCAATGCTAAAAAATAGTTGGTTGATATCCCAGTGATCTAATCTGATGATGAAGATAGCTCCTTTGATCATGATGATCCAGCTGCTTCTACTCTTGCTCACCCTGCTCCTAATTCTGCTCCCATTTCTGATGCCATCCCAGATGCCATTTCGGATGCTGCCGCAGATGCCGTCCGAAGCTTTACTGGAATTCATGAACCTCCAGAGTCTACCCAAAGTATTTTGATTCTAGTGCCTCATACAATTTTGCTGAGTCAACTACATTATGTTAATGAGGCTATTGCCTATTTTACAACTCTTTGTTCCCAACTTCTCAGGCTGCTTTCCAATGATGCTCTTTTTGGCCAAACAGGGGGAGATAGTTGACGGCTCTGATGATCAAGATTTCGGTTTGGCTGCTCCACCTCAGGAGACTGTGCCTTGTTCAGGGGGAGTTAATCGATCAGTGGATGATGGTACTGATGCCGTTGCGGATGCCACTGCTCATATTTCACCACATTTAGAGGGAGTTGGTCAATCTTCAAGCTCAGTGTTGCCTACCGGCCTTCGCGATGAAGATGGTGATGGAATGAAGTTCGATTTCGAAGTTGCTTCTGTGACGAAATGAAGTGATCCTACTTTGGAGTTTGATGATCTCCTTCCATAAGAGATGTTTTATGATTTTTGATAAAACTATGTTTGATGTTTATTATTTTGATTATCATGTTATATATTTTGTTGTGGAATTTTGCCCTAATTTATTCAGCCTTGTTTTCGTTTGCTTTTGCAAATGTTATCTTATATGTCATAAAATTCTTCTTAACAGTCTTATGTCTAATTGCAGCAATTTAGGAGGGGGGGGGGGGGGGGGGGGGGGGGGAAGTAATTTTTGGTGATTTCATACTTAGTATTTCATCATATTTGTTTGGCCAAGAAAGACAAAATGGGAGATATTGTTGAGTCACGTATTTTCCAAATACGTGATTTAATAATTGAATGATTTATTTTGCCAAAATTTAATTATTTAGGAAAGATTTTATATTTATCGTGTTTGATAAATATCATGTATATTAATTAATCTTAGGTTAGGTTGTAATTCTCTTTCCTCCTTATAGAATTCGTTATATTGTTATATATATTATTTTAACAGTTTATTGATTTTATCGTGTTTTCTTTTTATTATATATATCTACAATATATTATGTATATTTTTTTTACTTAGAGTAGATTTCTTTTTAAGGCTAATAAATATTATTAGAACTCTAGAAATTTGGTATTATTTCCTTATTAATGATATTTACTTGATTTATTTTATTTATATCTTTTTCCTTATTTTGTAGGTCTCTTATACAAGTAAGGCATGCCTATAT
>BMAC01000137.1:899198-940519 GCA_014905375.1 Phtheirospermum japonicum
GTTGGACATATATATATACTCAAACATATTGCTTTCTTTGGATTTTATCTCCATTTTATAGGGCGAAAAGATTTTACCCATTTGTTGATGTCATTTGTTTTTGCAGGTGGTTTAGTAATTGGTATAGTACCTCTATTTTATATCTTTTCTTTATTTTTCTATTTTCGCCGTGCTTTTTCTATAAATAATACTATAGATTAGAAGATTTATTTTCCACGTTATTTTTATATTTGATTCATTCACAATATCATTATTCTAATTTGTTTGAGATTTTAAAGCTTTGGAAATAACTATTATATTGAAGTTATATTATAAATAACAAATAAACTGATGTCAAGAAAAAATAGAAAAATTACTCGAAGTCTATTATTGCGTGTAAGGATAGTAAGGCTTTCTGATTTGCATGACATGGAGCCATCGGCACAATTCTTGCCCTATCTTACTCGATTAATGATGTATAGACAGTCATTGATATCCAAATTCTGTTTTTATTAGAAAAATGCAGTAATAAATTATGGAAATACGGTGTGAAGTGGTTTCTCTAATTCTGGCTATGTAAGGAGAACTGCAAACAAGTCTTTAACCATCTGCTGGTAGTCAAAGAAATATGAATATTATAACCTATTTCACCATTAAGATTGGAACCAAACAATCAGGTTTAACCATTAATTGCTTCTTTTTATAACTACCATTGATGATGATTATAGGAATGGACTAATCTTTTTTTTTTTGTTGTTGTTCTTTGCTTAAGAGGTATAACTAATCTATTAGTTGCATAAATAAAGCAGAAACATATAGGGCTCTGAGATGAACATCTGCGTTTTTACTTTCTTCAAACTTCAGCTTGGGGGTGTAGAAGGTGCAAGAAGCATTACACAGGGGTACTTCATCTATACCCTATCTTGAAAGTCGAGTTTGCTTTTTAATTTTCTTGAAAATTCTGAGTTGTCAAAAATAACACAAAGATGAGTTTTAAAGGCTATGACAACTACAAATATAGTCTTAAATACTATTAATATAATTTGATATTTCTATTTTTTAAGATATTTATTCTTACTGTGAATTTAAAAATGGAGATTATGAAAAGGCGCTAGGGAGAGGAATCCGAACAAGAGGGAGATAACTAAGAGATGTGCACAAGAAACCAAATGAAAGATAAAAAAATTCTGCACAACAATAAATCTTTTTTTGACTCATTTTAAGGCCTCTGTATAGAGGAAGGCTACCCAAAAAATATGAAGGAGATTTACGTTAAATCAAGGAATGCTGCTTCATCACAGGTGTACTAAACTCCTTCGCCCTTTGCCACTCAGGTTCATCTGTTTTCTGTTTTTTTTTTTTTTTTTTTTTTTTTTTTTTTTTTTTTTGGAAAACAATTTGCTGATTATAACTCTATGATTTTGTGTCTAGCTGATATTGTTTGATGTGATGTATGACTTGTATGTTTTCAGTTCATAGAGAGTAATCTGAACCTATTTAAAATGATTTGAAGTTGATTATTTGTAGAGGCTTTAGGAGAATGCTGGCAGATTCATTGATGAGACTTAGGACAAAAGAACCTGCAACCAACACACGCTTAATCTCAATGTATTTAAGTTGTTGGTTGTGAAAGGGATTTTAAACTCACATATATTGTTAGTTGGACTATATGCTTGTTAAAGAAAAATTGAAGATTTTCTGATGGTGGCTAAGATTAGCTAGGGAAAATTAAAATTTCAACATTTGATTATTTGGACATGTGACATGAAATGTGGCTTTTCCTGCATCCATCTACTATCTAATACAATTATAAACATTCGAATGCTTCTGTAAAAATATGTAATTTCTAAAGTACCCCCAAAGAGTCTAATTAATTTAAGTCCATTCTCAAACATTTTGTATGACAGTTCAACGAACGGAACTCCATGTACCTACAATTCGCACAAAGTACGCATGACAGATTTACTCTTTTGTCTCTATTCTGTAACCATATTCGCTTACTTCATTCTAGATTTAATTTTCTTAACAGATTCTTGGGATTTCATCTAAACAAAGGTGAGAATGTCATTGGGTTTTTAGCAATCCATTTGTTAGACAAGACCACCACTTGAATAGGTGATATCTAATCTCCTTTCTAGCTTTTGCGGCTTTGCCTTGGTGATTTCTATTTGCGGAGTTATATTATTTCCCTCGAACAATGCCTCCAGATTACGAAATCACGGATTTGATAATGATTTTGGGTTTGCATAAAGTTGCCAAACTGTACACATTTATGCCGTGAGATAGTCCATCCTGACTTCTCTTCATTACCTGCCAAATGCTGCAATATAGTAAGATAATGACGTACCTTCTTAGTCATCATTTTCAGTACACATGTATGAGGGGGTAAAGAAAGAGTTGTAATATCTATTTTCAAACAAAGGCTTATTCTTTTCTCTTCTGAGTTAGTCGTAGGCAGTGGAAAATAAAATAAGTCATCTAGCAAATGTACGAATAATTAATCTACTAAATTATGAAAGATGTTTACATTGCTTGGTTGGAGGAATAGGGACAGATATATTGAATATACAAGATCTTCCATTACTGATATATTTTCATAAATAAACACTGAAGTTATAGAAAGTACAAAGGTCCCTAATCTCGGTCTTCTTCTGTGGTGCCTTGGATTAACAAATGATGAATCTGCTAGATATGTGGGACAACGGGGTGTTTTTGTACTCTATCCACCTCTCTTACACTTAGAGACGAAAGTTCAAACATGATCAAACCCTTACCATGGCCATGATAAATCTCCATTTATTATCTGACACTAAGGGATCTTTGTTTGATTCATACGAATACTAAGTTTTAGTGCCAACTTCTGTGGTAAAATCTCAAGATTTATATATAATCTTCAATGCATTTGATTGGTCATCATAAAACCTTTCTACCAACAGATTTATTTACAAGGCTCTTTAATAAGGATTTTTGTGAAAAGTTTTTATCAACTTTGGTAAGATTCAGATATCTTGATTTTGATACTACAATCTTTTTAGATTTCAAAAATAATGGGTAGTAAAATGTTCAATTGCTTTAACCAACTTCAGTCAAATATTTAATGAACTTTACGCACATATTTGGTTAATATCTACATTAAGGCATAAAATTGATAAGAGTTTGTTTTTGATCGGTTAGAGCAAATTTGTGATCAGTTTATCTCCAAAAATTTTTCATATTTAATCGATTAATGCAGGTTTTGATCGGTTGGGAAATTCTGACATTCATCATCATCCCAGTAGTTCAGGAAATTAAACCAGGGACTTCAGAGTTGCAACTTGCAAAGCAACTCCAAATTAGGTCACCAAAACAACCCCTTTTGGGGATGCATCCTAACTTCTTTGGACATGCAAGGTTGGATTAATATTGACATTTTCTATTATGGATTAGTTTTTGCTTTAATATTCTGAGTGGCACGTACTTGAGTCTTTAGACAAAATATGGTATTGGTTTATTATTATTTACAATGGATTATCTGATAAAATTTATTGGAGGCCATTTTTGACTGAATGTGTCTTTAAGATACAATAGAATATATAATTTAACAATGGTTCTTGAGTAGTTTTGCTATTTGTATGAAGTTTGAAATCTAAACAACGTAAAAGGCTGAAAGCTCTCAATGCTTCTCTTTGTAAAAATTCTTCTTAGAATTCTATATTCCAATTACCAAGAGCCATGTTTGGTGTTGAAGTTCAATGGTTTGTAACTTCCTAAAAAATTCATATGACTAGGGTTTGTAATTATCGCAAGTGGTAATTTGTAATTTTAATTGATATAGGCTTGTCATTTTGTAATTAGAGTTAACCTCGAGTGTAGCTTTTGCATTTATCCCTTAAATTTTATTTCGTCACAATAAAATTCACCTCAATTGAATTTGATCCACAAAATGAACGTGATAGGTCCAGAAAGCCTTGGGCGCGCAACTCAAGACCTTCGAATCATTGTTCGCTATTAACTTCGACCTTGTCAATACAAGGATCAGAAACATTGAAAAGCATTTTGCACAGTACGGAAGAGTGTCTACTGTCAGGATTAGAAAGAATCTCGCGTTTGTGGAGTTTGAGTTGCTTGAAGATGCCACCCGAGCGTTAGAAGCCACTCACATGAGGTTTTTGTCTCTCTCTCTCCAAGAAATTTTATTATTTATTATACCATGGCAGAAAATGTTGCGACGAGATTTTTTAAATTTCGAGCTACAACTAACAATAAGGATATGAAAACAACATAATAATCGGACAAAAAGATAGAAATACTTACATTGATTGTTCCCATATCTTTTTTATCATCCATTGTAGAGTTTTTATAATGTTTGAAGAATTAGGGTATGGAGATAATTGAAATGAGGTTAAAATTTTTTGTTAGAAATATGTGTGTATAAATGGGTGTATAGTAATTTTGTAATATTCGTGGGTGTGTTATTAGATGAATAAGGGTGTGTAGGTTATAGTAAGGGTATATAAGTTAATTCATTCAATGACATTATTGTAAATAAAAAAGACTGGTGAGGTTAGTAAAAATTAGCCTTAAATGTGATCCAAAAAGCTCGATCGAATAGGTGATAGGGCCCAAAATAAAGAGGGCTGAGCTATTCTACTTGGATTAACTTGAGAAAAGGGAAGAGCTGATTGACATGGTCCAGTGATGTAACAAATAAGGATGAACTAAAATCCCTAGACTAATTTAAGAAAGGGAAAGAGCCGATTGATATGGTATAGATTAAATAAAGGTCACATCATCACTTCGCCAATACGGTTTTAGAAGGTAAAGGGCATGAACTTTAATATAATTGAGAGGACCTGAGCAAGAGAGCAAGGTTAAATCGAATTTATGTTAGAAAAGAGCATAATTTTATGATTAATATCTGAACATTACCTGAATTCAGAAAGACCAAAATTAATTGGTCGGGTATATTCAAAATGGACCTAATTATTTAGCTAAAGAGGTACCTATTCTGAAACTTTCGAAGATGAGCTAGTTTCTCCTTTCTTCACAATTCGGGAAAAGAGACGAGCTAAAATTAGGACCAAGCAAGGTAATGGTTGGAAGTAAAATTAATACGGCACGAGATGAATAGAATGGGTAAGCTCATCATGAGCCGAAAAAGATGCGAGCATCATAGAGAAATCCAGAGGCTATAATGGTACAAGATTCGCGGGTAAAAAGGGGAAGCCCTTCAAAAACATGAAGTATAAATATACCTCATAGTAAAGGTACAATCTTTCTCTTGTAACCTCACTCTTTATGATATTAAATAATGGAGAGATTTCGCCGGAAACCTCTGACGTTCCCTTTCTAACCTCTTTTGGTGGAGAGATTTCTTCTCAGCGGACCAGCATGAAAATTTAAACATTATGGTAAATAACAGAAACGAAAAAACACGAAAACTAGTTAGTATAATGACCACCGGCAATATTTGAACTCAGGTGGGGACAGCTTATGATCTCATGATTAGTCATTGGGAGTGTTGGCAATATTTGGGACACATTAAATCTAATAGTAAATATTAAAGGAGATTTCTAATTTTAGGCCCCGGTAGAATCCCGGGCCTGAGCCGCCCGACACGTCAGCCTCATGAACAGGTAGGCCCAGCATTTATTAAGGTTTCTCGGGTGTGCGGCCTAACATTGGATTGTATGAAGGGCGCGGATATACGCACCCCAAAATACTATTAGTTGACCCTAAAATATTTTAGACAAAAATAACCCTAAATGAAAAGACTAAAATAACCTTACCCATAATATAAAATTAAAATTGAAAAAATAAAATTTATGCAATTTTATATATATATATATATATATATATTATAAAATAAAAATATTAACCATCATCCCTAAACCTCTCTCAATACCTAACAAAAACTCACATTAAAACTTGTAAGAATGGAGGATAATGATATGAACAAGATGAATAATGTTATTATTCTTGATATCTATCTGTTTTAGTCCTTTTTTTCTCTTTTTTTTTTGTGTATTATTATTTATTGGGTTGAAAATTGCGAATATGTTCGATTTGGTTTTAATGAACAATTGATGTATTTTCGAAAGTTCTGACRGAACATTATACATATGTTCGAATATATTATTTGAACACTTGTATATTGTTCGATTGATATTCATTAACATGGCATATATGTTCGAAATTTTCGGCCGAACAAATGGCTCTGGTTCTACGAACCAGAGTAGAACACGATAATTTCTTTCAAAAACTTCAAACCCTAACCCAAATAATTGAACCAAACCCAATGAGAAACTTATCCCTTACGTTTGATGGTTCAACTCATTCCATTCTTCTTCTCAGTAAATTATATGGATTTTTCAAAGCAATTTTTTATTCCCCTTTTCTCCCTCTTTTTCTTCTTCTCAGTGTTTTCCTTCCTTCCGTCGATTCTCTCTCTTTCTCCTTACTTTCATTTTCTTTTCCTTTTCATTTGATTATTATTCTTTTTCTTTTTTATTATTATTATATTATTCATTATATTATATGGGGGTAAAATAGGGTGTTTGTGGGGTTAATTTAGTAAAAAAAAAATGTATTTAAATTTTTTTTGGGATGGTCTTATTTAATCGGGTTAACTAATAGTATTTTGAAGTGTGTATATCCAAGCCCTTATATGAATCCAATTCGGATCGATCACTGTAAGGGTAAAAAGTTTAATGTTGAAGCCAAGATTTATCACAATAATATCCGGGATTTAACTTGAAAGCATTGAAAATGACAAAATAGCGCGCCCATTTATCGACATGCTGCACACGCGCCTGAAAGCGACTATATGAAAGATGATTGGCTGAATTAGAGGAGAAATGAACGAAATGCGAGCGACGCCTCAACAACGCAACTTGACCAAAAGAACATTACTAATCACAACTTCGTTTTCTTTTATTTTTTTAACCAATTGTTGGATGGGGACCCTCAGTTTGGAATGAGGTTTCATTACTTGTGTATAAATATGATCTGTTACATGTATTTTAAATGGTTTTTTTTTTTCTCTTTTACAAATCATAATGTATATAGTATGACTTTAATTAGGTTATTTTTATATTCTTAGAAAATACAAAAATAATGCAATTTTTGTTTCTCCTTGACAGGCAAGCAATATTTCGTATTTTGGAAGTGAAACGAATCATGACTGTGTTACTTGTTGATGTAATTCTAATGAATAACACATTAACAAGTTGACAAATCAATAACAAATTAAAATGCTAACGATTTATGAAATCTAATAATTACTATTAAATAACAATAGTAAAGTTAACGAAGTATAATATGATCAATTTTGTTAAAGAACAAATAAACGTTGATAATGTATCATCGCCACGTACCACAATTTTGTTTAGATCAATTCGCATATCCAATAACTCAATTTCTTTATGTTTTATTGTCATTTCTGCATGTCACACATTTACAGTCAACTATTTTGCCCAAGCTATTGATAATAATTTATGTAATTTTGACATACTGCAAGAATTATATAAAGTCAACATGGAGAAAAATAAAAAAATTGTGACCTTTGAGCACAACAAAGCTCTAGCTATAAATTATTAAATTGTGACCAACGTAATTAATGGATGACTCTACCAAAACTGAAGGACCATAATTCAAGTTAAACAAGTACAGTATGTATAATACACCCGTCTATTTAAATTGCAAATGTGTATAATTATTATTTGAATATTACGAAGTTGTAAATATTAAATAAAGATGCACTGATCAGCAAATTCCACTATTTTAATCTTGGGAATATTTAGGTATGTTTATTCGTTAATACATATATACTACTCATATTAAGTGTATCACTGTCTTCCCCAAGCAAATCATTTCAATTAATCAGAACATTTTTTCGCGTCCAAGAAAACTAAAATAAAAAATGATCCCTTCAAGTTATGATAAGCTTATACAATATTTACCAACTTATATAACAAACAAAATATTTAAAAGTCTTAGAGAAGATCTCACGAGTTCTAAAATAAATCGTGTGTGTATTTGCCTCCTTGTAATTTTTTAGAAGAGAAAAACAATAAATTCAAGTGTATTGTTTACTGCTTACGTTTTCTCAATTAATTAATTAATAACATAATTATAATAGTTTGATTTATAAGAAAACTTTGACAATTTGATTCAAATTGATATCCAATATTTCATTCGCTTCCAAAACTTTATAAGTATGGCTTTTTTAATTTTGGTACCCGTTTGTCGATGCATCTCTTAAATTTACCATTAAATTACGTAATAATTCAATCATATCCATCTATTTGTATACAATCGAGTACAATTGAACTTTTTTGTACTCTATCGTACTTTTTTATTTTTTAAAAAATTAATAATATAATTATACTTTCACCAAAATAACCTTTAAATAATTTTAATATGAAAGTGTATTATATAATTATATAATTTAGAACATAACCCTTTAACTTTGTACTTTATGTTAATCTAATCCCTTAAAATTTGTAATTTAATTTTACTTAATTACATGATTCAAAGATGGAAAAGAAATCAGAATTAATCATCTTTTTTGAAGAACTTATTATAGTGAAAATCCCATAATATATTTGACTACGAGATCAGATTCTTCACACTGCTGAACGTCACTGCTCATCTTCTTTTTCACTTGTTCCAACTCAACAACAAAAAAGCCATTGTGCGGGGGTTGCTCCGTAAGCATTAATATTGTATGTGTTTACATAAATGCCCGAGATTATGATTAAGGCAATTCCATATTTTTACCAGAAACGGTGTATATTATATACACAACATAGTGTTATATGATCCCCACACAAAATGCAAGGACTGAAAACTTTTGTTATTGATCTGAACAAAATAATTTTTGAAAGTGGACATATTTCAATGGCATGCCATTTTTGAAATGTAGACATATTCCAATGGCATTGTCATAAAGACGTTGAAGAAATAGTTGAAGAAATATCTGAAGCAATAACATATATATTCAATTGAATTATACAAAGGTATTTTAAACCAAATAAATTTGAAGACAATTATACATAAGCTATGCGAGACATATTTTCAACCAAGAAAATAGTATGTGAGTCAATAAATGCACTTAAACAATTTTAATGTAAAATAACCTAAAATACCCAATGGTAATTAATTCATTCATTAACCCCTGTAACATCCTATGAAAATAACCGAACAAGCAAAAATATTTTAAGAATCTCCAGAAATTCTTATTTCAAAACACACTCTCATGTCAAAGCCTCATTCACAGAAAGAGAGCACAATCTCGTCGATAATGTCATCCACAATAATAGACAATGCTTGAGTTCGCCGCACACAAAAGGCACATGTCAGTATTCTACCAATAACTAATCAAGGTGAAAGTAAAACTTGTCAAGAATGGGTATCTAAACCTCATAAAAAACTAGATAATTACTGGAACACACCCAAAAATCCAACTTTATTTTGAATCTAAGAACAAACCCTAGATGTATTGAAAAATTCTGATCCTCTCATGTATTGAATATTTAGGAACTAAAAAATTCTAATTTGATAAATAATAATAATAATAAATAAATAAAAACAAAGATACTTGAATGTCTCAATATATAAGCATGGATACATCAACATAATGAAATAAACACATGCACACACAAAAAAATAAATAAAAAGAAACAGAACAAATCTAATACATCTAAAAATTAAAAACAACCCTCTTTATCCTGCAAAAAAGACAAATATTGTAATAATAATCACACTTTGATGTATCTACTCCCGCAATTCTCACAATTAATTAAAACAAAGGAAAAAAAAAAAGAATGTGACAAGCACATCAAATAATGGGATGATTGCCAAAATAAAATAAAATTAAAAAACCCGCCAAACACCTATCATCTTTCGAAATCAAAAATATAACCCCACTTATGGATTGAATTTTTTAAATATCGAAAAAGAGCTAACTGTAATATTGGAAAGTGATATTTTTACCTTCAAATAGATTTAGCAAACCTCACAAATAGAACTATTTCATTAGAGATGTTCGTAGGCATGATCATTATATTTGGAACTTGAGAGTTGAGTGTAATATAATCCTGATTTGCTGTAAAATAAAAATAATACAATAATTTTAGTTCAACTACAAAACCAGAGCAAGTAAGGGGTGACTTAGAGAATGAACATTGTTTTTTAATTTGACATACCCACATAGTCCATAATTCTATTTCTTTTGGCTTTACGAGCCCCCCTCGACCCAAACTTATGCGGATCACGGAGAGAGGCATTTTTTTTATTTTTTTTTTTTTGTGAAAGTCTATCAGAGTCACGAATCCCGCTGGATTGCTCGCAATTTGCTTAATAGACTTTGTGATTGCGAATTCGGTCTGTCAAGTTTTAAGATACAAGTCACTTCATTCTTGGTGAAATACCATAAATCTCTTTAGTTGTGGATCCACTGAAATGCTTCTTAGCCTCTGTGGTCTATCTCTCACGTACGCACTCTATAGAAATAGATTGATTAACTTACATATAAAAATTATTTATAACTAATTTTGCAAATGATAACTATACAAATTTAATAATAATAACTATACAAATTTAATCTAATTATTTATAGGAATAATAATAATAACTATACAAATTTAATTTAATTATTCAAAAATTTGCAAATGAAGAATATATACAATAATTTTTAAATAATAACTATTTATTTTAAATGTTATTTTATTATTCAATATATTATAAATTTATGTTATTAATAAAAAAATAAATAATAATAAATTGTGTGAATACTCTTTTATATTATTTCAAACAATTAAACAATTATTAATTCATAATTATTTACAAACACTTCTATACAAATAATTAATATAATTAACTAGTTAAACTAAGATAACATAACTAGTTGTCCACTAATATTAACAAAATAATACAATCAGCTACCATACCTATTTCGTATATTCTGTGACCTGCACTTTTGCACATATATTATCAAAGTTTAACATTGTCACGGTCAATAATCTCCACTAATACACAAAACTGTCCGGGTTTATTATAATTTTAACGAAGCAAGCACAAACTTTAAAATCAATTTTAAATTGAGCATCAGTATCTTGGTTTGATTCTACAAGCCTACAAGTTGCAATTTGCAAGAAGCCTAAGCCAGCACCAAGTGCAAAGCCCAGATTAACCTCATTGATAAATAAGTTTTTCACTAAGCAAAACAAAACAAATCGCTCCTCATAAGGGCGTTGATTTGGACACGTCACCTCCACCTCCGCCACTAATTTTCGCCGGCCCCATTTCCTGATGTCATCATACGAAATTGTCCAAACTACCCTTGTCCCACCTTCCTAATCTCCACTTAAATACAATGGCAGAACTGTCCAAGAAACAACCATCCTTTTCAACAAAAAGTAAGCACTGTCTCAAATCAGTGCCTGCCTAAAACCGCCCTAGGGTTTAGGGTAACGGTTGTTTAGCTGGCTGTCTTGCAGGGGCACTATCGACAATTTAATGCCACTTCCATTAAATTAATGAGGTGCCTAAAGTTTAGCTCTATTTAATTAACTCTTTACTTTGGCTTAATTAAGTCCCCTATTTTTCTCTCTCCTATTTTTGTTGTGCACTCTGTAGGATTAGCAATCTTTGTAGTTGCTGCATAGCGCATACACTCTCTCTCCCCCCTCCTTTCATATTTATTGCTTTGTTTCGCTCTCGAGACTGGTTTGGTTAAATTGGGGATGTTCTGCAGTCGATTGAGAAGCTTTCCATCTTTGCAGAGAATCTTGCTGTAAGGTTATTTTATTTTATTTTATTTGCTTATCTTCTTCAATTTTTTAACCTTGGTGAGTTTGGGCAGCATATAGTTTGTTTTTTGGATTATTTCATCAATATAAATGTGGGTCTAATTTATTTATTTTATTTTTATTTTATTGAATATTTTAGGGAATTAGCATATGTTTTAAATCTCTACTTTTTGTTTTCCATTCATGTTTTCTCATCGATTTTAATTTGGTTTATGGAATACCACCACTGTATAATTTTTTGGTGTTGATAGTTCACGATTAATAAGAGTTCATAGCCTTTTTATGTGTTCAATGAAACTCCTTCATTATAAGTTTTTTTTTTTTTTTTCCTTTTTAGTCAAAATTAAAAAATAAAAATTTCTGTGTTCTGAATTTGTCATATCCAGCACCAAAGGGTGTTTATAGCTGGTCTTTTTCTGCCTCTAAATTATTTAATGTTTTTGTATAAACTTTGACTCTTTTACTCACCATTTAGTTATCTTTATCTTGGTAATCTCTAGATCTCATATTTCATCGGTATTGGTTAATATTATGTAGAACTTGTAATATTAAACAAAGTAAAGGTTGAAGATTAACAATTGAGCCACTAAAGTTTCAATAAATATTCAGATTTTACTTAAAATAATAGCGTAATTCTCTAAACTAATTCCCATGTTTGGGATATGTGAACTTTTTGAAAAATTCTGCTGTAATTTCCCGTAGCTGAAATTACGCTTACATTTTGCCCCAACCGATAGTTGATTTGATGGAATTTGCTGACTGTCAGAAATATATTACAATTTCAACCCTGGTTTTTGAATATTACAAATAGTCCCATTTTTTTTGTCTGGTTCTGTGTAATACTTGAGACAATTGAGGGATGTAAATGTAAAATGTAAAGCGGAATTTCGGGTTATTTTAACATTTTGAAAAATTGAGGGATGTAATTGTAAAAATGTTTGACGATGTCACCAATTTCCGTTAGCTCCGCTAACGGGATGTGCAGAATGTAAGACGGATGTAACCTCAAGAGTGGTTTTTGTAGTTTTCAAAGTTAGCTGGATTTTGTTTTGTAATTTGGCCATTCCTCAAGGGTACTTTTGTATTTATCCCTTTTATATGTGCTGTGAAATTAAGCCATTTCTTCTCCTTTGCCAGGTAACTGAATCTTAAGGACCTTGTACTTGATGCTGAAATTCTATGTTCGTAGTTTCTTATCTGATGCTCAGTGACAGATCTTCGTAAACACAGTGCTTCTACAAGGCAGTTTACTTGATGGATAGATTGGATACATCTGGTTTCGTGAGTGGTGGATGTAGCTCGTCTGGATTTATTCCTCTTGTGTTTTTCATTTTAATTTATTTTTCTTCATATTGATTCAGTTCCATTGTTTGTTTGTTATAATCTTCTGCAAAGAAATAGTAGTATAGGGATTTGATTGGTCACACAGCAATTAAAAAATGTATTCCGCTTTCTTTGGCGACTTTGTTAAGAATAGTAATGTTGGAGATACTACTTTACGATTGGACGGCTTCGGATATGGTTCACGCAAAACTTCGTCGTTCGGAAACAGTCAAACCAATAATGGCCCAGATGACGGGTGCAAGTTAGTGCTTGGACTGGGCCCCACGCCGAGCTCATATTCCGATGAGTATTATTTCCCTTCTGGGGTTGACAAAGGAATTTCATCTCAACGTGATTCAATTTTGAAACTCGGGCCGTCTGGTGGCGCTGATGCAGGTCCGAACATGATTGGCTTTTTGGCCAATAGAAATGAAATACCAGTTGTCGATGAGGGTTCAACATCGGCCAAGAAATCAGGTGGTGGCTATATGACGGGACTTATTTTGGCGCCAAGAATGGAAAAAGACGAGGTCTTAAAATCCCGTAGCCAAATCTCACAACCGAGCTCCGAACCTTCAGCCATCTCTAACTACTCAATAAGCACCGTGTCCGAGCCCGGGAGCGCTACTGTGTCATCATCGTCGGACCGCAGAAGCAGTAGCATCAAGAAATGCAATTTCCCCGGGTGCACAAAAGGAGCGCGAGGGGCGACGGGCTTATGCATCGGGCACGGGGGCGGGCAGAGGTGCCACAAGCCCGGGTGCAACAAGGGCGCCGAGAGCCGGACGGCCTTCTGCAAATCCCACGGCGGAGGGCGGCGGTGCCAGCACCTGGGGTGCACCAAGAGCGCCGAGGGCAAAACTGATCACTGCATAGCGCACGGCGGGGGGAGGCGGTGCGGGCACCCCGGCGGGTGCACCAAGGCCGCACGCGGAAGATCCGGCCTCTGCATCCGCCACGGCGGGGGAAAGAGGTGCGCGGTCGAGGGGTGCGCCCGCAGCGCCGAGGGGCAGATCGGTCTCTGCATCTCCCATGGTGGTGGGCGGCGCTGCCAGATCCCGGGCTGTGGGAAGGGGGCGCAGGGGAGCACGGTGTTCTGCAAGGCGCACGGCGGCGGGAAGCGGTGCGTGTTCGCTGGGTGCACGAAGGGGGCCGAGGGCAGCACGCCCCTCTGCAAGGGGCACGGCGGCGGGAAGCGTTGCACGTTTGGCGGTGGGGGGATGTGCCCGAAGAGCGTGCACGGGGGCACGAGCTTCTGCGTTGCGCACGGCGGCGGAAAGCGGTGCGCCGTGCCGGGTTGCACTAAGAGCGCCCGCGGCAGGACCGACTGCTGCGTCAGGCACGGCGGAGGGAAACGGTGCAGGTTCGAGAGCTGCGGGAAGAGTGCGCAGGGGAGCACGGACTTCTGCAAGGCGCACGGCGGCGGGAAGCGCTGTGGGTGGAGCGGGGAGGGGAAGTGCGAGAAGTTCGCGAGGGGGAAAAGCGGGCTTTGCGCCGCGCACGCGAGCCTGGCTCAGGGGCGGGAGACGACCGGCAGGGGGGAAGGGGGGATGATCGGGCCGGGCCTCTTCCGTGGTTTGGTGGTACGGGCTGATTCGACGGCTCGGAGCGGTTTTGAGAACACGTGTTCGTCGTCCGGCATGAGTGCGGTGTCGGATTCGACCGACTCGCTCAAGAGGCCGGCGAAGAGACAGCAGCTTATACCTCCTCAGGTATTGGTTCCTTTGTCGATGAAAGTTTCGTCTTTCTATGCAAAACTGCCGAGTCCTGAGCGGCCGGCGGAGATTGGCAGAAAGAGGTTAGATTTTGCGGTGCCCGAGGGGAGAGTCCATGGTGGTGGACTCCTAACTTTGCTTGGAGGAAATCTTAATAATGCAATTGATGGGATATGAATTGGTTCTTACCAAAATATCCAATTGTGATCTGTATTTGTTTGTATTTTGTGAATTCTTGATATCTGAACTTGTATAAATGCTTAAAAAACAATAAGTTGTGTATTATGAGAGGTCTTTGTATCTTATATTAGAAATGTTGTCATATTGTAAAATACATTACAGTTGCATTTTCAATAAAATTGTAAAATACATTACAACTGCATTTTCGAGTGTGGCGAATACCATGTCTTTTTATTTCTATTGTTCTCTTTTCTGTTCGAAGAATTTATTTCTGTTTTCGTACTCATTATCTCTAATCTTTATCCACCTTCGAACATCAATTCAATGACCCATGTTCCTTTCTGATAGAATATGTAAATACAGTAATAATCTTTTATTATTTTTTGTACAATCAACAAAGAAATCATTCATTTTTTCATGATATTGAAGTAGCAGGTCCTTTTTTTTCTCTCTCTTCCGCGGTGCGCCTTCTCCTCTCTCTCTGCAAATTTTTTTTTTTTTTAACTCAGCCCTTGCCGTTTCGAACGTCAAGAATCTCATCCTCATGCCCATCACTGACAGAATTAAGTTTATTTTTTAAATATCTGAGTGCAAGAATCATTAGAACTGCTGATATAAGTCGTTTAGAGTGTGACATTCCCCTAATACTTTGTCAACTTGAGATGATATTTCCACCGAATTTTTTCAATTCAATTGAACATTTGCCCATCCACTTACCATACGAAGCGAGAATTGTTGGTCTAGTGCAATATAGGTGGATGTATACTTTCGAGAGGTATCTTCGCAAGTTGAAAAATAACGTAAGGAATAAAGCGTGTGTTGAAGGCTCGATAGCAAACGCATATCTAGTTGAAGAGGCGTCGAATTTTGTTTCGTACTACTTCGACGAAAATGTCTAAACAAAAAGGACAAACTTAAATCGTAATGAAGAAATTCAAAATGATGAAGACGACGATCCAAACGTTCTATCTATTTTCAAAAATAATGGTGAAACTTTCTCAGACGCAGGGAAAAAGATTCTTGTCGGATGAAGAATTGGCCGAGGCCCGAAGATATGTGTTACTAAATTGTGCTGAACTCCAACAATTTATCTGGTTAACGATTCAAGCTCGTTGCAATTGTAATTATCGAAATATATTAATTAAATATTAGCAAATTTTAATATAAATGTGCAGTTTGTTCGAAGATGGTGTTAAACGTCACCAACTGAACATTACAGATGAGGCATTGAATCAAAAAGTGGACGCTGAATTTCCTGTTTGGTTTGAGAACTACGCGAGTCTTAATTATCTTTAAAATTACGTGGCAATTAAAATATATTATAACATTTTAAAATATAAAATTATTGTAGGCACGAGATCCTTTGAACAATGTAAATAACGATTATATAAGGTCAATTGCGTATGGTCCATCACGTATTGTGAACACATTGAACGGTTGTAAGATAAATGAATATAGATTTCACACGCTCTCATATGGTTCTGAACGATCAACGTCGAGCACATGAGTTTGTATAAGAGGAACGAATTTTGGGTCAGATTACATGAATTATTACTGTCGTCTTCTAGAAGTGGTTCAATTGGAGTATCACGGGCTTCAGACGACCGGAAGGACGCTCTTGTTCAAAATTAGTGGTTTGATCCAACTCCAGCCGACACAAAAATTCACCCTCAATATAAGCTCGTTGACATCAATCATAAACGTATCGATACGAGCCATTTGTACTCGCAGCCCAAGCAACTCAAGTGCACTACAGTTCGTATCCGAGTTTGAAGCGAGACAAACTAGATTGGTGGGCAACTTGTCAAATTAAAGCTCGATTGACGGTGGATTATATCGAGCCCCGCGTGCCTGAACAAAAGTCATTCCAAGAAGATGTTGTAAAAATATTTCCTGCAATACAATTAGAGGATGTCGACTTCCAATTAAACGGCCCTCTCAATCACAAACACGACGAGTCGGTCAATAATGATCTAGAAGAGTCAGAAAGCGATGAAATAGATCTAACTGAAGAAGACGAACAAAGCTACGAAGATGAGTTTGAAAGTTAGGGTTGAGGTTTTTAGATTTTATGAGTGTTAACGATAATCTGAACAATCATATATAAACATACACCCACCCACCCACACACACACACACACACACACACACACACACACACACACATATATATATATATATATATATATAATTTTATTTATTAATAAAACTATGTTGTATGTTAGATGGCTGTCAGAGGTCCTCATAATCGTCGGATTTCTCTCGGCTCATCGTCCTCAGGACCCCATGAGGATGATGCCACCGACATGGATTTTAATGATACCGTTCCACCTACCCCGTCTGAAGAGGCGGGGAGCACGCTCGGTACAGAGGTCAGGACTACCGAGATCGAGGTAGTCGTGATCGGAAATAGGTAAGTAACATTTTAATCAATTTTGTTATGTGTTCAATATAATTTAATTATTTGCCATTGATTGAAATAAATTTATTATTTTTTAGGTTACGAAGTCCATCCAAGGACTTGCTGACCTATTTGAGGACTATACACAAGTCTCGTATTCTCCCAGTAGGGTGGAAATTCGAGCATATCTCGGACATCCATCGTCAGAAGTGGTGGCCTCGTTTTAGGGTAATTTTGATTTGTGTTAAGTAAATTGATTAATTATTTATCTAATTGTATTTCTTTTGTAGGGATTGGTGTGGTGGGATAGGATTATATACGACGAGAATGCCATCAAGACGACATTCTATATAGCGATGCGAGACTCTTATAAGAGTCGTATATACGAGTGGAGGAAGGCATATCGACTGCATGGGACGATACATTCCTGCGTAGGGGAGACGATCTGGAATAGATCGCTGGTGGAGTTTCAGTGGCCTGAGGAGGTAAAGAAGTCTGAGAAGGCCATACGGAACAAATTGAGCGAGCCCGGAGGCCCTTCGACTGGTATAGCGAAGCACCAAGGCGGGTCTATACCGGCAAATTGACAGGCGGCCGAGATTGTAAGTCGATCATAATATTTTAAATAAATAATTATATTATTGAACATGTATAATTTTATGTTTAATTAATTCATTATATTAAATATTGTAAATGTATCTTTATATACAGGCTTCGCAGACGGGTACGCAGCCCAGTAACTACGACCTTATACTGAGGTATCATCGAAATCCCGACGGCACATTTACGGATCCCAAAATTCAGGGGATAGCTGTAAGTTTATATATTATATACATCTGATTTATTATAAAATCTGATAAAAGTTATTTAGTAATAATAGCTAAAAATTTTGATATCAGGAGGACTATGAGAGGGCTTTGGAGGAGAGGCGTGCTGCGTCGTCTGATGATAGCAGCCCTCAGGTAGACCCGAACGAGGTCTACCTACAGGTTGTCGGGAATAGGAAGGGTCGACGCTATGGCCTTGGATGCTTCGGGAAGACTCAGAAGGGCTGCAGTACTTCTTCCACCTCCAGCGCCGATGTTCGCCAACTTCAGACGCAGGTGCAGTCCCAACAGGAGCAGCTTGAGCGAGCCAACTAGGAGATTCAGCGGATCTTCCAGGAGCAGGCGCTGGAGATTCAACGTTTGATCCGCGAGGAGAAGGAGCGTTCCCAGTTGGCGCTCTGTCAGCAGATTGAAGAAGTTGTTGCCCTGACCATGTCTCGTCGGCCTCCTACTCAGCCTCCTCCTGATTCGACATTCGATGGTGGTGATAGATAGGTATGGATGGGATAGTTCAAGATTTTTTTATACATTCGATGAATGGACTGATTTTTAGTTATTGGATGATTTGTTTTGATTTTTAATTAGTGGATAATTTATTTTGGATTATCTAAAATTTTATTTGTTTATTATTTTTTATTAATTAATAAATAAGAAAAAACTTCCTTGAACCACAACTCTACTGACGACTTTCTGACGGCTAATACCCGCAAGAAATGCTGACGGTCGCACACCCGCCAGGAATGCTGACGGCCAAACCCGTCAGGAGAGCATCAAACATTCCTGGCGGCCAGACCCGCCAGCAATATTGACGGCCATTTCCTGGCAGGTTGGGCCGTCACGAAATCCGCCAGCATTCCTGATGGGAGTATTTTCCCGTCAGAATGCTGCAATCCTGACCACGACAATACTGACGGCCAATATCCGTCAGTATTCAATATACTGACGGCTTTCTAACGGATTTGGCCGTCAGTGTCGCCGAGTTTTTTTTGGTAGTGTCTCTTTCGAAGTGGTAAATAACAAACTCAACTATTGTCATCGGATATCTCATAATGCTACAACTTATGGAGTGTACCAAGTGCAGGGCCAAACCTAAACTTTTGAGGGCCCATGGCAAATAGAAAAAAAAAAAAAAGGCTCTTATGTGTGTGTGTGTGTGTATAAATATATAACAAAATAATTACACTTTATACTTCCAAGAAAAATCAAATAACAACTTCTAACTCACCTGAATTTATTCTATTGGTAAACACATTTGACATCCTTTTGTTTAAATGTCGTTCGAGCAATCGTACAAGTAAAAAGATATATTCATTGGTAAGAAAAAGAAAAAAGCACTTGCAATTCAGAAAATAAGTTACTAACATTAATGTCAAATGTATCATTATATTTTAGGGCATCTTGAAATTTAACAAAACAATCATGCAATCTATTCTCATTGAATGAAGACAACTTCTTATGATAAAAACAAAAAAACAAAACAAAAAAAAAAAACAATAATACCTTCAAAAACTTTCAATAGTTCGGATGTACTCTCTAAGGATGAGATTGCAATATTCACTAGAATTACTACAATAATAAAATAATTAACCCTAAAAGACTCTCCAGGTTAATGATAATTTTTATCAAATTGTTTCCTCCTCCGAGTTTTATGGCTTCGAGGAGAAATATGATCAATTTTCATTTTAGATACAAGTTCATTGTGTATTGTCATGGCTGATTGAAAACCTTCCTCCCTGTATTTTTCAAATAAGAAATTAAAATTCAAAATACTTAAGGCAACATCAATTTTTGCATATCTTTAGATTGTAATTTCTTACTAATCAAATTATTCTTTTTTAAATATTATGACACATATAGTCATGCCTAGCAAATATCCATAATTCTCAAGTTCGTGAGTTGCTAAATACTCAACCTCACTACTAGTTTTGGTATCTTCACAAACTCTTGATAATTCAAATAGAATTTCACTTATCCCATTACGTTAAGTTATGATAGTTGTAATGCTATTATAAGACTTTCGCATCGTGTTGTTGATAATGACTTTAATGTTAGATGAACATGAATTCCAAATTATCTCTTCCTCTTGTAAAACCAACAAATTATGTATATAAGTATTGTACAAATAAAAAAACGAGATAGTTTTAACACAAATATATTGTATTAGCCCAACTGTTTTTTAAGAAAAATATAAATATAACAAACATATATATATATATATATAGGGTTGGGTTCAAATGAGAACCCGTCATTATATGTGAACCTAGGGACTCATCTTGACCATTAGATTGGATAATCTTGATGGTTGAGATCATGACATGTCAGCATGGTAATAATGTAAAAAAATACATTAATTAATTAAAAATGGTATTTTGGACATATATCAATGTTCACAAAGAGCACTAAATTGTTCTTTGGAAAGCACAATAGATTAAGAAAAAAAAACACTACGATTGTATACAAAAAGCATTGCAAATTTCGTCTATAAACTGCAAATTCAAAAATTTGAAATTAAACTCAAATCTTCAACAAAGCATAACTTTTTCAAATTTTATTCGTTTTGAATGAAATACATATCAAATTAACCACATTCTCAAAATCTAAAATTTAAGATACATATTGCATATTTTAAAACGTAAAAAATATATATATATAATTAAAATTAAAAAAACTGGACTGATTTTAGCACTACAGTACTGTGTAAAAAGCACAATGAACCTGGACATATAATTGCACTGTGCAATATTAGATCTAAGGCCAGGATTAGTTTCTAGGTTCGCATATAATGACGGGGTTCTCATTTGAACCCAATCCTATATATATATATATAATTGTATAATAATTTTAGGACCCCTAACACTACCTACCTTCTGGGCCTGACCAAGTGTAACATCTGTAATTCAACCGCTTCTAATTTATGGGCCTTTTGTGTAAATGAAAGTAGTGGATGGAGATGGACTCAAAAGTAAAACTACATAAGAAACAAATAATATCAATCGAGAGAAAATAAATTTCAGATAACATCAAATATGGAATTGAGATTTATTATATTCATTTCTTATGGATTTATTATTCGCTCCAATTAAATTAATGGAGGGTCGCCATCGAATGAATTCCTCATTGAGTATATTATGGGTTTCAGCAAAAGCCGTATCTCCTATTTCAAATTATTTTAGTTGCAATTTCAATATAAAAAATGCTGTGACATATATTTATTGTTAGAATAATATATTTGATAAGATATTATTCTATGTAATTAAGTAGATTAAACGTGATTGATGTTGTTTCTAGAATAGCTCCTTAGAATAAACGTGATTGATATTGTTCCTAGAATAGCTCCTTAGAATAAGGTTAAGTTGTTGGCCTCGCTGTGTATATATAGGCTAAGTAATTCATTTGATTAATCAAGGATTATAATCTTTCATGGTATCAAGAGTTTAAGGTAACGAAAACTCCGAAACCAAAGCTTCCGCAAACCTAAGCTCCTCTCTCCCAAACGTGACTGCTCCCTCTATCAATTAGCAGCAGCCGCAAATTTCTTTCTCCGACCTCACGTCACAAATGGAATCTTCCGGTAAAAATACATTTCACCCGGCACTCGCAGTCTCCAACATCCGAAACAGCATCCCCATGATGTTGGAAACGGAGAACGTGCGATACGCTACATGGGCGGAATTGTTCCGGATCCACGCCACGTCCCACCGGGTGTTATATCACCTACTCGATCCACCTTCTAACAAGAAGATCGATGAACCTACCACGGATGACGAGAAGGAATTGTGGACCACTCTCGACGCCACGGTTCTCGGCTGGATCTATGCTACTATATCACAAGAACTCTTAAATACAATTCTTGAACCTGGGCTCACGGCTAAAACTGTTTGGGGACGTCTTAGGGAGATATTTGAAGGGAACGAAAATTCCCGGGCTGTCGAACTCGAACAAGAATTTTCTACCACCATGATGGAGGATTTCCCCTCGGCCTCCTCGTACTGTCAACGCCTTAAAGAACTCGCCGACCAATTGAAGAATGCAGGTGCGCCAGTATCGAATTCTAGACTTGTTTTACGAATTGTTGCTGGATTAACTGAAGCATTTAATGGCGTTGGTACCATTATACGTCAAAGCTCTCCTATCCCTTCCTTTTTTAAAGCCCGATCCATGATTACTCTCGAGGAAACGGCATTGAAAAAGAAAGCCAAAMAGGCGWCTTCTGCACTTCTTGTGCGTGGCAATKCAACTGTCTCGTATCCGACAAATTCAAGTAATTCGGGTAACACTGGAAAGGGTAAGGGTCAATCGAAAAATAATGGCAAAAATAAGAACAAAGGTGGTACTGGGAAAAATGGCAGAAACGCAAATGGGGGCAGTGGTTCCATTGGATTTCCCCAGCCGTGGAATCCATGGCATGGGTCAGGCCCACAATGGGGATGGGGAATGCCTCCCTGTCCATATCCTTCAGTCCCACAGTGGGCTGGACAACAAAATTGGGCTAYGCCCAACTCTTTTGCAGGTGGAGGGCGTGCACAGGGACCAGGCTCGGGCTCTCTTCTTGGACCACGCCCGAACACTGGTCAGCAGCAGCAGCAGGCGGCCTTCATGGGCCAAACAGGACCAACACAAACGGACGTGGAACAAGCCATGCATACTTTGGGCCTCACCCCCCCCGGATCCAAACTGGTACATGGATACTGGGGCCACCTCACACATGACATCCGCGTCAGGTACTCTTTCCCCTTATTTTCAATTGAGCCATGATAATGGGATACTTGTTGGTAATGGTCAAACTATTCCGGTTAGTGGTTTTGGGAACTCTCAGCTTACGTCTCCCCACCRCCCACTCATATTAAAGAATGTGTTACATGCCCCTAAAATCATTAAGAATCTAGTATCAGTGCGTAAATTTACTACTGACAACTCAGTTTCTGTGGAATTTGARCCYTTTGGRTTTTCCGTGAAGGATTTRCAGACGGGGATGAAACTAATGAGATGTGAAAGCCGTGGCCAACTATATCCTCTCTCCACTACAAACCACAATAAAMCCAACGCACCAGCTTGTTTCTCTTTTCTGTCTCAGTCGTTATGGCACGACCGGTTAGGTCATCCAGGGGCATCTGTGTTAGCCTCGCTTAGGAAAAATAATCTGATCAAGTGTAATAAAACTAGTACTACTYGCAATTGTAACGCTTGTTRTATTGGAAAACATGTTAAGTTACCTTTTGTTTCCTCTCAATCTACTACGTCACTGCCATTTGATATTATACACTGTGATTTATGGACATCTCCTATATTGAGCTCTTCGGGTCATCGATACTACTTACTATGTTTAGATGACTATTCAAATTATTTGTGGACATTTCCTTTAGCGAATAAATCCCAAGTGTTTTCGACATTTGTRACTTTTCATTCTTATATRCGTACTCAATTTGAGAGAGAAATAAAAACCATTCAGTGTGATAATGGAAAGGAGTTTGATAACAGACAATTTCATGAGTTTTTTAGCAGAAACGGTGTGGCTTTTAGATTCTCATGCCCATACACATCATCGCAAAATGGAAAGGTTGAGAGAAAAATTCGAACCATTAATAATATTGTCCGTACATTACTTCATCGTGCATCCATTCCTTCCAATTTTTGGCACCACGCTTTAGGCATGGCAACTTACTTACTTAACATCCTTCCAAGTAAATTACTTTCCTACCAAGCTCCACTCAATATCCTATATTGCAAAAATCCATCCTTTTCTCACCTTCGAATATTTGGGTGTTTGTGTTATCCGTTGTTTCCACCTCAAACTATAAATAAACTTCAGGCTCGTTCAACACCATGTGTTTTCTTAGGATATCCGTTGAATCATCGTGGATATAAATGTTATGATTTGTCGTCTAGAAAAATCATCATTAGTCGTCATGTCCTCTTTGATGAAACACAATTTCCTTTTTCACATATATATGAACCTACAAGTTTTGATTATACGTTTTTGGAACCGAATCGATATATGTTGGATTATTGGGCCACCACCTCGAATGAGGTAGCTTCTGATTCAGTGCCACTGAATCCTTCTCGAGTTATACCTTTACCCAATATTCAATCCCCAGTCCCAAATACAACAAGCCCACCTCCACCAATTTTCCATAATCAGCGGCCTACACCTGGGTGCCTTGACTCAACCCACAACCCAGCCCAGTCTAATCACGCCCACGATCAGGCCCATCCTCTCCTGGTTGTCTCCCTGATTCTTCTGCTGGGCCGCCCATTGTGGCCCAGTTGGGTCACATAACTCATCCAGATCCGTTGGTCCCAGCCCCTCCTTCTCGTCCCGTCACTCGTAGTCAAAATGGTATTAAAGTGCCCAAAAAGCATTTTGGACTTCATTCGAGCTCCACTAAATCTCRTATACCGCGTAATCCTGTGTTAGGACTTAAAGACCCTAATTGGAAAATGGCTATGACCGATGAGTATACTGCTCTGATTGAAAATGGGACTTGGGAATTAGTACCCCGCCCCCCTGGTGTGAATATTATTCGATCTTTGTGGGTATTTGCCCATAAAGAAAATTCTGATGGTTCTTTTGAGCGGCATAAAGCCCGTCTTGTAGGTGATGGAAAAACTCAGCAAGTTGGGGTTGATTGTGGTGACACGTTTAGTCCAGTGGTTAAACCTGCTACCATTCGCACTGTTCTCAGTTTGGCTTTGTRTAAAGCTTGGTCCATTCACCAACTTGACGTCAAGAATYCATTCCTACATGGAGAACTTAAAGAGACGGTATACATGCATCAACCTTTGGGTTTTCGGGATCGTAGGTTTCCAGATCATGTCTGTTTATTGAAGAAGTCATTGTACGGGCTCAAGCAAGCACCTCGCGCTTGGTACCAACGATTTGCACATTATATTTACTAGATTGGTTTTTCTCAAAGCACGGTGGACAATTCTCTTTTCATTTACCGCAGGGGTAAAGATATGACTTATTTGTTGTTATATGTGGATGATATTATATTGACAGCAAGTTCTGAGGTTCTACGCAAGTCAATTATTTCTCTTCTCAGCTCCGAGTTTGCCATGAAGGATTTGGGTCCCCTACATTACTTCTTAGGGATTGCAGTCTCTCGACATAAGGAYGGCTTKTTTTTATCTCAACGAAAGTATGCGTCTGAGATTATCGAGCGGGCAGGAATGTCTTCGTGCAAACCATCATCGACGCCTGTGGATACAAAACCCAAGATGAGCGCACAGGCGTCTCCCGCTTATTCTGATGCCACTCATTACCGCAGTCTTGCAGGGGCTCTTCAGTATCTCACTTTTACGAGACCAGATATAACGTATGCGGTACAGCAGGTTTGTTTGTTCATGCACGACCCTCGAGAGAAACATATGCTTGCACTTAAGCGTATAGTGCGATATATACAGGGTACTCTTGATTATGGTTTATCTTTGTATCCTTCTTCGACTTCCTCTCTAATATCATATACTGATGCGGATTGGGGAGGGTGTCCAGATACACGTCGTTCGACGTCAGGTTATTGTGTATTTCTTGGAGATAATCTGGTGTCATGGTCTGCGAAACGACAAGCTACCTTATCACGCTCGAGTGCCGAGGCTGAATATCGTGGAGTCGCTAATGTTGTATCTGAATCATGTTGGCTTCGGAATCTTCTCTTAGAATTACAATGTCCAATATCGAAAGCTACTCTAGTTTACTATGTCAATGTAAGTGCGATATACTTATCTGGAAATCCGGTTCAACTCCAACGCACTAAACATATCGAGATGGATATTCATTTTGTTCGAGAAAAAGTTGCTCGAGGAGATGTGCGCGTCTTACATGTTCCGTCCCGAKATCAGATTGCCGATATTTTTACAAAAGGGCTACCTCTAGTCCTCTTTGAAGATTTCCGGGACAGTCTCAACGTTCGTAAACCTCCCGTTTTGACTGAGGGGGAGTGTTAGAATAATATATTTGATAAGATATTATTCTATGTAATTAAGTAGATTAAACGTGATTGATGTTGTTCCTAGAATAGCTCCTTAGAATAAACGTGATTGATGTTGTTCCTAGAATAGCTCCTTAGAATAAACGTGATTGATATTGTTCCTAGAATAGCTCCTTAGAATAAGGTTAAGTTGTTGGCCTTGCTGTGTATATATAGGCTAAGTAATTCATTTGATTAATCAAGGATTATAATCTTTCATTTATGAAATGAAATTATCAACATACATTTAATTTGGCATATATTACGAATACAAATAAAAGACAATAAAATAGAAATTTCACCCCCGAAATGTATATGTTCAACGCGAGTGCACCTATATGTATGTTAGATTATATATGTATATTATGCGTAATTGTATATGAGTGTTATATATGATGAATATAATTATTGCCAATATATATATTTATAATTGTACAAAAAATTATATACCGCCATGCTTTTAGACACACAAATTATTACACAAAATATTCGTATATCATCGCACGTAAAATGTATATACCACTACATAACTTTCGGAAGCACAAAAACATATATATACGTCACACGTAATATTGATATACCATCAAATAAAATAATATACATAACATAATCAATTATAAGTTATCGGGTAAAATATATCTAATAAATTGTTCCACAAAATAAACGAGAGAGAGAGAGAAAGAGAAAGCCCAATAAATAGGATGTAAATGTAATTAATGATATGCCGTGGACGAAATTACCCTTCCACTGCAACAGTATAAATAATTGCATGGACTGTTTGGACTTTCAAATTATGGCGCAAAAGGAAATCGAAGAATACTGAAGAGGCAGAGAGGCTCGACTTGAGTTCACAGCTACAAATTTCAATTCCTCTGTTTTCTGCTCTAGATTCGTAGATCCAGGCTGATTCAATTACGCTACACCTTAAAGCTCTCAATCTCTTCAGGTTTGATGATACATTTCAATTTCGTTCACTAATTAAACTTTCTTTTGTTCATGATCTGATTGAAGCCTGTCGTACATTTATTCCAGATTTGATCTGAGTTTCCAATATTCTTCTTCCGAAATCAGTCAGCGATTGTTTCACTTGTATTTTCTGCTGAGATTATGAATGAAGCTTTGCTACGCCTTTCTTTTTCTTTTTAAATTTGTTGAGATTTTCAAATTTTAGAAGTGGCGCGGATAGTATAACCTCATATATCTGTATTTACTCTGTAGTTAATAATCCTGCTGCTTGAATATTGAATCTGCAAATTAACTTTCGATTTTTATTTTTTCCTCATGTGCAATTCTCGGATTTCAATTTGCCTCGAATTTCCATATATCAGTTGAAAACAGCAAAAATTTGACTGAGATTTGCTGATATTTGAATTAATGTGCAGCAACTCTACATAGGAAGCTTAATTTCGAAGAATTTCCATGGAAAATGAAGGCAATCCAAGCAAAACGCCAGCTGTTAATGTTGGCAACAATGAAGAGCAGCGCGAGGAGGAGGAGGAGCTCACTGCCACTAATTCTGGAGTTGTGGTGACCGAAAAAAGAGGTACCAAATTATGTCTGACCTAACTTGGTATTTTCCAGCTCTAGCTCTAGATACCGGAGCTTTGATAATTCTTATAATTCGTCGTTGTAATTAGATGTTGGCAGTAGCAGTAAGAAACCGATTAGCGAAGCCAAACCTGAAAAGTGCCCTAATTGTTCTTCTGCTTTATGCATTGGTTCTGAGTGCCAGGTCAATCGCTCTCCTCTCTCTCTCTCTCACACACACACTCACAAATATTTATAGTGATCGTCGCGGTTCATGTAAATTTTTTTTTTATAAGATTGATATAAGGCGCGGTTGATTATTAGGTGGAGATTTGTTTACTAATTGATGGTTTTTGCTTTTTCTGGCCGTGGGGAAGAGAATAAAAGCGTATTGCATTATTAAGTTAGATATTGAAGCGTTTATTGAGCATGATTTCAATTAGAGCAGTTCCCAAGCTTCGGCGAGGCACAGAGTCTTCCTCGTATATCACTCAGGAGACGCAGAGCTGGTCAGGTATATCAACTATTTGCTCTCTCTTATATGTTCTTCTGCCGATTTAGGAATTAGAGTAACAAATATAAATTTACATTTTATGCAAAAAACAACATATTTACAGGGATCAAGCTAATTACCAGATGGGGACGGAGCCACCCTTGGCTAGGGTGGGCTCCAACCCAAGGTGTCCCCAAAAAACAAAAAATTATTTATATAATATAGGCGGACCCAATAAATTCTATGTTTGACCTCATCCCATTCCTAAGCCCATCTCATCCTTTAATTAAATGAAAAATAAATAAATAAATAAATCACACGCTCTTAGAAAGACGGCACACTCTCCCTCTCTCTCGTGCTCTCATTTTTCTCGCTTCACCTCGCCTCTCGATTAATCCCGGCCGGCAGCTCTTCTCCGCCTTCCTGACCCCAGCTATCGAAATGTATGTGTGTTGTAATTATTAATTAGTTTTTTCAATTTTTAATGTTTTGGTAAACTCAAATATGTACTCAAAGTGTTTGTTGAAAGTACAGAATGATAATTTTGAGAAGTTTGTTTTGTCTTCAAGCATGAATTGCTAAGTAATATTATTAAGTGTTAAATGGGCATGAAAATTGAAATATTTATGTACATATGAAGGCTGGAGCTGGGCAACATATATGGATATTGGTCTTTGGTAAATTGGTATCAAATTCAATAAGTTGTCGTTTATTAATGCGATAACTTTGTTAACTCTGGATTTAGTTGAAAAAACTGAATGGGAGTTAGTTGATAAAATTGGTAACGAAACAATAATCAAAGAGTTTGTGTCTAAGAAGAATCAAAGATTGCAATTTCAATTGTATTTTTGCTATATGTTTTGTATTAGTGAACCATCAGGTTTGGCGGTTTGTATCTGTCTGAATTAAGGGAAAAAATTTGTGTCGGTAAATTGATGAATTAGTCGTTTGTCGAGATACTGGTGAATTATATTTATGGAGGGGAATTGATGTGTATTTTGTAATACAATTAATGTGTTGATACTGGCCTGTTATGGTATGCTTTTTCTGCTCTTTTGTCTGTCCGTGGGCGTGATGAAGTGATTATGCTTACTGCAGATTAGGATTTGGTAACTTGTAGTTTCAGTTTTCTTCTATTAGTATAATCTAGGATGGATTTTCCATGCTCGTGGAGTTTGTAATTAACTTCAATGACAAACGTGTCTCAATGATTGCAATAGTCTATTTGCGGCCAGCCCAAGGTACTTCAAGATCCTGTCCCTGACAGTACCTTGCTTAAGCAAGTCAAAGAAGCTGAAAAATCCATCCCATTGCCATCAGCACTAACATCCTCATCCCACCAAGCTGAACAACCTTCTGTAAGCACACTTTCTAACTAACAGGGAGTAACAAATATTGAATTGTATTTTATAGCGCATGACTCTTACATATAAATACATATCCCCGTGAAGTTTTATTTTTCCAAATAAATTTTTTGAAACCAAACAACATCTTTACAGGGATCAGGCTCATCAACAGATGACCCTGTCACTGATCCCTCACCTGACCAGCAAGTCAAAGAAGCTGAAAAAGTCATCTCAATCCCATCAGTACCAGCACCAGCACCAATATTGGACTTGCTTACATCATCCTCATCACACCAAGCTTCTGTAAGTACACTTTCAAACATCACCACTCCATACAAATACTAATCTTCATTTAACCCCTCATGAAGAGGTAACATTAGCTGATGTCACTTTTAGTGCGACCTCAAGAGAGGGTTATTTGTTAGGTGGTTTGTAACTCTTTAAAGGGTTAGTATTTATAATTATATAAGGTAGCTGGAACTTTTTTTTTTTTTTAATTGAACTAATTCTAGGGGTGATTTTTTAATATATATAATTTTGCAAGTTTTATTCTGGCATAAATTATGCAATCAAACATCATTTTTACAGGGATTAGTCTCGCCATCAGATGACCCTGCGGACACTCCCTCACCTAACCAGCAAGTCGAAGAAGCTGAAAAAGCCAACCCATCCCCATCAGCACCACTGGACTTGCTCACATCATCATCATTCCACCAAGCTGAACAACCTTCTGTAAGTACACTTTCTACTTAACCACCCTATATAAACATTACTCTTTGATTGAACTCCTCATGATGAGGGAATATTAACTGATATCACTTTAACGCACCCTCAGTAGAGGGGTATTTGCTAGGTATGTTTGTAACACTTTAAGGGGTAGTATTTATAATTATGAAAGGTAACTGGTGTTTTTTTCCCCTAAATTAAACCAATTTCAGGGGTAAATTTTGTTATTATCCTTAAATTATATATATATATATATATGTGTGTGTGTGTGTGTGTGTGTGTGTGTGTGTGTGTGTGTGTGTGAAGTTTGTTTCCTTGCTCATCATATGTACAATCCTTTTGCATAATATTAAAACTAGCCAATCTCCAGTTGAAATATATTCTTCTCTGCTTTTAATTATTATAAATGCTCTGGTTAGATATAAATGCTTGTAAATGTATACATACTAGGCATGACTTGTGATTGAATGTTTATGTTGGATCAAAATTTTATATAGCATACATGAATTTGAATTCCGTAGGAAATGAGACATTGAATGTTGTTAGAATTTCAGCATGGTTTGAAGAGTGAATTGGGTGAATTTGAGGATGGGGTTTGTGCTTAACCTAGGGTAACAATATGGTTTTGATTTTCTTATGCTCGAAAAGATATTGGTCGTTGCAGGATTAGTTAATGCATGGTAATAATGCTACTTGAATTATTTGAGGTTTGCGTGGATGATAACATAGTACTCTTACATTAATAATACACTGTTTACCTAATCAAAATATTTGTTAGGTAATTGTTTATATATATCCTTTTGCAATTTTATTTTCCAAATAAAGTTTTTGAAATCAAACAACACTTTACAGGGATCAGGCTCATCATTAGATGACCCTGCCACTGATCCCTCACCTGACCAGCAAGTCAAAGAAGCTGAAAAAGTCATCACATCCCCATCAGCACCAGCATCATTGGACTTGCTTACATTATCATCATCCCACCAAGCTGAACAACCTTCTGTAAGTACACTTTCTAACATCGACAGTCACCACCCATATAAACACTACTCTTCATTGAACTCCTTTATAATTATGAAAGGTAACTGGAGTTTTCCTTTCTAATTAAACTAATTTTTGTAATTATCCTTTTATTATACTACATATAAGTTTTATATCAGGCTTTGTTTCTTTGCTCATATGCACAATCTGTTCGTACAATATCAAAAGCTAGCCAATCTGCAGTTGAAATATATTCTTCTCCACTTCTAATTATTATGAATGCTCACGTTATTCATATATTTCTTGTGCGTGTATGCATACATGAATTTGAATCCCATAGGAAATGAGACATTAATTGAATGTTGTTAGAATTTCAGCATGATCTGAAGAGTGAATTGGGCGGTTTTGAGGATAGGTTTGTACTTCCAAAGTGGTTTTAAAAGATTAATGACTTGGTTTCTAGGGCAGCAATATGCTTTTGATTTTCTAATGCTCGAAAGATATTGGTGGTGGCGGATTAGTAAATGCAGGGTAAAAATGCTATACTTGAATTATTTGAGGTTAGTGTGAATGATATCATAGTACTCTTACATTAAGAATACACTGTTTACCTAATCAATATACTTTTTATGTAGATGTTTAGTTATATACATTATAGTATATAGTTGTGCAATTTTATTTTGGCATAAATTTTGAAACCAAACATCATTTTTTACAGGGATCATCAGGCTCACCATCAGATGACCCTAACACTCCCTCACCTAACGAGCAAGTCAACGAAGTTGAAGAAGACATCCCATCCCCATCAGCACGAGCAACAATATTGGGCTTCCTTAAATCACCGTCATCCCAGCAAACTGAACAATCAACTGTAACTGTAAGTACACTACACTTTCTAACAGTACCATCCCATATAAACACTACTCTTAAATTAATAAATTGATGTCACTTTGTTTTGCGTTGTGGGGGTGAATAATTAGGAACCCCCATCATCTGAAGAAGAAGTAGCATCTACGCTCAAGTTGCTGTATGGACCTGTCTCTAGAAGAAGGTTCCCTGTATTTGTTAAATTAGGTGAAGGAGAAAAGGAGGGAAAAAAATGACTGCTCCTCGATCATTGTATTTCGATGAAGCTGCAAATTTTGGTTGCTAGTACTGCGTACTCTGTTTTTTCTGGGACAGTAGAAAAAAAATAACAAACTCTAACGGTGCATGCATGCCACTGATTCAAACTGAGTAACTGCTGTGCTCTTGATTTGACTCTTTATGTTCTTTTGAACATTGATCTGATGGGTGTAGTAGGTATTGATGAACTTGAATAAAACTCACAGATGTAAGCATAATTCTGTGAACTCTCTGATTTTGCTCAGCTCTGCATATTTTGCTAACTATTGGCCTCATCTGCGTACATTTTTAATCAGTTTTTGCTCTAGCTACACCTAGTTTATTGATCATTATTATCATCAGAAAGATACTTGTTTTGCATTGGCAATTTTGTCAAAATCTATGCTTCACTTTTCTGGCCTAAAAAGATTTGGATTGGATACTGAGTTTTTATTTGCTTGAGCTCTAAATTTTCATCTTGTACAGTCTATAGTTTTCAGTACGATATCTTTTCAGCAGGTTTTTAGTAGTGGAAGTTGTACTATTTCAATATTTGTTAGTTGAAATATGACCCCTGCAGTTTCAGCTTAATTACAAGAAAATGAGTAATCTTTATGAGAGGTTCTTATGGAACAGGAGGTTCTTATGTATTTAAATCAACTAAATTAAATTATAGGTGGTTTTTTTAATTATCGTTGAATCTAAAATTGAGAAGGACTGATTGGGTAAATTATCCAGTTGTGATGTATATTTGTTTGTATATTGTGTATTTTTGTTTTTTGAGCTTGTATAAATGTTTCAAGAACAATAACTCATCTGGTATATTAGAATTGTTGTCATTGAAAAATACAATTCTATTTTCTAAGAGCACGACGGGGGATCCACAGCTGTGATCCCGTCTCCCCGCACGGACGTACACCGACGAGTGGGGAGATAGAGTTGTGAATTGTGGGGTTCACGATCAAATGGTGGTCACACGGACAAAACCGACAATGTATTACATGAGCTTGGGTGTACCTTGTTAGGTGCACTTGCAGAAATTCGTTATCATCCAGTTATATGTGATGATATATGATAATTTTACGTGATAATATATGTTAGTTATACATGATGATATGTGATAAATATTTAGAGTTTAGGGTTTATTGTTCCATTTAGGATTTAGTGTTACATTTTAGGGTTTAATTTTCTATTTTAGGTTTAGTTTTGCATTTTTTGGTTTAATTTTCCATTTTAAAGTTCTGACAGATATCTATCATCTTACCTGTTATATGTGATGATATGTGTCAGTTATATGTGATGGTATATGATAGAAATTCAGAGTTTATGGTTTATATTCCATTTTAGGGTTTAGTTTTTCTTTTCAGAGGTTAGTTTTTCGTTTCAGAGTTTATTTTCTCATTTTAAGGTTTTAGGTTTTGATTTATGATTTCAATTATTTGTGATGATATATATATATATATATATATATATATATATATATATATATCACCCCTATATATTATATTAATGTAAAATCTTTCTAACTTATGTGTCCGCTTCGTATGCTTCGTTTGACAAATAAAAGATTTTGATAACTTATGTGTCCGCTTCGTATGCTTCGTTTGACAAATAAAAGATTTTGATGATTCGTTTGCTTATATGTTATCCGAGTCTAATATTTACCAAATTTAATACTTTTTTTTATTGTATCGTACCTAATTTAATTATTTTATAACATTCTTCCTTATTAAATACTTTCCTTTGATTCTCATACTATAAAAATATAAATAAGTCATATATAATTAGTAGATAAGATCTAAATTAGTTATTTTAATTAAAAGATAAATTACATATGAAATAATTTTAATTACAAAAAAAAATTATTATGAAAATAATTAAATAAGTTTTATTGATAATAGAATTTAAGATAATTTTATTTTTGGAGTTTCAAATATTATATATAGGTAAAATATGAGTTATTTACAATAATCTAAGTATGTAACTAAATATTAGTAATGTATTCAATCTAAATATAAAAATATTATATTTTATACTAATAATTAATAAACATTGATTAGACACCAGTACAATGCGACACAATTGAGAGTATGACATCTTTTGAATATCTCAAAGTATGTAACTAATAATTATTAACGAATTTATTCTAAACATTAATATATAAAATGAATTAATAATAATAATTAATAATTAATTAGATATAAGACATGGGTTTAGGATGTGACGCCTTTTGAATTTTTGTAAGTATGTAACTAAGATTATTAATGAACTTAATTTAAATATCAAATACAAAATTATTTAATATTTTAATAATTAATAAATAGATTAGATATGTAAAAGGCACGGGTTGAGAATAAATTATTTTAATTTTTTATTTTGGGTTTAAAATTCAGTAATTTTCACAAATATTTTTTATATTATCTTTGATAAGTCCCGTACACGAGTGTTAAACAAGTATATATTAATACAAAATTCTCTCAATCTATGTGTTTACTTCGTATTCTTCGCTTGGATTTAATGTTTCGGTTGCTTATGCGTCATTCGAGCCAAATATATACATAATTTAATATTTTCCTTTTATTGTATAATATATACATAATTTAATATTTTTCTTTTATTGTATCTTGCTTAGTTTATCATTTTCTCTTTATTATATCTAACCTAAATTAATAGTTTTCTTTTATTATATTTTCTCTAATAGAATAGTTTTCTTTTATACTCCTAATATAAATATATAAATAAGTAATATATAATTAGTAGAAAAAAATTTCTAAATTAATTATTTTAATTAAAAGAAAAGTTACAGATGAAATAATTTTAATTACTTAAAAAAATTATTTATGAAAATAATTAAATAAATTGTATTTATAATAAAAGGTGAAACAATTTATTTTTTAAAATTTAAATATTCTATATAGGTAAATTATGATATATTTGCAATAATTGGACTGTGTAACTAAATATTAGTAATGAATTCAATCTAAATATAAAAATATAAAATTATAAAATTATATAATAAAAAAAAATGACACAATGCGAGAAGGCTTGAGAGTATGACACCTTTTAAAATGAGTTAATAATAATTAATTAATATAGATTAGAGTCGGGTTGAAAATGTGACATCTTTTAAATTTTTATAACTATGTAAATATAATTATTAACGAGTTTAATCTAAACATTAAAATATAATATTAATTAATAATTACAATAATTAATAAATTGAATAGGGCACGGGTTGAGAACACATCCTTTTAATTTTTTATTTGTAATTTTCAAAAATATTTTTTATATTTAGTTTTTTTATAAATCATGTGTAATACACGAGTGTTAAACTAAGTGTGTGTGTGTGTGTGTGTGTGTATATATATATATATATATATATATATATATATATATATATATATATATATATATATATATATAGTATATTCCGGTGAGAATAGGTCCGTGGGTGAAAATGAGAATGAATCCTAGCCATTACAAATTAATCTAATCTAATGGTTCTTATTTAATAAAAAAAATTAAAAAATTTAAAACTATCAATATATCTCCAAAATCTTCATCTTCTTCGATCGATTAGCAAGACGAAAACTCATCATACTTTCTCTAAAAAAAAAACCTGCTTGATTTTGGTTTTGGGGAAAAAGTTCGATTTTGTCTGGGGAAAAAGTTCGATTCTCATCGAACACGCATGTTCGATTTCATCAAACTACTATAGTTAACTGTTCGATTTTAGGGGGAATCGAAATCAACTCGCCTATGGGTTTTGAACACAAGTTCTTCTTCGATTTTTCTTTGATTTCTACGAGTTTCAACAATTTGAAGCCCTCTTGCTTGTTGGATTTGGTTCGATTTGGAGGGTCCTGCTCAATTTTTTTCTATTTTCTATGATTTGATTTTGGTTGCACCCAAATGGCTTCGATTTTGGATGAATCGGGTAATACTTCTTTTGCATTAAGGTAGTTCATCTAATTATAGGAGTTCATATGATTTTTTTGGATCTTTGAGTTTTGAGGAAGTTTTCAATTTCTAGATTTTGAATTTGGGTTTGGAGGTCGGTCATGAAACTTGATGCTTTCAGTTCATTATTAATTTACAACCCTTCAATATTATGCACAAGATGATTATTGATTTACAACTCTTAAAAGTTTTATGCGTGTTGTCGTTTGATGTCGTTGTAGATAATGTAAGTACGATGTGGTTTGTGCATAAGTTTGTGTCAGTATATGCACAGTTATATGTTCACTTGTGCACGATCGTACAGTAGTTATGATATTTTGCACATGTTATAATTAAAAATTTCTATGCGCGTGTTGTCGTCTGATGTCATTATAGTTGATGCAAGTGTTATGTGGTTTGTGCTTAAATAAGCGTCGGTATGTGCACAGTAATATGTTCACTTGTGCACGATCGTACAATAGTTATGGTGTTTTGCACATGTTTGATTAAAAAGTTTTGTGCGTGTTGTCGTTTGGTATTGTTGTAGTTGATGCAAGTGTGATGTGGTTTGTGCACAAGTGTCAGTATGTGCACATTAATGTGTCACTTGTGCACGATCGTACAGTAGCTATGATGTCTGCACATATTATGATTAAAGAGTCATGTGCTTATTGTCGTCTGATACAAATGTGATGTGGTTTAAGCACAAGTAAGTATCAGTATGTGCACATTAATGTGTTCACTTGTTTGCATCCATTAAAGTATGCACAATATGTCCCATATGGTTTAACATTCCTATGTGCACTGTCTTTGATATCATTTTAGTTGATGTAGGTGTGATGTAATTTTTTCACATTAATGCATTAAAGTTTGCACATTATGTCTCATATGCATAAAATCAGTGGAAAATAAGGTGCAAGAAGATGTTTTGGCCTGGCCTGCTGATAATGACTACTAATGTTGAGACTACTGCTGATAATGATTTGTTGATAATAACTACAATGTTATTTTAGTGTAATGTGATTTATGCATAAGCAAGTATCAATATTATGCAAAGTAATGTATTAACTTGTGCACAGTAGTTAAGTAAATTGTGCACATATTGTGAAGTATTAAATAATTTTTTATCGCGTTACCTATGGTGTGTGTATTGTTTTGTGCACTGACTCGGCGAAAATATTTGCAGGTGATGTTGAATATTCTTCCCAAAATTATGAGCCTAACGAGGTACGCACAATTGTGACCCTGATTTTCCACATTATTCAATGGAAAATTGCACAATTGTCACCCTTGAAAGTTGTTTTCTCCTAATATTGTAAATTGTTTTCCATTTTGTATGTATTTTCTGGTTGCAATAATAACTTATTTCAAGTTTGTAATTTGTAGGTAATTTGAGCATGGAAGCAACAAAGAAAGCAATTGACAGATTTCAAGACCAACCCTTAATATTATTTTTGTATTTTTACTTTTCTTAATTTTGCAAATTAGTTTGTGCACCAGTAAGTATATTTTGTGCACAATCATGCAATAAGATCTGCACAATAGTTTAATAAATTGTGCACGGTAGCATTTCATGAATTCCTATTTAAGTTGTTGGTATATTGGGCTTTAAGTACTAAATGTGAGATTGAACTATGATTTGTCCGTGTTTCACAATTAAGGAATTTGGCCATTTCCTTTTTCTTTTCATCGTATTTTTTTGGTTTGTTGTTGATATACCATATACCTTAGTTTATTAAAGTATAATCTTGGAGATTGTAGGGCAACCAAAAAATGATGAATCGACAATTGGTTTGACATATATATATATATAATCTTTTATTGATTGTACGTAATGGAGCAAGTGTGAGTTTGTACTTCTGCGATTGCCCATGAGTTTCAAATGTGATATGTTTATGTGCACAAGTAAGTGTCAATATGTGCACAATTATGCAATAAATTGTGCACACAAAAGTAAAAAAATAAAAAATGTAAAGTAGAATCTTTTCTATTGTTTCTTATTTAATCATGCGTTTTAAAAAGATATAACTTATTCAAATCAGAATTTGAATACAAAGATTGACTGATGGATCAACATAATAGAAGGTCAATATGGGTCAAAAATATAAGTGGGCGAAATGATAATTTTAGGAAAAAAATTGAAATGATCTTTTTCCTTTTCTTACAACTTTCTAATATCGTTCGACATCACGGGTCAGCTACAATTCTACCTGATGACTGGATTGTAATGTTGTACACCTGTGACACCTATAAACTCAATCAGGTCCAATGCCTAGTGCATCAATTTATGCACAATCATGCAGTAAGAAATGAATAATAATATAATAACACATGCACAAAGTGAAACCCTCAATATACAAATTTGAATATATAAATCTTCGTCTTTCCCTCGCCATGAACACAAAAAAGCACCATATAAATGTTACAATAATTTGAAATAAAACACTAAGAATTAATGCATCTTATTCAACATAAAAGAAACAACTTAATGTGATTATTCAAGTACAAGCCATATTTTATGCAATCTTTATTGTGCAGATTCATAGTCAGTATTGTGCATAGTTAGTAAAGTTATTGTGCACATACCTGTAACTAATGTAGCAATATAATTTTAAATATACTGACATTTTCACATACAAAAACAGCATATTGCAAAATGTTAAATGCTATAATGGTCTGACAGAAAAATAAGAAATTGAGAATATGCTACACAGTGTGATTCATTCTTGCAATATGCATAAAAAATTTTTTTTAAGCCCATCAGATCATAATGCAAAAAATCAAGCACATTATTTATCCATGCTACAAAACTCATTCACCAGTAAGTTTGTGCAACTAAGGGCATAACATTATCCAACAACTCCAATATAGGTCAAATTACAATACCAGTTTTTACATTAATTCACTACTAGAACATTAGATTTGACAAATAATTCCAAATTAGCTAAAAACCTAACCCAATGAACTAATCCGTCGCATGAAATTCATTGCTTCAAATCAGCCTTCTGTTCAAACTTCTACCTTAAAATCGGGAGATACTCCTTCACGATTTTCACGTTTACATTCTTCAACTTGTTTATCTATCAGCATACCAAGAGGTGCAATACTTCATCTGGATACAATTTACCTATTTTTTGTCTCCTGTCTTAATCTCACACACCAAGTTGCCCTCAATCTAGCCCACATATAAGATTTCATTTGCCTCATGGTGAAAACACCACAATCCATGTTTTCTACCCTTGTTGTGCATAACATCTCAAAAAAAATTTAGTTCAAGTTTTTCAACCACATTGACGTAATGTGTCATATTGTGTACCCTTAAAAACTTTGAGAAAGAGTCATTCTGCAAATATATATATATATATATATATATATATATATGGACAAAAATGACAAGGAAAAACTACATACACATAAACTGTATATGATGCACATTAATGAGTAATGCATTGCACAAGGATCCATCGGACCTGTCAATCAAAATATTTTCCCTTCAGATCTCAATTTAAAAAAAACACACTAGATTTGAACATCAAATCCCCAAATCACCCATTTTGCATAAACTGATTAAGCGATAGAATATTTATCAAGAAATTATGCATTTGAAGGTTTTTCATTACCTAAATCTATTCGCACAATCTGAATGCGTATCTATATAATTTAACAAATGTTGCTATTTAACCAAAAACTCTCAAAATCGTAAGCTTGTAAACCTTATAAAATAACGAGAACAATCAGAGTATATCAGGAATTTAAAGCATCTGGAAAATCTTAATGAATCAAATACTTAAAGATTGAACAAAAAAAAAATCACCAACAAATAAAAACTTACTTATTAATGAAATAACAGACTTAAGAGTTTGAGAGCTTTGGGAGCGTCATCTATTGCAATATTTGTGATGTTCGTAGGAGACTTGTTCTTCTTGCAAAGAGCTTACAAATCAATGGAAAAAAAAATAATCGAGGGTTTTTCTTGCATTTGATTCAATTGAGAACGAAAGAGGGGCACGAGTTTGTCTAAAAACCCACCGATCTCTTAATTACAAGAATGCCACCGGGTCTCTTAATAAAAACCATCAAAAATTAGTGGTCAATATTCATTCTTATTTTTCACCCAAGAATCTATTCTCATATGATCTTATACCCATATATATATATATATATATATATATATATATATATATATATATATATATATATATATATATATATATATATATATATATATTTCAAATGAGAACCCGTCATTATATGTGAACCTAGGGACTCATCTTGACCATTAGATTGGATAATCTTGATGGTTGAGATCATGACATGTCAGCATGGTAATAATGTAAAAAAATGCATTAATTAATTAAAAATGGTATTTTGGACATATATCAACGTTTACAAAGAGCACTACATTGTTCTTTAGAAAGCACAATAGATTAAGAAAAAAAACACTACGATTGTATACAAAAAGTATCGCAAATTTCGTCTATAAACTGCAAATTCAAAATTTTAAAATGAAACTCAAATCTTCAACAAACCATAACTTTTTTTTAATTTAATTATATATATATATATATATATATATATATATATATATATATATATATATATATTTTACGTTTTAAAACATGCAATATGTATCTTAAATTGTAGATCTTGAGAATGTGATTAATTTGATATATATTTCATTCAAAACGAATAAAATTTGAAAAAGTTATGGTTTGTTGAAGATTTGAGTTTCATTTCAAATTTTTGAATTTGCAGTTTATAGACGAAATTTGCGATGCTTTTTTGTATACAATCGTAGTGTTTTTTCTTCTTAATCTATTGTGCTTTCTAAAGAACAATGTAGTGCTCTTTGTAAACGTTGATATATGTCCAAAATACCATTTTTAATTAATTAATGCATTTTTTTACATTATTACCATGCTGACATGTCATGATCTCAACCATCAAGATTATCCAATCTAATGGTCAAGATGAGTCCCTAGGTTCACATATAATGACGGGTTCTCATTTGAACCCAACCC
>BMAC01000137.1:940544-953666 GCA_014905375.1 Phtheirospermum japonicum
GAGAAAGAGTCATTCTGCAAATATATATATATATATATATATATTATATATGGACAAAAATGACAAGGAAAAACTACATACACATAAACTGTATATGATGCACATTAATGAGTAATGCATTGCACAAGGATCCATCGGACCTGTCAATCAAAATATTTTCCCTTCAGATCTCAATTTAAAAAAAACACACTAGATTTGAACATCAAATCCCCAAATCACCCATTTTGCATAAACTGATTAAGCGATAGAATATTTATCAAGAAATTATGCATTTGAAGGTTTTTCATTACCTAAATCTATTCGCACAATCTGAATGCGTATCTATATTATTTAACAAATGTTGCTATTTAACCAAAAACTCTCAAAATCGTAAGCTTGTAAACCTTAAAAAATAACGAGAACAATCAGAGTATATCAGGAATTTAAAGCATCTGGAAAATCTTAATGAATCAAATACTTAAAGATTGAACAAAAAAAAATCACCAACAAATAAAAACTTACTTATTAATGAAATAACAGACTTAAGAGTTTGAGAGGCTTTGGGAGCGTCATCTATTGCAATATTTGTGATGTTCGTAGGAGATTTGTTCTTCTTGCAAAGAGCTTACAAATCAATGGAAAAAAAATCAATCGAGGGTTTTTCTTGCATTTGATTCAATTGAGAACGAAAGAGGGGCACGAGTTTGTCTAAAAACCCACCGATCTCTTAATTACAAGAATGCCACCGGGTCTCTTAATAAAAACCATCAAAAATTAGTGGTCAATATTCATTCTTATTTTTCACCCAAGAATCTATTCTCATATGATCTTATACCTATATATATATATATATATATATATATATATACTATATATATATATATATATATATATATATATATATATATTATATATATGGGTTGGGTTCAAATGAGAAACCCGTCATTATATGTGAACCTAGGGACTCATCTTGACCATTAGATTGGATAATCTTGATGGTTGAGATCATGACATGTCAGCATGGTAATAATGTAAAAAAATGCATTAATTAATTAAAAATGGTATTTTGGACATATATCAACGTTTACAAAAAGCACTACATTGTTCTTTAGAAAAGCACAATAGATTAAGAAAAAAAACACTACGATTGTATACAAAAAAGCATCGCAAATTTCGTCTATAAACTGCAAATTCAAAATTTTGAAATGAAACTCAAATCTTCAACAAACCATAACTTTTTTCAAATTTTATTCGTTTTGAATGAAATATATATCAAATTAATCACATTCTCAAGATCTACAATTTAAGATACATATTGCATATTTTAAAACGTAAAATATATATATATATATATATATATATATATATATATATATATATATATATATAATTAAATTAAAAAAAATGGACTGATTTTAGCACTACAGTACTGTGTAAAAAGCACAATGAACCTGGACATATAATTGCACTGTGCAATATTAGATCTAAGGCCAGGGATTAGTCCCTAAGTTCACATATAACGACGGGGTTCTCATTTGAACCCAATCCTATAGGGTTGGGTTCAAATGAGAACCCGTCATTATATGTGAACCTAGGGACTAATCCTTGACCATTAGATCTAATATATATATATATATATATATATATATATATATATATATATATATGTGTGTGTGTGTGTGTGTGTGTGTGTGTGTGTGTGTGGTTATATGCGATGATAAATCAAATTACTTGGTGCATCTTGCAAGGTGGACCAAGGTCCACGGTTAATGACTCGGCAAAACTTGCCCATGAATGTCGTTAATTTTTTTGGGCTAATCCGATGGCTGAGATTAAAGGGTTGTTGGAGATTTATTGGCTCATATTAATTTCCAGTCTTAATTTCTTTTTTTTAAAATAAATTTAAAAAATCAAAAAATATATATATATATTGGGTGGCTTTGATTAAATGACCCATGTAATCCCAACTTTTTTTTATTAAATTAAGAAGAAATGAAGAAAAAAATAAAGAAATAAGATTTATATATTTTAAAAAACACAAGTTTAAATATAATTTTTTGATTAAGAATATAATAACATATAAATAAATTCGAAAAATTTTAAGGAAAGACAAGGAAAATCGATTAATTTTTTTTTGAAAAAATAGAATTTTAAATATAATTTTGATTAAAAACATTTATAGTAACATATTTAAATAAATTTTTAAAAATATTAAAAAACCAAAATAAATAAATAAATAAATAGCTTATTTTGAATAAAAAAATGTACTAATTGCTAGTTTTCAAATTTGCCTCAAGATCTTATAAATTAACACCACTTTACCATCAATTTATTCATATTTTTTCAACTTCCTTTCACAATCCAATTCACATTTTCTTTCAAATTTCAACCTGTCTTCATATCTCGAACAACCACTTAAGTTCGTACATGACTCGTTTGTCAATCATATACTATTTTACGACCCACCTCCATAGAAAGTGATTATGTAAAAGCAATGATGATTCATCGAGAGGGAGAGTCAAGTTCTCGACGTCGCTATATAAGGACTGAAAAAGATCGGGAATGTGCAGCAAAGGCGGAAATATTATTCAAAGAATATTTTACCGAAAAATCCCATTTTAACAATCAAGATTTTCGAACGCGGGTTCGAATGAGAAAATTATTATTTTTTAAAATCGTTGAGAGGTTGAAAACCAAATATACAAAGAAAGGATGCAGTTGGTCGTCTTGGTTTGTCAACACTTCAAAAAGTCACAGTTATTGTCTAAATGCTTGCATAATGTTGTCAGTGATTTCGTTGATGAATACTCACGGATAGGTGCATCGACGACAATATAATGCTTAAAGATATTTTCTCGAGACCTCTACGAGATATTATCTGAAGAATACTTGAGGCAACCAACTCCAACAGACATTGCTCATCTTAGTGCTGAAAATGTTCAAAGAGCACTTTTTGGAAAGCATCGATTGTATGAATTGGTTATGGAAAGATTGTCCCGCCGCTTGGGTAGGACAATAACGCAACCATTAAAAAGATCCTTCATTAATTTTGCAAGTAGCTGTTTCAAAATACTTATGGATTTGGTCAAAAATTCTTGTGTTTGTATTTATTACTCAATCCCTTTAAAAAATATATATATAATATTAAAATATATATATATAGGGGTGGGATCTCGTGGAAACCAAGCTCTACGTGAGAACTGAGAACCAATCTCAGTCATCGAAATCGATTGATCAAACGGAGATAATTCATTGATTTATTTAAGGTATGAAAAATTAATTTATTTCACGCCTGCTGTTTTTTGTTTGTGAAAGGGTATCTTTGGGATTTTCAGTATTCCCAAAAATCAGGCGTAAATCCACTCCCAGAATCATTGCGGGTTTTCAGACAAGACAAAAGCTGAGTAATTCTTCACCTTCTTCGACAACAAAAATAAGCAATCAAAAATAGAATCAAAGCATCCCCGTATTTTCGCAGTTCCACCCACGCGAATTAGCAACCCGATTTCGAAGATGTTGAGGACGCTTTGGAATCTGCCGGATGGGCGGCGGATTTGGACGGCGCTGAACGCTAGCGTCCCCGAGCGATGCCTCGCTCGCTGAGGCCAGCGGCGCGGATCTCTTGAGGCACATGCTGAGGAGGAAATGGATGGTGCCGATGAGGAAATTCTTGATGTAACCGACGGTGAAGATCTCGACAGAGACGGCGGAGGTTTCGCCGTATATGAACTCGTTGGAAACGTACGCCGAAGGCCACCGCTCGGTTGGTCCAGGGTGTGATAATAAATCTAGAACTAAAGGTAAGTTGAGAGGTTTCTTGGTCTTTGTTGCTCAGTTCGTTTGAGTTGTTTTGCTAATTTTGTATTCCGGTTATGCTAAACAATAGGTTCAGTGATGCTAATTTTATTTGTAGTTTGATCTATATGTTTATGCTTACGGGTGAATGAAGTTCCAGTTATGCTAACGGGTTGGATGAGTTGTTTTATATTCCAGTTATGCTAATTTTGTATTCCAGTTATGCTTAACAATAGGTTCAGTGATGCTAATTTTGTCGTCTTTAAATGATTGCAGCATATATTGAGTTCTTGTTAAGGTCTCAGTGGTGCTAATTTCATACCCGTATATTGCTAGTAATATTGTATCTCATCTGCTTCCATTTACATAGTGTGATGCTAAGATTATTGTCTTGTGATGCTAAAAGCTGATATAGTACCTCATCTGCTTCCGTTTATATTGTCTTGTGCTTTTTCAATTTACACATTGCTAATTATATCCTGACCATTTTTGTTATGCTGTCGTGAAAATTTATTGTGTCGTTTATTTCTTATTTTAATGTATATTGATGCTAATTAACGTGATAGTGTTTATGTTAATCAAATAATATTGTATGTTGGTTGTGATATCATCATTTTTTCTGTTTGTTTTTAGTAAACAGTGCTCCATTTATTGATGTACTGATCCAGTGCAATCATATGTTCGTGAAGCTATTTTTTATGTGTGAAAATGTGCTATTGTAATTAGTTTTTTTAATAGTGAAGTTAATGTGGAGTAACAATCGATTGTTAGGGAGTTGGTGCAATGGTACTAGGTTTGTTTCTATCAATCATTTAAAATGATATTAAGTAGATTCACCATGTGTTTTGGCGCATCAGTTATGGTAGTTGTGGTATACGTTATTCATACAATGCTGGGTTGGGTTGATTTTGAATCTATTTTTACACTGCTATACTCTATTAATACGGTAATTATCAAACCCATATTATGAATACCCAATGGCGTTGCAAATGGTCTTAGTTAATGAAATTGATAGTTTATTTACTTTTGGTGTTGATTTAATTTTATTATGATGTTATTTAACCCAGAAAATATATACCTTGTGATATAGCTCGTGGATTAGTGCCGTCTTATCCAGGTGAAACATGGTGGTTCCATTAAAGATTTGTGTACTTGCCCCATCATGGAAGAACCAAAAAACAACCGTATAAAACTGCAGTAGAATATCTGAACCAGAAATAGTACTAAGAAAATACCTGTGTTCATCACCATGGTTTCTCCGACCAACTTTAATGCGCAAGGTAGTGAGATTGCGGCAAGGCAACATGATGATGGCTGAGACACAAACAACACTTTCTGGAGTTGCAACGGTGGTTGCTGTTTCATTCAAGACAAATTAACTTGTAAGCATAGGGTATACATGAAACTGGTATGGACCTTCATATGTTTTTCCCTCTGAATGGGTTTTTTGCTGTAAGGGCAGTCCCAGGTGCAATCTGAAGTATTCTATTTTATGTTGTTTTATTATTATTTTTTGTAATTTATTTGTCTATATTGCAATTGGTATTTCTTTTTCTCGTGGTAAAACTTGAATAGTAAAATGATCAACCATTTTTGGGTTGTTATCATTATTATTATTATTATCATCTACGTTGACTTCGTTTCTAATCAACGGTATCTCATCTTTCATTTATTGTGACAGAGATAATGAAAATCTATATTATACTAGTGTTCCTGCTAGCCTGCCATTTATCATCAACTATGATGCAATGAATTTGTATTATTAAATAAATACTCAATGTTAAAGTAGGATGGGGTCTTACACTAATAATGCTATTAATGTTGAAAAATAGTGCTTCTTTATATACATGTATATATTGGTGTTATTTTAAACCTGATAGCATCATTGCTGAAAAATATTGCTATTTTATATCCATATTGGTGTTAATTTAAACTTGATGTCTATTTGATGATACTTATTATGATATTGCTGCCAAAACTTTGTAAGATATATGAATGGTGTATTGATGTTACGATATATCTATGCTGCTAGAAAACTGAATTTGCTATATTATAATGGTAAAATATGAGGTTACTCCAGTTACACTGATTAATGAATATGAGCATCAAAATACACTAATTAGCAACACATTACGTGATTAATTAATATACACTAGAAAAGAGAAAAAACCCAACTTGTTGTTATGAAGTGCTATATTATTCATGTGTTGCTGCTATTTATTATCAAGTATGATGATATGAATTTATATTAATGATTATGTACCAACTGTTACAAAATGATGCTATTTCACTCTAATTAATAATAATGCTATTTCGAAAATAGTGTTATTTTATGTGAATATTGGTATTAGTTTCCCAACTTAATTAATTAATTAAATATGCATGTGCGTAATAACTTTGACTAATGTTATTGGTGTGATTAATGACATGATATTTTGGGGAAAAACGGCTTAATAGATTTTTAAGGAAAAAACGGCTGAGATAGTGTTATTTTTGGGATATTGAGTGTAATTAAATGTAAGACCTTTTCATTAATATAAATATATTAATTATAAAATTAATGGGGATGATCTTGGCCATCAAAAAAAATTAATCTTGTGGATCATGTGGGTTCCTAGTTCCCACACGGGGAATTGGTTCCCACATGATCCAATTCCTATATATATATATATATTATACCAGGCATTCATGCGAAAGTGATACCCAGACCTCCCGCCCTTCCGCGGAGCACGGGATAGGGCGCCCAAATGGCACGGGACAAGGCGGGCTGTGCCTATTTTGCCATCCCTACTCACCATCATCTGATTATAATTAAGGAAGTTTCAAAGTCAGCCTCTATCACACGGATGCACAACACATGAGCATATATATTATACTCATTTCGTCTTATTCTATTTGTCGCATTTTAGAAAAAGATTTATCTCATTCTATATGTCACACTTACATTTTCAATTGTGAATTAATGTTACTTTTTACTTTACGAAGAAGAATAAAATATTATTTTACAAAATTTACCCCTCTATTTGTTATATCACACTTTTAGTTATTTTAAATAAAATAATATTATATTTATTTAGAATTTATAATTATAACACTAATCTTCATTCTTAATTTGCATGAAATGATCTATCACGACAGATATAATGATCTAATTTTGTTTTTAGGTTTCAGATTATACAAAGTTTCAAAATTAGATCTCCACCGTACATATTCAACCTCTACGTGTTTTGAATAATATATCCAAAATTCAGCTTCATCCAACGGTTATATTGTGCGTAATTGAATTTTCAAAATAAGTTGGGCAGACAGTTCCGAGAAACATGATCAGCTCTTTTCAAAATTCATTATCGGATTCTTCAGACTTAATATTCAAATCTCCACCGTTCATATTGAACCTGTATATGTTTGAATAACACATCCAAATTTTGGATTGATCCAAAGGTTCTATTATGCGCAATCGTATTTTGAAAAATACTGCACAGAAATTTACGAAAATCAAATATGCTCTTTTCGAATTTTATATATATTTCCTAGTATTTTATCCAATCTCCACCGTTAAGAATATAATTCAAAAGGTCTTGAAGGTGATGTAAATATTTGAGATTGATCCAATGGTTGAAACTCTAGAAACTGATTTTTTAAACATATAACGCGGTTAGAAACTTGACCCACGAAAATTGTGTATAGGGTATGGAGGCTTATTCTCGATCACTCTCAATAGGTCAGAGTTTTGTATTGATAACGTGTAAAAGGAAAAGTATAAGGATAAGACATAAAAGAGAGACGAAGGAGATGGTACAAATACCTAAAATGTCCTTCATCAGTTACTTATTGACGAATGCACACTAATTGTGTTTTTTCTTCAACATATAAAATATTTAAAATAAAAATATTATACCGAGCATTCATGCGAAAGTGATACCCGGACCCCCGCCCTTCCACGAAGCAAGGGATAGGGCGCCCAAATGGCACGGGACAGGGAAGGCTGGGCCTATTTTGCCATCCCTACTCACCATCATGTGATTATAATTAAGGAAATTTCAAAGTTAGTCTCTATCACACGGATGCACAACACATGCGCATGTATATTATACTCAATTCGTCTTATTCTATTTGTCTCAATTTAGAAAGAGATTTATCTCATTTTATATGTCACACTTACATTTTCAATTATGAATTCATGTTACTTTTTACCTCTGTTCTAAAAATCGCCCTAGGCACCACCAACCCGCCTACGATTTTCGAAAATTGGCCAAAGAACCAGGCCAGTTTTTTTTTTGCCTAAAACAACGTCGTTTTTGGGCCTATTTTTTATTATTTTTATTTTGTAATGTATGCTATGGTATTGTTATTTGACTAATGTATTTATAGATCTATGTTGTTTTGAACTTTGAATTGAACAATAATTTTAAACTTGTGAATTGTAACTTGTGATCATTACTTTTAGTTTTGAATTGTCATAGATTTTATTGTATAGTAGGTATTATGTTGAATTATTAAAAGGTTTGATGTAATATTGTAAATTAGGGAATTTATTTTCAATTTCTAGGCCCCGCCTAGGCGCTAAGCACTGGCCTGACGCCTAGCAGCGGCCTAGCGATTTATTGAACACTGTTTTTTACTTTACGAAGAAGAATTAAATATTACTTTACAAAATTTATCCCTCTATTTGTTATATCACACTTTTAGTTCTTTTAAACAAATAATATTATGTTTATTTGGAATTTATAATTATAACACTAATCTTCATTCTTAATTTGCATGAAATGATCTATCACAACAGATATAATGCGATGGAGGGAGTACAAAATGATGGCGTAGATGTGCATGTCCCCTTACATACTAATTGTGTTGAGCCTGAGCCTATGTGTTGGCTGATTGTAACCCCGGCTGACACATGTCATCTCACCATCGCTTTATCTCCCTTCGTATTAATTGTTGAGCCTGAACTTGCGTATCGTCTAATCGTAACTCCGGCTAATACGTTCCGTCTCCGAAATTGGTGTGTCACTTCAAACTTAGGTTCGGAGATAACATTTCATTTCTCATCTAGACCCAAAGATGATGTGTCCGTTGATTTGAAAAGCAACACAATGTTAAGAATTTTTTTTTAAATTTCTGTTGGCCCCTGAAACTGGACTTAAGACCTGCTAAATATGAGTAACAGACGACTAAACACCACTGGGTCAATCTCAAATGTGTGTTATATTTTCAATAGAAAATTATGTTTACTTTTGATTGCTCACAAATTGTTAATAGATAACTTATGTTGTACTTTCTGGTTTGTGTAAATTTATATAACTATTTAATAATTATTTTAAAAAAAATAAAAGAATTATAGAATAATAATATAAACTAGAGAACTTATCTAAACTTTTGAAAATCCATGGTGGGGAAGATCGCACTTGTGGAGGTGCTAATGGGCTTGGACCCCGGTCCCTTCGAATCTGACTATATTTTCATGGACTTCTTATGCACACCGTTGCCAAGTGAGCTTGGACCTAATTCAATAATTAGATGTGCCGTAATTGCCATTAATAATTCATGCTTCACTTGTATGAATTAATGGGTTCGTTTGATACAATTTATCGATTTCGTCGTTTGAACTGAGTTATATTTATTTTCTTTCCAAACTAAATTAAAACCTGAGTTATTTATTTTATTACCTTTTTGTTATAGTTCATTCCATTAGATTGAAGTTTTACCGAACTTTTTTTTTTTTTTTTTTTTTAATGTTTAACGTCAATAAACATTGAAGTTGAAATATTCAGGAGCTCATAGCAAAGGAAGACCATATTGGCCTTGTTTGGTGAACAGTAGAGAGAATTGAAAAATATAGTTAAATAACAAGTTTATCTTTTAAAATTATACTTAAATTAACTTACCACATAAATATTTCACGCCTCCCTTAATTTATCTGTCGATTTTTTTTCTTCTTCCCTCTCAATTAAATTCATTCACTCCCAAATCTCAAATTATAAAAATTTGATATGTGGTTAAATTAGACACCAATAAATTCAGATTTCTTGTGAAGGTCAGCTGATTAAAAAAACCAATCGGTGGAATTATAAAATCTTGAGTTATATATATATATATATATATATATATATATATATATATATATATATATATATATATATATATATTGTATATATTCTCTAATTATTCAATTAACTTATCATATAAATTTATATTATAAAAAAAAACTCAATAATAAATTAAGTCCATGTCCCTATTGGTCATTTTATACATTTGAATAACCATAAGCTATCAGTTATTCACCAAACACTTCTATACAAATAGCTAATTCAATCAGCTCGTCAAATCAACTAATACAATCAGCTAACAGTTATCCGCTAATTGCCAAACAAGGCCATTAGTTTTGTTTTTCTTAAAAGTAATATGTTGATGGGAGGTTTTAAATTCTGAAATATGATATAACTAGTTTAACACCCATGTATTACATTGATTTATAAAAAATTAAATATAAAAAATATTTGTGAAAATTACAACATTTTAAAATTAAAATAAAGAATTGAAAGGATATCTCATAATTACAAAAATTCAAAAGGCATCACATTCTAAATCCGTGTCTAATATCTATTTTATTAATTATTATTATTAAGCCATTTTATAATGTTTAGAATAAATTCGTTAATAATTATTAGTTACACACTTTGAAATATTCAAATATGTTATACTCTCAACCCGTATCGCATTGTACTTGTGTCTAGTCAATGCTTATTAGTTATTAGTATATAATTTAATATTTTTATGTTTAGATTGAATACATTAATAATATTTAATTATATACTTAGATTATTATAAATAACTCATATTTTACATATATAGAATATTTGAAACTCCAAAAATAAAATTATTTTAAATTCTATTATCAATAAAACTTATTTAATTATTTTGGTAGGAGTGGTTGAGTTAGCAGATAACCCTTCTGCCTGCATACAACTCCTAAGTAAATAAAGTTTTTTTTTAGTTAAAATTATTTTATATGTAGTTTGTCTTTTAATTAAAATAACTAATTCAGATCTTATCTACTAATTATATATGACTTATTTATATTTTTATACTAAAAGAATTAAAGGAAAGTATTGAATAAGGAAAAATATAACCCGCATATTATGCGAGATTTAAAAAGGAGAAATATTTATTAAAAAAATACTAAAATAATAATATTAAAAATGGTAATACGAATCGTAACATTATTTATTCTATTTACGGGAAGATTATTTTTAATAATAAATAATTTTTACACACAAATCAGAACATTGTTTGTTCTAGTTACAGTAAAACTGATTGTCACAATAGAGAATCTTCAAGTTTTTTTACAATAAGTCACGAAACTAGTTGTAAAATATATCAAAATACACTAAACTTGATGGGAAAATCAGTAGAAAATCGAGTTTGAAAAAATGTAAAACATGCAAAACCCGCGTGTCACATGTCAATATGTAATATAAAAAATTAAAATTTATAAGACACTGCTAATTCTATTGAAAAAACGCCGTGCATCTAACTTGTGGTATATGTAATATTATTTTAGGGAAAACAACACTAAACCCTCTGAACTATTCGAATTTTTACACTTTACCATGCAAGTTTTTTTTTTTTACACTTTGCCATATGAATTATGCAGTTTTTACATTTTACCATATATGGACAATTTTACCCCTGAAAACTTTGGTGAAAATTACACTTAACCTCCTATACTATGTGTATTTTTACACTTTGCTATATACGTATTATTTTTTTCATTAAACAAAATATTTCTTGCTTTATTTATTTATGTTTACATTTTCTGTATTCAGTACCTACTAAAATTAAATAATCAATAAATAAGTATTCTAATATTTATTTTTAATTAATAAACTTATTTATAATATGTATTCATATTATAATATTTAATCTTATTTTAATACTATAATTCAAAAAGAAAAATAACTATATTAGTAGTGTTTCGAACTCATAAATAGAAAATACGAACCAAACTTATTACTTTGGTACAAGTTAAAAATACTACTAACATAGTAACTTTGGCTCGATTTTATTTATAAAAATATTATTTTATTGAAATATTAAAATTAAATTTGAGAATATTGAACCAAACTTATTATTTAATATCTTAATCGATACACGCCCAATATACTACCAAATTGATGAAATTTGTCTATTTTTCATAATTATAATACTAAAACAAGATTAAATATTATAATATGAATACATATAATAAACAGGTTTATTAATTAAAAAATAAATATTAGAATACTTATATATTAATTAAGTAATTTTAGTACCCGTGCATTACAGGGGTTTACAAAAAAATAAATATAAAAAATATTTTTGATACTTACAAAGTTTTATGAAAATAAAATTTTAAATGATAGTATTCTCAACCCGTGATGTGTACATGTCTAATTTATTTATCAATTATTATAATTATTAAATAATTTTATATTTAAATATTTAGATTCAATTCATTAATAGTTTTATTTAAATAATTATTAAAATTTAAAGGTAGTCACATTCTAAACCCGTGCCTACTCTCTATTTATTAATTATTATTACGTTGTTTTATATTATAATGTTTAAATTAAATTCGTTAAAAATATTAATTACATACTTTGAAAAATCAAACAGATATAATACTCTCAACCCGTGTCGCATTGTACCATGTGTAATCAATATTAATTAATTATAATCATCACCATCATCATCATTATCATTATTATCATTATTATTATTATTATTATATAATTTTATATTTTCATTTTAGATTGAATTCATTACTAATATTTAGTTACATAATTAGATTATTTAAAATAAATCTTAATTTACCTATGTTGAATATTTAAAATTAAAAAATTAAAATTATATTAACTTTTATTATGATACTGCTTATTTAACAATTTTCATAATAACATTTTCTTATTTGAAACTATATCTTATGTAATTTATCTTTTAATTAAAATAATTAATTTATATCTTTTTTACTAATTATATATGACTTATTTGTATTTTTATTAGGCAAATAAAAGGAAAATATTGAATAAACAAAATATAATAAAAAAAATATTAAGTTAGTCAAAATATAATAAAGGAAAAGATTAAGTTCGGCAAGATACAATAAAAGGAAAATATTAAATTAGGTAGATATTAGGCTTGGATGACACCTAATCAACCGAAGCACCAGAATTTTTATTCGCCAAACGAAGCACGCGAAGCAGACACATAGGTCAGGAGGATTTTGCATTAATATATAGGGGTGATATATATATATATATATATATATATATATATATATATATATATATATATATATATATATATATA
>BMAC01000137.1:953691-972576 GCA_014905375.1 Phtheirospermum japonicum
ACCCGTGATGTGTACATGTCTAATTTATTTATCAATTATTATAATTATTAAATAATTTTATATTTAAATATTTAGATTCAATTCGTTAATAGTTTTATTTACATACTTATTAAAATTCAAAAGTAGTCACATTCTAAACCCGTGCCTACTCTCTATTTATTAATTATTATTACGTTGTTTTATATTTTAATGTTTAAATTAAATTCGTTAAAAATATTAGTTACATACTTTGAAAAATCAAACAGATATAATACTCTCAACCCGTGTCGCATTGTACCATGTCTAATCAATATTAATTAATTATAATCATCACCATCATCATCATTATCATTATTATTATTATTATTATTATTATTATATAATTTTATATTTTTATTTTAGATTGAATTCATTACTAATATTTAGTTACATAATTAGATTATTTAAAATAAATCTTAATTTACCTATGTTGAATATTTAAAATTCAAAAATTAAAATTATATTAACTTTTATTATGATACTGCTTATTTAACAATTTTCATAATAACATTTTTTTATTTGAAATTATATCTTATGTAATTTATCTTTTAATTAAAATAATTAATTTATATCTTTTTACTAATTATATATGACTTATTTGTATTTTTATTAGGAGAATAAAAGAAAATATTGAATTAAACAAAATATAATAAAAAAAATATTAAGTTAGTCAAAATATAATAAAGGAAAAGATTAAATTAGGCAAGATACAATAAAAGGAAAATATTAAATTAGGTAGATATTAGGCTTGGATGACACCTAATCAACCGAAGCACCAGAATTTTTTATTTGCCAAACGAAGCATGCGAAGCAGACACATAGGTTAAGAGGATTTTGCATTAATATATACGGGTGATATATATATATATATATATATATATAATGGCAGACGATTCATCGACGAGGTGTGCCAGAAGACTTCAATATTGAACATCCCAGTTTTAAAAACTTAAGTTTAGAGATTACTAATATTTATTTCATATCAAGCTTTCATGTTAAGTTGCGCACATTTTTATATTACGTGTTTGTGATTTTTAAGGAGCGTCTCCCCAGCGTCGCGGCTATGGCGCTGATGGGAAGGGCTTTGAATGGTTTTCTAAAATCATAAGATATTCAGAAGAGAGGCGTTGTTACTGTTTGGAAAGTTTAAAGCTTAATTACATTACATGTTTTGTAACTATTTTTTATTTTCCCTTCGTTGTCTACTGTGATCCTTATCCTCAAGTTTTTTTTTGTTTTTTTTTGTCTTTGAATGTAAGATAGATTTTACGAATAATATGTCAACAATGTAAGATATATGGATTATGTATAATATATATGTCCAATGTTTTTTTGTATTTCTCCTCCTCTTTATAATATGCCTATCTGTTAGTTAACATTTGAAAATCGTACTATTTAAAATATGAAAATAAAAAATACATAACACTAAAATAAAGACCAATAATTAATTAAATTGGTCAGTCATTTTGTTTTCAATCCGGAAAAATCGTTAGATAGTCTTTTATCATTTTCATTATTTACAAGCTTGAAATGTATAAAGATATTTTTATACAAGAACTAATTTACTTGTCCTTATTACTGTTATTACTTTTATTATTCTTCGATTAATTGAAGAGTATATATTGGTCGAATAATTATTAATGATTTCATCGATCATTCCCATAATTTAATCAATCAATTTAGTTTTAATCGTAATTACTACAATAAAACTAAGATTACCCCATATTGTTTGATTGATTAAAAAAGGTCAAAGATCACAAAAAGAGTTTTCTGGGAGTCATTTTATGTTAATAAAATATTTAATTGAAATATAGTATTTTTATATTTTGTCAAAATAAATACAGCGTGAAGTTCTCGAAAAAAATTAAATTAATTAAAATTAAAAACTGAAGTGTGTCGATTTTGTTAATTACTCTATAAACTTTGAAACTTAGTTCAAATACATATGGAAACAAGATATTTGGGAACATGTTTAACGGAAAGGAAATTAAATGAAAAACAGATTTAACAAAAATTCTGAATTTACATATGCAAACAAGAATTTCGAAAGTTGCAAGAATTTTGGTCTTAATTATATTTTTCGCATCTCGAATGAATATGATAACCTTATAAAATATGAATTTGATATCACTCACGGGGTCCTTAATATTTTCACAATTTCAGTTATTCTCGGGTTTGAACGTCATATTAAGGGTAATTTACTATATTTTAACAACTAATCCCGTGAATTGCATGTATAAATGCACTCGAACACTATTAATTATGAAAAATGATGTAATATAAACAGAAATATACTAGAACTTGAACGATTTTTATATTGGAACGAGACGCCACATAAGTTTAAAATACAATCATACTTTAAGATTTTCTATTTTATTTTTATCTATCACAAATCTTTCAAAGTATCATTATAAAACTCGCGTACAATGCACAAGTCATCTTTATTTCACAATATTGATAGTTAAGAGCATAAAAGGTTGGAAATTTTTTGTTGCGACGAAAATGATATCATTTTAAACAAAACAACTAATGCAGCATAAAATTTTCAAAATATAAAGTGAACAACATTTTTTTTTATTTTTGATATAATAATTTACATTCTTAATTATTTTTTTTTGATAAATTTCATCTATTTTACAATTTTTATATTTGCCCGCGATTTTCGCGGGCTTTCACACTAGTATATATATATATATATATATATATATATATATATATATATATATATATATATATATATATAATATTAATTCTTATAATTTTAATATTAATTAGAGTATCTATTCTAATTATGTTAAGAAGATTCCTACATAATTAAAAGAGGAAACTAATCCAAGGTGGCTTTTTAATTAAAAAAAGAAACCAAATCATAATAATATTAAATAAGGTATCTATCATAATTATGTTAATAAAATTCCTACATAACTAAAAATATAAAATAAGAAAATAATCTTACGTGGCATTTACGTGGCATTCGACTCATATTTTTTTCTCTCTCTAAACCTCTACTTTAATATATATATATATAGATATAGATGAATACATAAAATGTAAARATAAATAAATAAAATAAGAAATATTTTGGTTAAATCGAAAAAATAATACGTATATGGCAAAGTGCAAAAATACACATAGTATAGGGGGTTAAGTGTAATTTTAACCAAAGTTTTCAGAGGTAAAATTGTCCATATAGGGTAAAATGTAAAAATTGCATAGTTCATATGGCAAAGTGTAAAAAAAAACTTTGTATGATAAAGTGTAAAAATCCGAATAGTTCAGGGGGTTTAATTTCTTTCTTTTTATGCGTTAAACACTAATTTGTTCGTATAAATATATAATGTGTGCATCAATATATTATATTGGATTAGATAAAAAAGTTTATAATATATTTAATATTTATTTTTCTATGCGTATTAAATTATTATTATTTATTTTATCTTTTTGTTTCTCTTTTTTTAGCGTAAAAATAGTTTATCATATATATTTTTAATGTTATTTTCAGTAAATTATATTAGGATTAGATAAAAAAAGTTAAATTTATTTTTCTTTTGTAATAATTTTATATAACTCGTATTTTTTTAAATAAATATTTAAAATTCAAATAACATTATTTCGACTTTTATTATAAATAAAAATTAATTCAACTTATATAGATTTTTTCTAATTTCTATAACTTATTTATATTTTATATTAGTAGAATAACAGAAAGATATTGAATTGGACAAAATATGTTAAAAAAAACATTAGATTAGGTAATATGTAATAAAGGAAAATATTAAATTGGGTAAAATATAATATTAAAGAATATTAAATTATATAAAATTTAAAAAGGAAAATATTAAATTAGGTAAATATTAGGTTCGGATGATACCGAAGCACTAGAATATTTTCCAAAGCAACGAAACGTGAGAAAGAGACACATAGGATAGGAGAATTTTGAACTAATATATAGGGGAGATTAGAATTATTTTTGTTATCATCCTAATTTTTTATGATGTCCCTCTAGTTTTCTAGTTTTCCATTTGATCGTCTGTTTCTACCGTGTGTTATAATATAACTGGTCAAATTAGCTGTGTCCCCAACTTCATTTTTAGGGCCTGAAATCGACCGACCTAATTTAACTCGTTTACAAGTACAACTTTGGACTTATCATGCATTGTTTTATAAAGATTGATTAGAACCCATTAGTACTACTTGGGTGGAAAAGGGATATTTACGATCACCAAAGTGATAAAGATTACCTCTTTTTGGCTCTAAAGAATACATAAAGAGGCATCACATAGAGTCCAATTGAGAAGTGACATTGGCATTCTTACCAAACATCCCATCATATTCTTCCAAATCATCACTTCAACTCTTACGACTTTTGGGGAAAAAAACTCCATTATCGCTCTTAAGAGGTTTCAATTAACATATTGTTAGGCAACAGTTGCAATCTCATTTCTTAAATTATTTATTTACTTTATTTTATTTTTTGTATATTTTATAATGACGCGAGAAGATAAAATCATTAGATATTAAGCACGTTACATTCATTGAAAAATAAACTCAACGGGTTATTAGGTCAACTGTATCAAGTTCAAATTTGTACCATTAAGTCGAGCCTGTATTATAGTATCTGGTTTGAATGGTTTAACTAATCAGCATGGTTTATAGATTCTATGAACCAACAATTTTACCCTGTGCATACCCACGAACCATAGCCTAAAAAAAGAAGATTTAATAAAAAAACAAAAAAACTTAACGGTAGGATAGTCGTTTGTTCTAATCGTTTTACTCTAAAGGTTCAATAATGTGCTAGTATTCAAGTAATTAACGCAATATTTAGGTGCAAATCATCAATTAGTTCCAGGTTTACGTTGGCAGAGGCGGTGCGGTACATCTATTTTAGAAATTAAGAAACATGTGGATCTTGGTCCAACATTAGTGAGTTGGTAAGTTTTCATTTCAATATTCAAATCACAGATATGCTGCTGTCTTTTGGTAAGTAAGACTCCAGTCCTCTAGCATTAATCATTTGCAATAACTTTTAAATTTCTTTAATTTGAATAATTTAAACACGGGACGATAACTCGTAACTCCTCCTCTCTTTTATGAATCTACAACTCTCTTTACTCAAACGTACATCAAACGAAGGAGAATATTAATAAAATTATAAGATATCAAAGTTTGTGTATCGAATATAATGATAAAAGATCTATTTAAAGGTCTCAAAACCTAGCACGAATGAAAATGAAAAAACTAAACAAAACTGAAAATACTTTAAAATAGAAACAGCCCAAAACGGGTTGAAAACGTTCGATTTGGGCCTATGCCCACGTACCTCATTGGGCGGCACGCAACGAGTTCAATTGTTTTATTCGTTCTGCTTCCACAAACATATTATTATTGCCATTTCGAGCTCAACTCCAAAAGGTACGTTCGATTCGATTTCTGACAACAAACACACTTAACTCGATTCTCGACAGCCAGAAACTAATCCGCCTTGCGTTCCACATCGGTCTCCCCCACTTCAAAAGAACTTGACCCCGAGTGATCTAGATAAGAAGAAGGCTCTGGAAAAATAAAGAAACAGGTCAGCCACATTAAACGTCCGAGAAATCCCCATAGATTCAGGTAAATCTACCACATAATCGTTGTCTTTATCGTACGCACAATCTTATAAGGGTCACGTTTTTTCGATTGCAACTTATGATATTGGCCAATAGGAAAACGCTCACGTCGAAAATATACCATCACTTCCTCACCAACCTCGAACAAATTAACAGGACAATGCTTATTAGACGTTGCCTTGAAATCCAGGGTAGTCTCCAACAACTTCTGACGAACCTCAACTTGTACATCCCGCTCCTCCTTAGCCAAATTCGCGATAGCTGCACTATGCCCAAATTGAAAACAATCTCACCAGATCTAGTGCATGTAACAGAACCTTTTGGTAAACAACGTCGAAAGGTGACTTCCCCGTGTAACTAAGAACAACATTATTGAAGGAAAATTCAGCTCGTGGCAAAGCATAACCCCACTGTTTTGGCCGATCTCCTCAAATACAACGAATAAGATTCCTCCCAAAGTACGATTGACGACCTTTGTCTTCCCATCAGTCTACGGGTGCACAGTGCTATTAAAGTTCAACAAAGTATCAAACATACACTACAAAGTGACCTAAAATGGCAAAGGGACTTAGTATCACAATCATCCGTAATGGAATTACGCACCCCATGCAAATAAACATCTTTCGAAAGAACATTCATGTGATGTGTGATGCATCTGATGTCTTCTTGCAAGGAATAAAATGCACCATTTTCAAAAACATGTCTGCCACCACGAAAACAGAATAAACCCCGCGTTGAGTTCATGTTAGACCAAGAACAAAATCCATAAACAGGTCTTTCTAAATAGCTTTGGGAACAGGGAATGACATGTAAAGTCCGGTATTTTGCGTTTGTCCCTAAGCCGTTTGGAAAACATGACATCAACTCACAAAACCTTCTAAGTTCTCTTTTCAATTGAGGTAAATAATACCGCTCCTCTAAACTAGCAATCGTCTTCTATCAACCAAGGTGCCAACTCAAACTACCCCCATGTAGATGACGAACCAACTTATCCCTCAAGAATGTTCATGGAATACACAATCGATTTCCCTTGAAAAGATACTCATCGTGCTCATAAAGATCCTCGAATGGAAGTTTGGCCTATATACCAGGAAAATCACCATCCTTAGCATACAACTTGCAAAAAACCTCAAAACTCGTGACCTCCCGGCTCATCATCACCAGTATAGTAGCACACTTACTCAAAGCATCAATGGGCTTATTTGGCTGCCAAACTTGTGCTTCAACATGAAAGGGAATTATTGTAAGTAAGCAACCCACCTCGCATGCATTTTAATGTACTTCGAAGCCTGATGATTCTTATATAAGATAAACTAATTCTGAATAAGATAATGTTCCTAGTACTTCACACCCGAACAACAACATAAAATTCTTGATCATAGATCGACCACTTTTTTCTTGCATCACTTAGCGTCTTTCTGAAATAAGCCACTGGTTTTCCTTCTTGAGAAAGGATTGCCCCGACCCTAGACCACAAGCGTCACATTCCTCCACAAATAATCTCTTAAAGCTTGGGAGTGCAAATACTGGGGTTGTACATAGACTTCCCTTAATCAATTCAAAAATTTTCGTCTATTCATTACCCCACTGAAACTTGCCTTTCTTCATATAATCTGTCAAATGCGCAACAATGGAGCTTTAAGAAAATTGTTAGTAAAATGTGGCAAGACTGTGAAAACTATGTATCTCTGGCACAAAATTTGGAATTAGCCACCCTTGTATCACATTAACTTTCTCTTCATCTACACAAATATTGTCACCACTGACAACAAAGCCAAAAAGGATAAGGCTCATTTATAGGAAACTACAGTTCTTTAAGTTACTATCGAGCTTATTAACCTTGAATACAATTAAAACCTGCCTCAAATTCTCCATGTGATCAACCTCATTAACAATGTATATCAAGATATCATTAAGGTAAACCATAATAGATTTACAAGTAAATGGTTTTAATACCTCATTCATCAGTTACATGAAAGTGCTTGGAGCAATCGACAACCCGAAAGGCATAACAAGTCATTCGTAAAGACCCTCCTTCATTTTAAAAGTTATCTTCCACTTGTCTCCAAGTCTAATGTGGACTTGATGATACCCACTTTGCAGATCAATTTTACTGAAGATTCTGGCCCAGAAAGGTTGTGCAACATATCCTCCAACCGTGGATCAAAAATCTATAATGGACCATGATCTTGTTTATTGCCTGGCTATCCACACACATACGCCAGGTCCCATCCTTCTTTGGGGTCAATAATGTTGGAACCGCATAAGGACTCATACTCTCACAAATCAACCCCTTAATCATCAGCTCCTCTACCACTTGCTGCAATATTTTTGGGCCCATCCGATAATGAGGCAAATTCTGCAATGTGGCTCCAGGAACTAGATTGATGGCATGTTGAATATTTCTCATTTGTGGTCGTTTATAAATGATCTCTTCTGGAACAAGCTTTTAGAATTCATAAATTAATTAATGCACACAACCTTGGAGTTTGAAATTTCGAATCAGCTACTCCAGTCACAAGCACAGCCTTCACCACTAAGGCATGAATCTCCTTAGCATGTCGAGAATCTGAAATAAGTTTTGACTTAGATGAAGTGTTGGTCAGTAAACTCTCTCAACTCATGAGGTTTAGTGTAATTTTTGAACCCCAGTAGTAATAACGTAATCCTCTTCTCATCCTTCAAAAACTGGTAAATACTTTTTCACCAATCATGAGTAGTCCTCGGTCATAATACCATGGCCTGCCAAATAACAGATGGCAAGCATCCATATCCACTACATCACACATAAATTCATCCTTAACAGTTGTGATTGTAAACCGTAAGAAGGGAGAAAGGCTAACAGCTGGATGATGTATTATGGTTAGCTAGGTGTGGCAAAATGCATTAGGGTTAGCCACACATGTAGTCGATTTGCATTGATATATATATGTACATGTATAAACAGTCACATCATCAGAAAATAATTATGCAATGAGTTATGTTTTCATAATGGTTTTCATAAGTACTTGTACTCTTTCTTCATGTACATCTGATCGAACTTATCAGCCACAACAACCTCAGAAATCTGCTTACAACAATCGGACATTAATAGCTCAAGATATTTATCCCAACCACAACAAGCCACAACTAACATCTACAAATACAAGATCTCCGATTAAAAATATGTAATTACGCGAAAAGAAAAAAGAAAAAAATAGAGAGAAAACTACATTTTTTTTTCCCTTCATAATCTACCTTCTTCTTTGTTTAGACAAGCGAGTCAAAGTCTCAAGCACTAAGTATATTTACTTGCACGTAAGAACATTTAAGCTCCCTCGTTTCACCCGGACCACCGGAGTTGACATCATTTCTTCAAACTCCCAGCCCATTTCAAGCCCACCGAGCCTCTATCCGCCATCTCAATTTCCTTTCAATTGACCCAATTTCGACCACCAGTTTATCTTTCTTCAGCTCGGAACCCTTCGATTCTTCATCGTCCTTAAAATCTCCAAGGATTTTGAGAGAATCTCTAGTTATTTCCTGCTATTTACGTGGTAGATTCTGAGACATCCAACCCCGTTGGCAATGGAGTCGCCGCCTTATGTACCGATTGATCTCAGAGCCAACGCGTCAGCTTCTTCGGCTCCATTGAGACACATAACCGGATGCTCAAAGGGAAGAGATGGGTAGAAGTGGATGTGTCACTGCCAATTCCGGTTAACTAGAAAATCATCGATTTTGGTTCCGGTCAACGGTTCTGGTTAACCGTTGACCGGTAGTTTTGGTTAAAACCGAAATCGTGAATCGGATTTCGGCTGTTCGATTTTGTTTAAACCGGTCGATTTTTAACCATTTGAAATCAACAACTCGGATGAAATAGCCGTTGGAGATTAAATCTCTAGTTAACCAAAAAAATGGCCAGTTTCAACCGAAATCGAAGGTTCCCAACATCTATTATTTCATTTTTTAATCCATCTCTACACTTATAAATACACCCTCTCCAGCTCCAATCCTCACACAAATTCATCTCTAAAATTCTTCTTCTTCTCTTATATTTTCAAGTTTGAAGTTGTTAATTTGTGCAAAAACTAGTAATAATCTTCTTCTTCTCATTTTAATTATATTTATTTTATAATATTATTATGTCAAGCTCTTCTCGTAATATTAATACTAATGCTATTTGAGAATCTTGTCGAGGCTGGAGCCGATTTCGAGGTTGAGGATCTCGACGAGAACCTTCGGCCGTTTCCGGAGGTTATGTTCCCAATGAGATGACGGCGGAAGAAGTTGAGAACTTATATAATCAAATCAATTTCAACTAGCATAATCAAACCAATTTTAATGAGGATTTACCCACCTCCAATGAATGTGAACTGCCGGCCGAGGTCAATCCGGATGAAGATGAGGAAAAAGGGGGTGATAATCGTGATATACCACCACCTCAAACAAAACCGAAGGAATACTAATCTTCTATATTTTTAGTGTACTTCACAAGAATGAAGGTCGATGGTGTACCTCGAGCACAACGCAATTATTACAAGAGTCACTACGCCTTCGGTTTCAAAAATAATAGAGGTACGGGACGCTCAAATACCACATGAAGAAGAATACCAACAAATACAGCATTGATAGCTCTCAAACACAATTAAAATTCTCATCTTCATCTACCACCGGCACCGGGATCGGCGGCCAAGGTACGAGTTCTAATTTATTTCAATATAGCGAAAGTGGTCATAGAAGATTTCTTGCAAAATTTGTTTTCGTTATGGGTCTTCTTATTAATCATGCGTATAGTAGTCATTATGAAGATTTTATTAGAGGTGCAATTAATACATCAAACACTATGATTTTACGAAATAAAGTTGCTCGTTATATTTAAAAAAAGGTTTGTGAGTATAAGTTGAATTTGATTTTCATATTTAATAGTTTGTCTCATAGTGCCTCTATATGTCCGGATATTTGGACGAATTTCCATCACAATAATAATTATATGGGAATTACATGCCATTAGATTGATAATTTTTGGACTTTAAAAAAAATGTTTGATTGCATAAAGAGAGTTTAATAGTTTGCATACCGCGATGAATATTTAGCGCAAATATCCGCTATTTTATCTGAGTATCATTTAGATAGCAAACTTTTTTCAATTTCGTTTGATAATGTCGCCGCTAATACGCCTATATTAGAAAATATAGAAGCTTTTTGTCAACCTTCTATTGGCGGTAAAGTTTTTCATGTTAGATGCATTTGTCATATTTTGAATTTATGTGTTCAAGATGGTTTAACTACTTTTGAATATTAAATTGCTTCGATTAAGAGTGCGGTATTTCATATTGCAAAACATGATTCGGTTGCAAGAAAATGGCAAAAGTATTATCGAAACAATGGTTTGCATCCAAAAAGTTTTGATGTCAAATCATTGAAAATCGACTTATAAATTACTTAATGATTCTTTTGAATGTAGAGAATTATTGTGTGCATTTTCTACTAATCAAGATGTCAATTTTATTTTATATTCGAATATGTGGGATGATTGTTATAATATGATGTCCCTTAAAAAAAATAACGATACCACCGTAAATTTATCCGATATTTATTATCCTACCTCCACACTACTTCTTGATCAATGTATTCAAATTGTACTTATTAGTAATTCATTACTCGATTCGCCTGAATTGGGTGAATGTATTGCTAGTACGTTGAGTATATGGGTCAAATATTTTTTCTACATTCCCGATATTAATTATTCAAATTTTATTTAATTTTCTCATTTGTTTATCACATTCAAGTTTTATTTAAGTTTCTCATCTATTTATCTCATTCAAACTTTATTTAAGCTTCTCATTTATTTATCTCATTCAAATGCCGGTTCAACGCTGGTTTGGTTACGGTTTAGGTTTGGCCGATTTTTTTAACCCGACAGTTTAAAAAACGGGCCGATTATAACCTTTTTCACACCTCTAGGTGGAAGCTTATGTGTCGTTTTAATTGGGGCGTATTTTTCTTGAGAGTAATTTTGGCAAGAAATGAAAAATTAGATACAACTGTGATTAGTAGATATTTTTGTTATATTGTGTATATAGTTAGGATAAAATTGTCCTTTTCCCTATAAGTGGCGTGTTATATGACATCTATTATCTTTGCTCGGTTCTTAATTATATTGTGACTCTAATTGGTTGAGCTTCTTGAAAGTGTTTATACCTTATCCTATCTCAATAAACTCTTTAGACCGGTTGGTAAGAACTAAATATAAGCTCTTGGTAACTTATTCTACCTAATAAGCTCATGTTCAGAAAAAAAACTACAAATCGTTACTTTTTCTAATAAGATCTGACCTTATTGAGAAAATTCCTTTATCTTATTTATAAACTAATATATTAATAAAAAATATCTTATTTATAAACTAATATATTAGTTTATATTTTACGAAAATATTTTTATTAATCATATGTGAAGTTTTATTTCTTATTATAATTGTTTTCTTTATTATTATTTTTCATGTATTTGTCTTATTTCTTGAAAAAGTATTTTGGGAAGTCATATTAATTATTACTCCCTCCGTCCCAAAAAGATAGTACAGTATTCCTTTTTTTGTCCGTCCCAAAAAGATAGTCCAATTACTATATTTAACATCTCTTTAATTTCTCATTTCCATCTCTACCCCTAATTAATATTTTGAAACACTAATTAATATTAATTATCTAGATTGTTCATTTATGAATTTATATCATCATTTAGCTGAATTCTACGGGTTGTTGGCCGATTCATACTTTAGGAATTTATATCATCACTTAACCAAATTTATTGTTCATTTTTTTCAACAAACATAACTGCATGCATGCATGCATGATTCATTTTTCATGGTCTTTAGGAATTTATACCAGCACTCAGATTTCTTAATTAGTCCGTTCAATTAAAACTGCATGCATGTATGCACAGTTCTCAATTTCTTTAATTTCAAAGTTTAGAGGATTTGCTGCTACCATATCTAAGAGGGGTGAGATACATGCAGCAGGTTCTCAATTTCCTTAATTCTAAGAAGTTGAAAGGATTTTTTTTTTCTGGAAAATAATTAAAAAAAAAGTTGGCATCAATAAATTGGGATGTTGATGAAAAGGATCAACCATGGTAACCAAAAAAAGAAAATGGAGAAACCACTCTCAAACTATATTTTTCCGCCGAACGAAGATGATGATATTTCTACACCGACTAAGCCGGTTGATTTAACATGCCATGGTGCCAAAAAAGCAAAACGATTACTCGACTTGAATTTTCCACCGGAAGATGAAGGGTATATTTCTCCAGCTCAAGAAATAAGACTTGTTGTTGATCAAATGCTTAAAATTTATCTCCCCGATTTTTTCTAAGACCTCAAATGTTATGTAAAATGAAATGATGTCATTTGAACATCTAATGAATAATTAAGCTAGCTTCTCAAAGCTGCCTTTGCCTCATTCAATATTTGAGAGTGAAAGTGAATACACTCCGGCAGCTTTTCATTCCTAATCAATTTTTTTTTTCATGTGTGGTATCTTGTACTTGTTTCCACCTAATTCTTTCATAACCTCAAACATACAAGATTGTAATGTCAAGAAGACATTATTTAAGTTTTCCGAGGGGAAGATTTCATATGCCATTTCCACAGCTAACACAAACTCATCAATTGTTGATGGGGCCTCTTGATGTTGAATGACATCGATCGCTCTAAAAAATCCAAGATCCAAGACGTTTAAATCAGGACTGTTGGGAGGTTGGCAACACAAACGAATATCATACCCATCTCCCGTTGCCGCTGCTACAAATTCAGGATCATTTTTATCCAAATGAGGCTTTGCATTGTCTTGTTGTATGAATATAGTCTTGGATCTTGAAGCTGGCCATTTTTCTTTGATCATTGGCAACACTTTTTTGATTAAGCAAGATCGAATAACATCTTTAGTAACTGACACAATTGCTTTTGTCTCCAATGTTCCCGCTGCCCGATTTTCGCTATTTCTCTTTGCTTCTTCCTTAAATACAAAAGGCCATATTCCGATTTTTCCATCAAAATGTGCATTAGTGGATACGTCGTAGTGGGGGCGAGCAACAGCGGCTAAGAACATAATTTTGGTAATGAATCTTTTGCTTTTACACGTACGATAAGGTTCTGGCTCATCAGGATGAAGGTAATACTTATTTGAAGTTTTAGTCATGTAGAACCACTTTTCATCGATGTGTATCTGATTATACATGTTAACGAAAGTAGGCTCAGTTGCAATAATAACTGCATTAATCATTGACAAGCATAACTCCAGCCTTGTCTTCTTGTTGTTCTCTGTTAAATATGGTTTAACAGAATTTGAATGTGACTTAATAGCCCCCTCTTCAACTCTTCTATGTACAGTTGACTTGGAAGCATCAATAGCCATCGACAATGATCTTATATTTGTTCGTCGACGAATTGCAATGTGTTTCATTTTTTCTATGTCCACTAAGACTCTATTACGACCCACCTTGTTTATAAGTTTAGAATGAGACTCAGGCCTGTAGTCTCCAATTGTGTTGCGATAATCTTTTGCTTCTTGCCAAACACGAGAAACTGAGCGAGTAGATATGGAAAATAAGTTTGATACCTTTGTAATAGATCCTTTTACTAACTCTCCCTTGTTGCTTTCTTCAAGCAACATTGATAGAATGGCCCTTTTTTTTCGGATGTGAGATTTTTTTTTTTGGTTCCGCGATGAATATTTTCTGCCAATGAAGCTYTAGTGGGACTTGTACCAGTTAAGAACTCATCGGAATCAATGCCAGGAGGTTCCATTGTTGAGATGTTTACCACCTGAAAACCCAATGTTGGGTTTTGCGGCCCGTCCGACGACGAGTTATCAGCATCAACATTTGGATGATTAAGATCAATTCCATCCATATCTTGTTCTGGAACACATTGATTAAGATCAATGTCTATCATTGAAGTATTTTTTTTCTTTTRGCTTTAGTCTCGTTTAATGGTTTGGTTGTGTTCAACTCCTTTATTTGTTTCTATTTATAACAATGAACTTTGTTGAATTTTACATTTGTTGGCGCCTTGGCGGGTGTTTCAAATTTCATTTCATTCTTGTTGGTGAAATTTCAAAAAATTCATGCGCATGGATGGCTTTGAAATACCAGCTCATCAACTACTTTGTTACAGTAATAATTTTACTTGGTAAACTAAGTGTTTTGATAAAAGAACCTTTTAATATTCTACTGAATACACTACTTTAGTTTTTTTATTGGTAAACGAAGGATTAATGAAAAAAACTTTATATTTCAAGTTGACTGATGTACTTTCCAAGATCACTTAACTGGATTATTAATTAATATTATTTTAAATTAAAGGGTAAAATTGGAAAATATTATTTCAATTAATATCCTAACTATATAAACTACCGATTTCTTAACCTGTGTGAAACCAACCGTAAGACCATCTTTTCGGGACGGAGGGAGTATAATTTTATTTTTTTATATTCTTTTTTATTTTTTATGTGTAATATTTCATGTTCCTAAATCATGTCTATATTGTTAAATTAACCTTCAATCAACTATTTGAAACAATTAATTTACCAATGATTAATTTAAAATCAACTACCAGCTACAGCTACAAGTATCAACTACCGATCATTAACTATCAGTTGTTTAAATAAACTCAATCGATCAGACCTGTGTCTTTATCTTTATAATTGGGTTTGTTCAACTGACGGTCCATTATCTATAGGCATGCTCGACCATGGGCCTCTGATCACTTGATTAATTCGATTGGGGTATTCGACTATAAATTAAGATCATGCTTGACTTGATTATTTTCTCAAGACTATTCATTTACGTTCTTATTATTGATTGTTGATACACCGATTTAGAGGGGGGCAAGTGTTTTGCAGATCAAATTTATGAGTCAGCGGTAAATCATTGAATTCTTGGTTGTCGATATTTTCGTGTGCATCAATACATAACCGTTTTGGTCTATGGGTAGGGATTTTTGCTTTGGTCCAATAAATTTTAATTTTGTCGCAATTTTAGTCTTGAAGAATGGTGAATTATTGGAGTACCCATTTGAGATCAAATCAGCACAAAAATCAAAATTTACGAAACAAAATTGCCACACATGATACAATACTTATAGGACAAAATATGTCATATATTTAGATTTACATAATCCAAAGTTGTAGGAAAATCAAAACTTATAAGATCAAAATTACAGTTAAGCCTAAATTATAGCACATAGATATGAACTATTCAAAATATTGCTTTAGTCCTATTAATTATCAAATCCACATTTGTTGATATTCTCATGAAAAGTACAAGTAGGAAAATTTTCTAGAACCTCCTTAGTTAATTATACGGAGTATTTTGATTCTGATTTAAATTGGAAAGCTAGTTTCGAAGCTTGGGCGGCACATTTTCAAAGACTGGCTCGTGACAATTGTTTTTACAATACACAAAAGGGCAAATATAAAAATAAAAAAGGAAAAAGAAAATATGATCACTTGATGCCGTCCAGAGCCCTAATTGGATGGAATTAGATAAGCACAGGCTTGGCTTAGTAATCTCTAAAACAAATTAGGTAATCCCACATAATTTACACTGTTCGATTATCATTATCTTAAAACAAGTGGCTATTAATCAGAAAACGTCATAAAGTAAAACTCAATAGTTTTTCATTACAAGGAGATTAACATTACATTACATCAAAGGAAGGATCAGTATCCCAATAAACAGTATATTACACTTGTCCATCTTCTCATTGACAAGAAAGTAGGGAAAGGTGAAGAAAACAATAATTTGAACATCTTTAGTTATTGTAACAAGTGGTCAATCCTATTGGCATGAATGTGAGATTTTATATGATAACTTTTATATTTATGATGATATTATGAAACATTATTTTATAACCTAGAATTCAGTTAGATAAAATCAAAATTTAAGAAACTAAACTCAATTGTTACAATGGTATGTATGTAGGCATGAGAGCTCTTGACCTACACAGAGGTAATTGAGAAACTGGACCTATGAGATTTCGAAATTTCTTAGAGGTAGTACAATTTATTGTCAAATTTTATACAAAATGATTGATAATAAAATCATATATGCAGTAATGGAGTATATATTCACTAGGGTTCATTGTCGGACAATTTATCAGGTGCATTTGGGTACACCTTACTAGGTGCACCCTGTTTTATGTGATGATATATGATAGTTATATGTGATTATATATGACATTTATACGTGATAGTGTTTACTTTTCTATTTTAGAGTTTAGTTTTACATTTTAGGGTTTAGTTTTCCATTTTTAGGGTTTAATATTTCATTTTAAGGTTTTATTTTTTTATTTAATTTTTCATTTTAGAGTCCCGACAAAAATCTATTGTTCTGCCAGTTATATGTGATGACATGAGTCAGTTATATGTGATGATATGTGTCAGTTATATGTGATGATATATGATAGAAATTTAGAATATAGAGTTTAATATTCAATTTCAGGATTTAGTTTTTTATTTTAGGGATTAATTATCTATTTTTAGGGTTTAATTTTTTGTTTTAGGTTTATTTTTTTTTAATTTTAAGATTTTAGGTTTTAAATTTAGAATTTCAATTACTTATGATGATATGTATCAATTATATGTGATGATATATGTCAATTATATGCGATAATAAATTAAATTATAAGGTTCACTTTTAAGGTGCACCTCACTACATGGTATACTCTCCCCCTTCCTTCTTGTCATTGTCTTTTATATTTTAGCTTTAATTTATCCAGTAGTTTTTTGTTGTTTTTTTTCACCACTATCGTGATTTTAAATTAGAAAATAAAAGTTGACACATCTCCCAAAATACTGATAACATAATTTTTATTTTGAAATTGAGAATTATTTAAACTTAGGTATTGTATATTGTATTTTCATTATTAGCAATCTTCATCTTCATTTCCGCTAAAGTTTCATTCAAACTCCTCATCAAAATAACATTTTTTAAATTTAATCTTCAATCTTTGTCCAAAACTTCATCATTTTCCACCAACTCGATATTTATTTTGCAGTCTCGTGATAGTTTATTAGTATGTGTGTATTATTTTTATAATCTTACTAATTGGGACTCATAATTAAGTAAAATATTTTATGCATATATTTATTTATATAGATATCAATGTATTTTGTTTTTTTGATTTATAATGATTTGTATTATTAATATTTATGATATTATTAATTGGCCCCTTCAAGTTTTTTGGGTAGTCACTGACGAGGAGTTGATGATATAAGCATGAAGAGTGATAAAATAAATGATGATGACCCACATTATCAATCAAGCAAAAGAGTATTCTTATCTGCACATAAAAACAATGGAAGAACTTATTACTAGTGCGGCTTATGCTCAAAATAAGATCGTGTGGAAAAAAATTTGTTACTCTAAAATATAGCTTTTTTAAAAAAAATAAAATAGAATAGAATTCACCACTAATCAATACTACAGTATATATTAATATATTGCGTATAAATTAATATATTATTTTATTTGGAATACAACATATGATATATTAATATTGATATGATACCATTAATCACACGCGTACTCAAATATTTTCTTCTCCAAAAATGCGCTCCAAAATATTTCCATAGACACGGTTTGAAATCTCTTAATACTGTGATTGGGTATTCTTTCATTTTGTTTTGTTAGTTCGTTTTATTAGAAAACTAGTTTAACACCTGCATATTATAAGATTTAAAAAATATATACTCATTAAAAATACTAAAAAAAAATTCTATTTACATAAAGACTAATCTTCACAATAAATAATTTTTACACATAATCTAATTAAAGTAATACTAATTGTACAATAAATAATTTTTAATTATTTTTACCCGGGGATCACGAATAAACATGCGTATACTTGAAAGGAAATCCATAAAAAATGAGTTTTTAAAAATATAAAACATACAACACCCGCATGTCACATGTAAATATATGATTAAGATATATAAAGCACTTGTAATTCTTTTAAAAACGTCATATATCTAACTTGTAGTATATGTAATATTATTTTTTTATTATTTTATATTTTTTTTTCTTTTTCTGCTTAAGACATTAATTTTTTAATACAGATATATAATGTGTTTATTGATGCATTTTATTGAAATTTAATAATGAGATATAGAATATATTTAATATTTATTATTAGTTTTTGTTATTGTTGATTCAGCCGTCCCTTCTTCACACCGGCGACGCCGAGAAAAACCTGGTCCTGGTCAACCTCGTTACTCTC